>CM029651.1:24173476-24558643 GCA_017311315.1 Dendrocalamus latiflorus
CAATGTGGAATTGGCTCATGTGAGCTAATTGTGGTATGAGGATTGTGGTTGTGGTCGTGGAATGCGATTCCTTTCTTGTGTATGGTAAGGGTTGTGATGGTGGCATGAGATCCTTTTCTCTTGTAGTAATTGATGATATCAATTGTGGATGTGGGAAATAATAAGGTATTGAAGTAAGACATACATATGTTTTATTGCTTTTGGTAGTGGTAGTGGTCGAGGATTTAAAGAGGTCAAACAAGATTTATTTGTTAACACTGTACCGTCATTGATGGTGATTTGAGGTTGAGGATATAAACATTGTTATTTGTGGAAGATTAAATGTTGATGATTAATCTATGGTGGATTGTAGAAGAATAAATGTTTTCTCTTGCATCTAATCGTGGATAAAATGATTGCATGCATATGCCAATTAAATCTGAAATTGAAGAGGTATGAATACGGAAGTTGTGATGGTTTAATAATTGTAGACATGAATTGTGGTTGTAGTTGTATGGAATTATAAATGATGATGTATACTTGTTTGTAGTTTGAATAGCCTGTTAAACAGTTTGCTTGCTGAGATTTTATCTCACCCTTGTTTCCCCCTCCCTACAGGTGGACTTTGAGCATGCATGGGAAGGGTAGAACGGCACCACACTGATGCACGTGAATCATCTTTTTATGCTGTAATAAAGTTGAAAGGATTCTAGACCTTGCATAGCTTTGTTGACATTATCTTAATAATGTTAAATTTGTGAACTATGTTTTAGATTAAAATGTTGGAGGATGTTTTAAATAGTGAATTGCTATCACCATCCTGTTATTCCTTAGTTGTTTATGCTTCCGCTTATACTATCTTGTTTAGTAATTGTTGCCAGTTTATTTTTTTTATCTTGTAAATTGGCTAGTTGTGGAGTAGAGTAGCATTCCAGGGTAATGTGGATCCTAGGGTGTTACAAAGTCATTATCAACCATGCCAAGAACGCGGTTGACCTGACCACGAAGGTCTATTCCTGCATGCAATCGAAGAACACGCAAGAACAAGATAACAAGCAATCTGAAATTGCAAATATTTATATTGAGCTCAAAAGGTGAGATTCCGCAGAGGTTCTTTATGGTTGGTCAAGTCGACACAAGCGAAGAACAAAAGTTTTCACCATGGAAAAACTAAGCAAACGAAATCCAAGAAAACTAGAAGGGTGCAGCCTCCTTAAATAGGGGTGAAAAAGCCGCACAAAACTAAGGAAAAAGGGGTGGTACTATTCATTGTACTGTTCATGTAAACAGAAACCCGTGAATAGTATGGGCCTAGGAGGGGGCACCTCCCCTTTGGGCCCAAACATTACAAGGCCCAATTTGACCCAAACAAGTGACGCCGCTCCTTTCAGTGATTGCGGCAAGCACAGTAGGTATTTGGAGATGAGGTCAGATCCATTGGAAAGAGGATGAGAAAAACTTTCCATCGCGTACTCGTGGACCTCAAACGGACTCTGTATGTGAAAGTTATGCATATTTGATGTTGGGGCCGTCTGGCTGAATCAAAACTGATCTGGAGGCCGAATTGGATTCCAAAACGTATCCAAGTTGAACTCTTGCTTGAATTGGTGCAAAAGTGATGTGGTGCTACAAAAATATATATTTTCATCATTAGGTAGGATGATATTCTCATTTAAAATATGTTGAAAACTGAAGAAACCAATTCACCTTTAGTTCAATCTTGATATAGGGCGCTATGGTCGTATGTGTTGGTGGCGTGGTCACATCATCCTCCCCTTCTTGATAGAAAACCATCTTCGGTTTTAGCATATGTGTAGCTTCACGTATTTTATGATCTTCATCATAAATCTCGGTACATAATAACAAACACAACAAACTCTCATTATGTAATATCATAAGTTCTTTATCAAACAAAGAAAAACCTCTTTGAAATGAGCTCACCTGATAATTTAAGTGATGCATAGGAACTCTTGTAATTGGAACAACAAGTATAGCAAATATGGTTGTATCCATAAGGTATATGTTCTTATCATCATCCCCTTCTTGCAAACAAAGCCGTCATCGGCTTTTGATAAGCTAAAAGTATGGTAACAAAGAAGTCAAGGTGTACGCATGGTATATGTATATGTCATCCATTTATTAATTCTTTGTTGTTGCACAATTAATATTACAAAATAGTAGCAGTCATAAAAGCTCATCCTATTATTAACCCAAGAGTAATCATATATGTTAATGAGCAAATCAAAATTTCTCACACAGCAATTATTGCAACTAGTTTTGTAAATGTAAGTGAAGTATTTATGCAATTCAAATCTCTAAAGTTGTAAACTTGCAGTGGTGGCACATATGGGCAAAGCTACAACTTTTGGAATCAAGCGAAGTTCATCCATATAATCATATCTCAATCGAACAATAGCAAATTCATCTAGCAAGGGTGAAAAGATTTGTATCTTCTGCCATAATTCATCATCTGTATTCAGATTGTCCATTCTAGATGGTGCAAAAAGAGATGAACACATAGGCATTGGATGAATACTAAATTTTACCTCCCTCTCACATTGAACATGATTCAGCATACAAGAATTGTTGTCCCAAACAGCAAGTTTTAATTCATCCATGTGATTGCAAGTTATGCATATTTGATACACAAGAAATTGATTTTCTATACCGTAATCTCCAATCAAATTAAACTTATACCCAGGGGTGTAGGCACTAAACAAGAATTTCAAACATGCAAGTTCAGAAACTTTCTCCATAGCATGTGACAATTTCATAGGTAGATCCAACATGATGTAACATAATGAATTAGTAGGAGAAATTCTAGTCAAAACTTCTTTATGTGTAATTAATTCGACATGTGCAAAATTATGAGAATTTAGATCAGCACATGGTTCATTCAAGTCAACACAAGGAATATCAAAAGATTACACTACAACAGGTATATACTCACAAGGTTACTCTTTGTCTTGTTGTAGCATCAAATCAGTACCTTTATCATTATCGTCCTCATCAGATACTGTAGATACCTCAAACTTCTCTAATGGCATAAGATGTACTAGATCATCTTTCATCTCTTCAAGCATCTCGGCGGTATCTGTAGATGGAGTAGGAGCCAAAACAATGTCAGCATTTTCAGTTACCTTAGGTGGCACCTCGCTTGTGACCGTGGGTGGTGGAGGTGCCAAACGATATCGCAATTTCTTCTTCATCTCCTCCCATGTATACATATAGTGGAATTCGAGATTCGCCCACCAATGTTAAACGTCACCAATCAGTGCCATCCTTGTCATGCTCATCTTCTCAAAAGGATCAAGATCTTGTCTTTCAAAGTAGCTATCCATCATAGTCACCCACAAGAAGTAGTCTGACGACGTACTCTCAGCGGTGAGTGGCAAGATATACACCGGCAATTGTTTCCCTTCGAGTTCAAATCTGCCCGCGATGACATCGTAATCTACCAATTTTCTCAAAAATGTCATTGTTAGTAGAAAACAAGGAAAAAAATCACAAGTAAATGTTCCTATCAACTACTAGGATATGGAGGCTCAAACCAAGTCACGCATCTCTCAAGCTCTTACCAAATTCTTACCAGTTCTTACCAAAGCAAACAGGTGGTATAACCGGTGGCTGGTTCATCATAACTCTGACTTAGGTGATTGGTATAGCGATTGCCGGTACAAGAAAACCTATTCGGTTAGTAGAAAAGTGGAGCTTGGATAGGCTATGTATTTTGTAGCAAAGGAAACCAATCAATTAATTTCAAAAATTGAACAGAAGTGAATTATAGTTCGTATCTAGCACTTAGCCTATGTTGCTGATCAACCAAGGATGGAAGAAGGCTAAAATATGTGTATGGTAATGTATAGGAGTGGTAAATACAAGATAATTCAATTGAATACAATCTGAAATTGAAGAACACAAGGATTGACCCAAAACTTGAAAACTGAAGATTTCTGTCCACTAGACAGCACGTCGGTATTTCGGCCGTAACTTTTTGTCAGTTGCCTCTTTTTTAATGATTCTTTCTTTTCCGTTTCCTGACGGCTTTTTTACAACTTTTGTTTTGGGTCCATGTTCTAGAAACTACCCAAAAAATTTGCAAAAAAATCACAACTGCCGACTGTTGCAGATTCAATTCAGAAATTTGGGTCAACTTTCACCGCACATATCTGTTAACTGTCTTATTGGAATGATGTGTAATTTTGCAGAAAGATGGACAATGAAGTTATGAATCTAACTAGGCATACAAAAAATTCCTACCGGTCAACTAAAGCTCTGATACCAAATGATAAGGCGATGGGGTCCCGATCTTCTGATAGGATGATAACTATCGATTTTGGTGGAGATGACTCTTGCGATCCTACTACAACCGTACGATGTTACTTGTGCCATAGCAATCGCTGAACCACAGTCCAAGTCGTTATCAACCGTGTCAAGAACGCAGTTGACCTTACCACGAAGGTCTAGTTTTGCATGCAACCGAAGAACACGCAAGAACAAGATAACAAGCAATCTGAAATTACAAATATTTATATTGAGATCAAAAGGTGGGATTCCGCAGAGGTTCTTTATGGTTGGTCTAGTCGACACAAGCGAAGAACAAAAGTTTTCACCTTGGAAAAACTAAGCAAACGAAATCCAAAAGGGGTGGAAAAGCCGCACAAAACTAAGAAAAAAGTGGTGGTACTATTTATGGTACTGTTCATATGAACAGTACCCATGAATTGTATGGGCCTAGGAGGGGGGCACCTCCCCTTTGGGCCCAAACATTGCAAGGCCCAATTTGACCCAAACAAGTGATGTAGCACCTTATTTTAGTGATTGCAGTAAGCACAAGAGGAATTTGGAGATGAGGCTAGATCCATTGGAAAGAGGACAAGAAAATCTTTCCATCGATTACTTGTGGACCTTAAACAGACTCCGTATGTGAAAGTTATGCACATTGGAAGTTGGGCCGTCAAGCTGAATCCGAACTGGTTTGTAGGCCGAATTGAATTCCAAAACGTATCCAAGTTGAACTCTTGCTTGAATTGGTGCAAAAGTGATGTGGTGCTACAGAAATATATATTTTCATCATTAGGTAGCATCATATTATCATTTAAAATGTGTTGAAAATTGGAGAAACGAATTCACCTTTAGTTCAATCTTGATATTGGGCGCTATGGTCGTATGTGTTGGTGTCGTGGTCACATCATCCTCCCCTTCTTGATAGAATACCGTCTTCGGTTTTAGCATATGTGTAACCTCACGTATTGCATGATCTTCATCATAAATCTCGGTACATAATAACAAACACAACAAACTCTCATTATTTATATCATAAGTTTTTTTTCAAACAAAGTAAAACCTCTTTAAAATGAGTTCACCTGATAATTTAAGTGATGCGTAGGAACTCTTGTAATTGGAGAAACAAGTATAGTAAATATGGTTATATCCATAGGGTATATGTTCTTATCAAACAACCGGTGCTTTTGTTTCTTAGAGAGTTTCCTATTGCTTTAGATGAGAATGATATTCTACCTTATGCAAATATGTTGTGTTTTCTCTCATCAGTGGAAGAGCAAGGAGAGAAGGACCGACCGGTCAAGGCCTAGGGAAAAGAGGGCCATGCGGCCAGAGTCTAGTAGAAGAGCAAGGAGAGAAGGACCAACCGGTCAAGGCCAAGGGGAAAGAGTGCCATGCAACCACAAGGAAGGAGATCCATGCGGCCAAAGTCAAGTACAAGAAGACCCATTCCGCTGGCACAAACCCACACAAGCCAAGTACATCCAAAGGAGAAACAAGCCCAAGCTTGGTGCAGCTAGCCCGTAGCTAAAATAAGAAAAATTCTAATGTTTATACTTTTGTGAACCCATATTTTTCCATTTCGTGAACACAGCCCAACATGCTTATGATTGGGCTAATTAAGTTGAGTAAGGACATAGGCCTAGTGTGTGAGCGTGAGGGAACCCTAGGCCCATGTGTGGGGCATGGGGCCCAAGCTCTGTGTGTGTGTGTGGGAGGGGTGGCCAAACCCTTATATGAGACAACTTTTTGATAAAAATCAATCTACTAAAGTTCTTGTTCGTATTTTTACTGGTTGTTATAGTTCCAAGGCGAATTAGTAGTGTTCCTCAATCAAGATCGTTTAGCCTTTCCGTTGGGAATTGGGTGCACGATAGATTTTCGCTTGGTGATCGGTGAAATTAACGCGAGTGTGTTTTGGTGGATTAAAGAGTGTTTGTCCCTTGCACTAACACTGGATGATCACTACGATTCATTAAGATTCCAATGAGTATCCAGTCCTACGTCGATATCAGTTTCTCACTGACTCAGACGGATTCGAAATGCGTGCCAACATGTCCAAGGATGCAAATGAAGTTCATTCAGGGTATTTGGCACTCAGTTTTGTTTCGTGCCTAGATTTCCTATGCATGGAGCTTATAGTACATATTGGAACATGTTTGTGGAGGTAAGTTCAACGCTGACTCGGTTGGAGTCAAAATGCATGTTGACATAACTTAGGGCGCAAATGAGGTCCATTCCGGGTGTTGGCACTTAGTTTCATTTCATGTCTCGATTTTGCTTATGTGGAGCATATAGTAATTATGGGAATCTGTCGTCGAGGGATGTTTCACACCAACTCAAACTGGCATGACCTCATGAGCTAATGAAGTCCATTTCAAGAGTTTGGCTCTTAGTTTCCCTTCGTCGCTCGATTTCGTATGTGTGGAGCTTATTGCACTAATTGGAACCTGTTGTGGAGGAAAATTTCACACCAACTCGGACAGATTCAAAATGAATGTCGACATGACCAAGGGCGCAAATGAAGTCCATTTTGGGTGTTTGGCACGTTGTTTCATTTCGAACGCATTGAGCTTTTAGAACTTATTCGAACATGTCATGGAGTAATCCCTCACATAGACTCAAATGGATTCAAAATTCATACCGACATGACCTCTGGCACTAATGAAGTCTATTTGGGGTGCTTGGCACTCTATTCTGCTTCATCCCTCGATTTTGCATGCATGGAGCTTATAGTGCTGATTGGAACCCATCATGGCGGAAAGTTTCACACTGACTTGGACATATTCGAAATGCACACTGACATTACCAAGGCGCAAATGACGTCCATTCGGGGTGTTTGCACTCAGTTTCATTTTGTGCCTCGATTTCGTACGTATGGAACTTATCGTACCGATAAAACTCGACATTGTGAAAAGTTTCACACCGACTTAGTTAGATTAAAAATGTGTTTGGCACTCAGTTTTATTTCATGCCTTGATTTCATACGCATGGAGCTTATAGTACATATTTGAACACATTGTGAGTTCAGCTTCGACTTGGTTGGCTCCATGGGTACGAAATTGAGGAACAAAGTAATGAGGACATCTCTATTACACATTCATCGTCCACTCCAAGTGTGCATGGCAAACCTATTGATAAGGCTCCGAAAGATCCTATGATAAAAGCAAGAGCTAAGCTACTTCAACAACAGGTACTTTTGTTTCTTAGAGAGTCTTCTATTACGATAGATGAGAATGGCATACTACCTAATGCAAATATATTGTGCATTCTCAGATTTGAAGCAACAGAAGATCAAGTGGAGAAGGGCCAATCGATCACGAGTCATGCGAAGGAGAGTCCATGCGGACAAGGAGCTATGATATATGCGTCCAGGAAATTCTCAACCAAGCAGCCATCAAATCAATGGAAGGCCACGTGATCACAAATCTCATGGTGTGTACAAGATGTGGCCTACGAGCCCAAAGGTTGACCGAATTCATCTCAATCTCAGTCTTGTAATATGATAGGGACTTAGCCCAAAATTAAAGGAATCGGACTTGCTAAATTTGAGGAATTGGATTAGGAAACCCTGACCGAATAAGAGATTGATTCGGGCAAGGCTTTCCTTGCGTGAGTTCAGGGAAGCACTATAAAACCCCCTTGTATACTTTTTGTTTGAGATAGATCACGTTTGAGAAAAATCAAGCTGCTAAAGCTTGTTCGAGTTTAGCATTACTTCCGAAATTCCATAGGTTATTAGGAGTGTTCTCTTCAATCAAGATCATTCAGCCTTTCTGCTGGGAATTGGGTGCACGATAGATCTTCGCTTGGTGGTCGGCGAAATCAACACAAACGTGTTTTGGTGGATTAAAGAGTGTTTGATGACGCGATGGGGTTCCGATCTTCTGATAGGATGATAACTATCGATTTTGGTGGAGGTGACTCTTGCAATCCGACTACAACCGTACGACGTCGCTTGCGCCTTAGCAATCGCTGCACCACACTCCAAGTTGTTATCAACCGTGCCAAGAACGCGGTTGACCTGACCACGAAGGTCTATTCCTGCATGCAACCGAAGAACACGCAAGAACAAGATAACAAGCAATCTGAAATTGCAAATATATAAATTAAGTTTAAAAGGTGGGATTCCGATGGCTGTCTTGACAGGTGGTCATCCGACACAACTGAAGAACAGAAGTTTACACAATGGCTAAACCTAAACTCAACGAAACCCAAATAGTTCAAAGGGGTAGAGGGTGAATATATGAGTTGGAGAAGAGAGAGGGGCGGCCAAGGGTCGTCCTAGGGTTGGACACCCACCCTAAAAAATTATAAAGCCCTTGGGCCCAATTGGAGGTGGCGTAGCACCTTTAGTCTCATATTTAGAAATAGTCCTAACTTGTTTCGGTGATATCTTTCCGTACAGAAGGAATTTTGAGATGAGGCTAGATCCATTGGAAATAGGATAAGATAATCTTTCCATCAAGTACTCACCCATCCCAAATGGACTCCGGATGCGAATTCTATACATGTGGAAGTCGGTCCTGTCAAGCTGAATCAGTGTCGGATTGTTTTGGCGATTACGATGCGACCAAAAGATTTCTGAATCTGAGACCTTACCCATTGTATGGGCCTTGGAATAAGCTTTCCAACAAGCATAAGAACACCTAAATCGGACTCCATTTGTGAAAGTTATGACCGTTTTATTACAGGCCTGTCTGGCTGTCCCGAACCGAATGCGAATTGAGTTCTGAGTTCATTCCGAGTTTGTTTTCAGTTGGGCTTGAGGAAATTCTGAATTGGGCTTGGAAACCTCATCCAAAACATGGGCTTTATGTTTTTGGACCTCTCCCCTTTTGCCCTCCCACTGCATGGCTTCTCCTTGGCCTTTTTCTTCCTTATTTTTCTCCATTGATTTGACCCCGGCCTCTTCCCCTCGGTTTGAAAGTCTTCCATTTGTCAAACCTAAAAATGTACAAAGTAGTGACATGAGGTAGTATTCCATTCTCATGAATAACATTAGTAGGAATAGATAGAAACGAATTCACCTTTTGTTCAATCTTGATATTGTGTGCTATGGTCGTATACGTTTGTGATATGGTCACATCAGCTGGGGTGTTACAGTTGGTATCAGAGTGGGCGTTAGGTCCGTGGTGGATAATTTGGTAACCTATGCTACCTTAAATAATTAAAGTTTGACTTAGGCCAAGTAATCAAATTAAACTGGACACACTTTGCTGTACAGTAGAATGTTATATGGGACTTGCGTTGTATATGCGTTTTCCCTAATTGTGTTGATGATTTGTACTGCTAAAGTTGATGTTTGTGAGTTGATTATGTGAATGCTTCTCTATTGTGAGTAGAGATGCCGAGAGGTAGAGGTCATGATCATGGTGTTAGCCAAGGCCGTGGAGGCCGTGGTCGTGGTCGTGGTCATGCCCAAGCAGGGCCGTTTATAGAGGTTCAGTAGGATGCACCGATGTGGAAGTTGGGTCTGCTAAGCAGTCTATAGATGGAAATCAAGCAAGGTCTTCAGCCTTGCTGGGGGAGTTCGTAGAGGAGGTTCATGCATTTCACCGACAAGCGCCTGCAGCCGCTGTTATGCCGGTATAAGCTACAGTTATAGATGCATTGCATGGTATTGCATTGCATGAAAGTGACAGAGAAAGTGATATAGTTACAGGGAGTTATGAGTTTAGAGTTCATAGTTACAGACTTAATTTGTAGTTCATAGTCATAGAATTGATTTATAGTCTATAGACATGGAATGGGTTTATAGTTTACAACTACAGATTTGATTTACAGTTCATAGTCATAGAATTGATTTACAGTTTACAGACATGGAATTGATTTACAGTTTACAGTTATGGATTTGACTTACAGTTTAGAGTCATAGAGTTAATTTACAGTTTAGAGTCATAGAGTTAATTTACAGTTCATGAAATCGATTGAATTGTTAATGTGATGCTACTATTTTATCGTGTGCTTGATGAGTCTCCGGACTTACCCTTGCTCTGTTGTTATTTTTAGGTGAATGATGTCAACATGTATGGAATGGGAATAGTCCTTTTGCTGCACATATGAAATAACAGTTTTGCCTTACACTAAGTTTAGCCTTACAGTAAGCTTTTATGTTTAATCTAGTTTAAATCCTTTGTTGCTCGCTATTTGGTTTAATTTGCTTGCGAGCCGTGAAGGGGGGTCTCCATGGTCATGGTGCTTAGAGTTCTATTTATGTTCCAGTTATATGCAATATTAAGTTAGTTGGCATGCTGCTAATATAATATATTTGTATGTTGGTTTCTCCTAGTTGAGATGGTAAGTGTATCGTGGTAGCATCTTGGGCCCTATAGAGGGCCAGGGTGTTACAGTATCATACCAAACAAAAGGGATAATCAAAATTACTGTGTGACACGAATAATTCAATAATAGTTAGCAATTATTAATCATCATCTATTATTCTACTAAGCACTTGCCTTCTAGTTGCGATGACCGGAATGATTTGGAGATGACTACATAATTGATGCTACTCCTATAGCAATTACTCACTCTCAATACAGACCACAATATTACAAGCCAACAAATAAATGACAGAACTCCTACACGCCTTCCAAACCGACAAATTTCCCCCTTGACAATCAACCCCTTGCTGTCTCTTCACTAAAAATATCATAACTTTCAGTTCTCATGGCATAAAATAGCAAACCATACTAGTTCTGGAATCTATACAACATTTTCTAGTGTTTTTAGTGAATTATTTTTATTTGCTGAGTGAATTCTTTTGAAAGAGAGTTAGTTTAAATAGTATGGTATGTGTTTTTCCCCACGTCAAAAAGTGGTGCATCTCGCAAAGTGAGGAGATCGTATAAGAAATAAGGGAAGAGCTCCTGGTGTTTTGAGAGTTATGGCATTTGTGCTATGGATAGCAAAGGTGAACGTGGAAGGGGACATGCATAGGTGGAAGTAGCTCATGAGACATTGCACACTTATAGTTCTTTATTCACTTAGAATTCAATAATTTATTATCATATTCATTTTGGACAATCCATATAAAAATTAGTTGATCAAAGGTTTTTTCCTTAGCTCCTTGTGATTCCTAATGATATTTTAAATGTGTTCATCTGGTTGATTACATGGTTCATCTGGTTAGGCTTATACATGGTTCATCTGGTTGATTACCTGGCTCATCTTAGTTCAACTTATGGTTTATATTGCTGATGAAATTTATGTTTATTATTATGTTGAATATTTATTCTTGAAGCTTAGCTATTTGGTAATGCTTATTTGTTGGTTGAAATTGGTAGCATTAGTAGTTGTAGGTGACATCTTGGGCTTTGTTGAGCTAGGGTGTTACTGTTGATAATTGTTCCTTGTTGCTAATAATTATATCATGAATATTTAATCACCTTTTGTTTGGCATAATATTAATTTGATGACAAACATGATTTGAGGTAAAATGATGAATGATTTCATTCATAACATGACATATGCATTACGTTGCTCCTATTGTTTTATTGTGTACTTGATGAGTCATGGACTCACCCTTACTTAATTGTTGTTTTTAGGTGATCGTTGACAACGACATGCATTGGGTGGGAGTAGAACTTGGCATATTGCATTTTTGTAGCTCTTCATATTACCTAGCAATTCATCACTTGTGGTCATGAACAATTTAGTAACTTTCATTGTAATAATTGAAAATTTTGTGGTTTTACTTAGTTTGTTATGATTCGTGATATTTCTATTTGATGAGTTTCTTTATTTAGACTTATTTACAGTTCCTCTTAGTAATTAATTTATTCATATTAAATTCAATTTATGGCTTACTATGTTGTTGAAATTTATGTTCATTATTATGTTGAATGTTTATTTTTGAAGCCTAGTTGTTGGTAATGCTTATTTATTGGTTAAACTCTATAGCGATAATAGTTATAGATGACATCTTAGGCTTTTGTTAAGCTGGAGTGTTACACATGTTCTTCACAACTTGACCCACGTTAACATAAACATGCACCATTCAACACAATGCAACCATGACAGGAGTTTCAAGATCATCCCTAGATGTCTCCCACAATTCCTAATTTTTAGAACCAACTGCCCTCAACAAGTATGATTGTGGTCCCTATGTCGGTCATGCCACCAATCAATGGCTGGTACAACCGGCCCTTACCCAATTCCCGGTAACAGAGGAGCGGTATGACCACTTGCTAAGGCCAATACTACCGCCTAGTAGTACCACCATGTAAGGCCCGATCATACTGTTTCTCTAGTAATACTGCAGTATTGCACCATTACTACCAGACCTAACCAAACCAGAAATAACCCTTTCTGAAAATTAGCTACCGCCATCTAGAGACCGGTCATACCGCATCTGCGGTAGTACAGCGGCTACCATGTCGATACTACCACCTCCACTAGGCTGGTACTACCGCCTCAGACCTAATAGCAACCTGAATTTTTAGGCATTGCACACCCTTTGCAAAACCTTAGATTCAACTCAACCTAGCTACTAATTGGTCATCATAAATTAACATAGACTTACCCACATTGCCACTCAAAAATCTTCAAATCAACTCCAAATGATCTAAAACTTTAAAAACACCTTGCCTATGATGATAGAAACCAGATCAAGGCAAGAAATACGAGGTTCTTAGACTTGGTTCCATCAATTTCAGGAAAATCGATCCTAAGCCTCAAGAGCACCCAAAATCCTAAAGCATAAATTACTTCTTAGGGATCTAGACATGAGGTTTTTCAGATATACTCCGACATGTCCTAGCAAGATAATATAGGCAAAGATATGGGTAAAAACCACTTAGATCAAGATTTCAAATTTCTAGTTCAAGAACACGAAAAACCAAGCAAAGAACAAGTAAAACACCAAAGGTGGATGATGAGGACATCAACTCATCCACAGCAAGTGTTGCAAGGACCACTTACTCGAGCTCGTGCTCGTCAACTTAATTACCAGGTGAACTCATTCCTAGGTTCATATGTTACTGAGAATAGACCGCTACCTAATGCAAGGGATTTAATTGTGCTTAGGAACTTGGGAAAAGATGAAGGAAAGGGACATGGAGTCATGGACATGCATGGAAGGAATAATGGAGGTCACCACGTCACTTGAGACCAAGTCAAGCATGAATTTGAGTTGGACACGTTCTGGAATCAGATTCAGACTACTGCGATGGTACCAAGTTCAAACGGGCTTAACTTCCTCACACGGACTCAGTTTGGGACGTTCTTGTACTTAATGGAAAGCATATGAAGTCTACATACCAACGGATCCAGCCTCATATTCAAATTCCAACTGAGCCGGCCGTAATCATCAAAAGAGTCCACATTGGTTTCTGAGTCCGGGTCAAAAAAGGTGCTGCACCACCACCACTTGGGCCCATGGGCCTTGTAACCCTAGGGCGTGCACTTGGATGCCACCCCTGGTCATTCTCCCTATATAGGAGCCGCCGCCTCCTTTGCTAGGACTTGGATTTTGTTGAGTTTAGGTTTAGCCATTGTGCAAACTTTTGTTCTTCAGTTGTGTCGGACGACCACCTGTCAAGACATCTTCAGAATCCCAACTTTGTTATTCACAATAGAATTTATGCTTCATTCATATCCGCAATATCAGATTGCCTACGTCTTATTCTTACTAGTTCTTCGATTGCTCGCAGGGATTGAACTTCGTGTTCAGGTTGATCGCTCTTCCAGCGAGGTCAATAACATCTCGGAGTTGGTTCAGTGATTGCTAAGGCGCAAGCGTCGTCGTACGGTTGTAGTCGGATCGTAACGGTCATCTCCACCGAAATCGGTAGTTACCAATCTCATCGAAAGATCGGGCACCTCGTCTCCATCAAGTGGTATCAGAGCCCAAGGTTGCTCAGTGAGAATTTCCAGTTTACCATAGATTAGATTGTTTTTCCTTACCTAGAGTACACAAAAACAAAAAAATTAGCAGTAGATCAATCTGTCCAAACCAGTCTTAGCCTCGCAATTTTTCTTTTTAGTACATTGCATTGTTGAACTTTCGGTTGCATCGTCGTGTCCTTTGCTGGTCTTAGTGTCTAGTTCCTCTAGAGTTTCGAGTTCTGTTCATGTTTTGTTCTCACCGTTGCGATTGGATTCGAACTGCCACGGCGAGGGTAGAAAAGGAGGAGGACTCGGCTTCTAGGGAGGCTTTGCCCTAGTTGGAATCGGAGTAGGACTCAGTTTCTAGGGAGGCTTTGCCCTAGTAGGACTCGGAGTAGGACTCGGTTTCTAGGGAGGCTTTACCCTAGCTGGATTTGGAGTAGGACACGATTTCGACCAAGGAGGTTTCGGATTCCACCAGGAAAGCGTCGTGTGTGTAAAAAATAAGAAAAAAAGAAAAAAAAGAGAGAAAAAGGAAAAAGTGTAACTTTTGCATACGACCTCCGATTGAGGCGATTCTTGATCTGTTGGAAAGGAAATCTGGAGATTTTAGATCCGCGTAAGCCTCCAGGCACATACGCGGCAACTTCGACCCCAAAAAATGTCGTTTAGGCCCTCAAAACTGGCCCGCAAACCGAGGAAAATTCAAGTTTCTCAGAATTCGCTCAAAATTGATGGAGCCCTTCTACACGTGCTTCTAAGGTTCCCTGTGAAGACGACATTCTTTTTTGAGCTTCTGAACTTCATGTGCAACGTCATCTAGTTTCTTTCTGGACGGTGTTTTTGTTTGTATTCTAGTAGGCTTGCGTCTCTAGTATGGTCTAGCCTAGGACCAGCACCAACCAGCGTTGAACGATTTTTCGGCTTGCATTTTCTGAATTGATTGTTGCTACTCCTTGCTACCAAACTTGAGCCTTTCTAGCTACACCTTTTCTACACCGTACAGGCTGAGCTTCACCTGGCAATCGCTCCATCCAATCTTCACAGATGTCATCGCTGGTTGCCGATCACCCCTGTGTGCTTGGTAAGAATTAGTAAGAATTAGTAAGAATTCGATAGAAGGTTTGAGAGCGAGCGACTTTTGAACCACCATACCCTAGTACTTGTTAGGGACACATTCTTGTGTTTTTTCTAACAATGGCAGGTTCTAGAGAGTTTACAGATCAGGATACATCTCATACTCCTCGTACGAAGGGAATCATACAACATTTCACTCGCGAGATGAATCGTCGTACGGAGGGCCTTGAGGAGGATGTCAGAGTCACAAATGAGCGACTTGCTCAACTCGAGAGCGCCCAGATTGAGACAAACGCAACGCTCGCTGCGATGGAGAGAGCACAAGGTATCACTAACTCTTCTTTGGCAGATATTATGGCGCGCCTTGAGGAGATTGCCCAAGCTTCGGCTACTATTCCCCCTGCTGTAACGGTAGAGGGACAAGATGAATTCGACTATGTGTGTTTTAACCGACAAGGTATGCGAAGAGAACCCCCACGATGTGAGGTACGTGACCACGATGATGCTTTTGCTAAGGTTAAATTCACTATGCCCTCTTTTAATGGTAAATATGATCCTGATGGTTATCTTGATTGGGAACTAGTTGTTGATCAAAAATTTACTTGCCATGATTTTCCTGAGAATATACGAGTTAGGGCTGCTACTAGTGAATTTACCAATTTTGCTTCTATTTGGTGGAAAGAACATTGCCGTCAACATCCCAATAACATACCTAACACTTGGGAGGCTTTAAAATTGCTTATGCGCCATCGATTTGTTCCCTCATATTATGCTCGTGATTTGTTAAATAAACTGCAACGATTACAACAAGATGCCAAGTCTGTGGAAGAATACTATCAGGAATTACAAATTGGTATGTTGCGCTGTGGGATAGTTGAGAATGAGGAAGCATCAATGGCTAGGTTTTTGGGAGGGTTGAATCGTGAAATTCAGGACATTCTTGATTACAAAGACTACAACTCCATGACTCTTCTGCAGGTCGCACAAATTCATGGACGCCGTCGTGTACACCGTCTACCTCATCCATTGTGGCGCCCCCACCATTACCCTCCAACAACAAGCAGCGCACTGCTACGTCAAATTCGACGCCACGAGTTTCCGAAGCACACAAATCAGCACCACAACTTTCTGCAAAAACCTCCCCTTCAGTTGCTTCGACAGGACGAACGAGGGACGTTCAATGCAATCGTTGCAAAGGCTATGGACACATGATGCGGGACTATCCAAGCAAGCGTGTATTGATTATATGCGATGATGGTGGGTATTCTTCTACTAGTGATTTTGATAATGAAACATATGCTATGGTTGCAAATGACCCTGCAGGACATGGTAATGAATCTGACCATGAGGAGGAACATGTTGGCGCCGAAAATGCCGACAAGTATTTGAGCATTATAGTGCAACGTGTACTAAGTGCTCAAGTGTCTTGTGCTGAGCAAAACCAGCGCCATAATTTGTTCCAAATTAAGGGCATTGTCAAGGAACGTGCAATTCGCATAATTATTGATGGTGGGAGTTAAAGGTAACCCGGATGGTGAAAGTACATTTTTTCTATGGGTTCATACCATGATTATGTTGATTGCGACGTTGTTCCTATGCAAGCTTGTTCAATGTTATTAGGAAGACCTTGGCAATACGATACTGATTGTGTACATCATGGTAAGAATAATCAATACTCTCTCATGTTCAAGGGAAAAGAAAATTGCGTTACATCCTATGACCCCTGAACAAATTGTTAAAGATGACCTTGCTAGAGCTAGAAGAGAGAAAAGTCAAGAGAATACTGAGAGCGAAAATCAGATTGTAGCAAAAGAGCTTGAGCAACATAAAAAGAAAGAACCTAAATCTATTCATGACAAGAATAAAGAAACTAAATTGAAAGGTGCTTGTTTCCTTGCTACTAAATCTGATATGACTGAACTTGATGCTAGTAATTCTGTTTGCTATGCATTAATTTGCAAAGAAGCTTTGTTTTCATTTGAGGATATACCTTCTTCTTTGCCACCTGCTGTCACTAACATTTTGTAGGATTACAAAGATGTATTGCCAAAAGACATACCGCCGGGGCTGCCACCGCTTTGTGGGATTGAGCATCAAATTGATTTAATCCCCGGTGCATCATTGCCCAACCGAGCACCATACAGGACCAATCCAGAAGAAACTAAAGAAATTCAGCGCCAAGTTCAAGAGTTGCTTGATAAAGGGTATGTGCGCGAATCTCTTAGCCCTTGTGCTGTTCTGGTCATTTTAGTACCAAAGAAAGATGGATCATGGCGCATGTGTGTGGATTGTAGAGCAATCAATAATATCACCATTAGGTATCGTCATCCCATTCCTAGGTTAGATGACATGCTTGATGAATTGAGTGGCTCTGTTGCCTTTTCCAAGGTTGATTTGCGTAGTGGTTATCATCAAATCCGCATGAAATTAGGCGATGAATGGAAAACGGCATTTAAAACTAAGTTCAGGTTATATGAGTGGTTAGTAATGCCTTTTGGTTTAACTGATGCACCTAGTACCTTCATGAGACTAATGAACGAGGTTTTGCGTGCTTTCATTGGTAGATTTGTGGTTGTTTATTTTGATGATATACTGATATATAGCAAATCATTAGAGAAACATCTTGACCATTTACGTGCTATTTTTAATGTTTTACGTGGTGCACGCCTATTCGGTAACCTTGAGAAGTGCACCTTTTGCACCGATCGAGTCGCGTTTCTTGGCTATGTTGTTACTCCACAGGGAATTGAAGTTGATCAAGCCAAAGTTGAAGCAATATAGAGTTGGCCGACTCCTAGCACGGTCACATGGGTGCGGAGCGTTTTAGGACTTGTTGGGTTCTACCGCCACTTTGTGAAGGATTTCAGCACCATCGTCGCACCATTGAATGAGCTTACCAAGAAGGGCGTGCCATTTGTTTGGGGCGCCGCACAGGAGAACGTCTTCACCACATTGAAAGATAAGTTAACACATGCACCTCTACTCCAACTCCCTGATTTCAATAAGACTTTTGAGCTAGATTGTGATGCAAGCGGAATTGGTTTAGATGGTGTGTTGTTACAAGAAGGCAAACTTATAGCATACTTCAGTGAGAAATTGAGTGGGCCTAGTTTGAACTATTCTACTTATGATAAGGAGTTATATGCCCTCTTTCGAACCTTAGAAACTTGGCAATGTTATTTATGGCCCAAAGAATTTGTTATACATTCTGATCATGAATCTTTAAAGCATATTTGAAGTCAAGGTAAGCTGAACCGTAGACATGCAAAGTGGGTTGAATTTATTGAGTCTTTTCCCTATGTCATAAAACACAAGAAGGGAAAGGAGAATGTTATTGCTGATGCTTTGTCTAGGAGATATGCCATGTTATCACAACTTGACTTCAAAATTTTTGGATTAGAGACTATTAAAGAGCAATATGTGCACGATGCTAATTTTGCGGAAATACTGTTGAATTGTAAAGAAGGGAAAATGTGGAATAAATTTGTCATTAACGATGGGTTTGTGTTTAGAGCCAACAAGTTGTGCATTGCTGCTAATTCCGTTCGTCTGTTGTTGTTACAGGAAGCACATGGAGGCGGGTTGATGGGACATTTTGGTGTGAAGAAAACGGAGGACATACTTGCTGATCATTTCTTTTGGCCAAAGATGAGACGGGACGTCGAGCGCTACGTTGCTCGTTGCACTACATGTCAAAGAGCTAAGTCATGACTTAATCCTCATGGTTTATATATGCCTTTACCCGTTCCTAGCGTTCCGTGGGAAGATATTTCGATGGACTTTGTTTTAGGATTGCCTAGGACAAAGAAGGGGAGGGATAGTATAGTTGTGGTTGTTGATAGATTTTCTAAGATGACCCATTTTATACCATGTCATAAGAGCGATGATGCTACCAATATTGCTGATTTATTCTTTCGTGAAGTTATTCGCTTGCATGGTGTGTCTAATACTATAGTTTCAGATCGTGATGCTAAATTCCTTAGCCATTTTTGGAGAACTTTATGGGCTAAATTGGGGACTAAGCTGTTATTTTCTACTACTTGTCATCCCCAAACTGATGGACAAACTAAGGTTGTGAATAGAACTTTGTCTACCATGCTTAGGGCTGTGTTGAAAAAGAATTTAAAAATGTGGAAAGAATGCTAGCCTCATGTTGAGTTTGCTTACAATCGTTCATTGCATTCTACTACAAAGATGTGCCCTTTTGAAGTTGTTTATGGTTTTGTACCTCGTGCTCCTATTGATTTAATGATCATTCCATCTTCGGAGAAATTGAACCCTGATGCTAAACAACGTGCTAAATTGATTTTAAAAATGCATGAGACAACTAAAGAGAACATAGAGCGCATGAATGGTAAATATAAACTTGCTGGTAGTCAGGGGAGGAAACATTTAACTTTTGAACCTGGGGATCTTGTTTGGTTGCACTTAAGAAAAGATAGGTTCCCCGAATTGAGAAAATCAAAATTGATGCCAAGAGCTGATGGACCTTTCAAGGTGTTAGAAAAGATTAATGATAATGCATACAAGCTTGACCTGCCTGCAGATTTTGGGGTTAGTCCTACTTTTAACATTGCAGATTTGAAGCCCTACTTGGGAGAAGAGGACGAGTTTGAGTCGCGGACGACTGGGAGGATGATGAGGACATCCCTTCCATGGATACAACTCATCCACAGCAAGTGTTGCAAGGACCACTTACTCAAGCTCGTGCTCGTCAACTTAATTACCAGGTGAACTCATTCCTAGGTTCATATGTTACTGAGAATAGACCGCTACCTAATGCAAGTGATTTAATTGTGCTTAGGAACTTGGGAAAAGATGAAGGAAAGGTACATGGAGTCATGGACATGCATGGAAGGAATAATGGAGGTCACCATGTCACTTGGGACCAAGTTAAGCACGCATTCGAGTTGGACACGTTCTGGAATCAGATTAGGACTGCTGCGATGGTACCAAGTTCAAACGAGCTTAATTTCCTCATACGGACTCCGTTTGGGACGTTCTTGTACTTCATAGAAAGCTTATGAAGTCTAATGTCCAACGGATCCAGCCTCATCTTCAAATTCCATCTGAGCTGGCCATAATCATCAAAAGAGTCCACATTGGTTTCTGAGTCCGAGTCAAAAAAGGTGTTGCGCCACCACCACTTTGGCCCATGGGCCTTGTAACCCTAGGGCGTGCACTTGGATGCCGCCGCCTCCTTTGCTAGGACTTGGATTTCGTTGAGTTTAGGTTTAGCCATTGTGCAAACTTTTGTTCTTCAGTTGTGTCGGATGACCACCTGTCAAGACATCTTCGGAATCCCAACTTTGTTATTCGCAATACAATTTATGCTTCATTCATATCCGCAATATCAGATTGCCTACGTCTTATTCTTGCTAGTTCTTCGATTGCTCGCAGGGATTGAACTTCGTGTTCAGGTTGATCGCTCTTCCAGCGAGGTCAATAACATCTCGGAGTTGGTTCAGCGATTGCTAAGGCGCAAGCTTCGTCGTACGATTGTAGTCGGATCGTGAGGGTCATCTCCACCGAAATCGATAGTTATCAATCTCATCGAAAGATCGGGCACCTCGTCTCCATCAGTGGATCAAAGATTTGATCTACTACTAGTAGAATAGATGATTACAAGGTGGCCCTAAAGAACCACTCTTACACACCTAAGATTTCTCACTTAGGGAGGTAGAAGAGAAACTATTCAAGAACTAGACACTCTCTCAATGTCTCTCGCACTTCCTCGACCCTAGCTCTCCCCTCTCCTCCCTTATATAACTAGCATCACTTAGTGGGTCTCAACCTACTAAGTAAATGGGGAAACCCATCAATCCTACTAACAAGGCCTTTACGCAGGCACATACGCTTCTCAAAGTGTTTCAAGACTCAATATGTAACTCTTTAGTGATTGATCTACTTAGCAATTCCAGCTCTCTTTGACCTAAACAACTTCTTCTTTGCACCTCCCTGTGCCACGGTTTTGATCAAGCCACTAACCCGGTATTTGGTCAATTGCCAAAATACCCCTAACAAAGCTTCCAGGCACCTTCCCCTGACTCAGTCTTCACCTTCACCTCAAAGCATCTCTACATGCTTTGACACGTAGCCTATAGTGCCCAATGACTAGTCGTCACGTTGTCACACATTCAGACTCCCTCGAACCATCTCTATGTTCATTGGACTCGTCACACAGTGTACCACATAAACCAATTCACCTCTTCACAATCCTTGATATTTTTGTGTTGCCTGCTTGAGCCATGTAGCCTCACCCTGACTTATACGACCACTCAGACCCAAACTCTCTTGTCTAATCTCGGTCACTTGTCATCGACCGCTACATCCTCCAAGCCATCTATGCATCCAAAGACCAAGCAACCATCACAAACACAAGTTCCATGCACTTGACTCATGTTAGTCAAAAACAATACATCATATAACATAACACACCCAACCAACGGCGTCGATGCCATGGACACACTCAAACCACTCAATTTCATTTTTATTAACACCCCCAAAGACTCCAGGGCTGATCTGATTACCAGCCATAGGCCAGTCAGACCACCCCCATCGGTCTAACTACCAGCACCATGTCGATCTAACCACCATGGTGTGGCTGGTCTTACTGCTTAACAGCACCAGAAAACACCCTCTTTGAAATTTCAGTTAAACTCCATCTAGTTCTAGCTCAGAACTCTAATTTCAGAGAAACCTAATATGAACTCATCCCCGAACATAGCTACACAAGTTGATGTGGTCATGCTTATAAGAATTTGATATACAAGTTCTATGGCTACTACCATCCTAAACATCATGTGCAAAACAAAAGGATCGTTATGACGGATGATAAATACATGTACCATGCATATACATTTTTGTCCTCATTCAGTACACTTTCAAGTTATCAAAAGCCGAGAACGGATTTTCTTAAAGAAAGAGAGGATGATGCGGACATCCCTAGTTATGTAGTTCCATATATTGTACTCAATCTATCAAGTACCTCAGAATAACACGAGCTCACTAAAAGAATTGAAGGGCAAGAGAAGCTTGAACTATGGGGAATCAAGGAGCATGGCGATGATGTTTCTTTGATGAACAAGTGTTTGATGGTGTGTACCAATGCATGTGACCCATGGGAGGAGTGAGAGCTAGGGGCGTAGGATGGGAGAAGATGTGCAGTTCTATTCACAAAGTTCACAAAGATATCTGCAACAACTTGAAAGGTTTCAACATGTGCAACACAATATTTGGAAACATTATCAAGTGTACATTCCAATTGATCAAAAAACAAATGATTTTAAGCTTTCTACAAAAAATTATTGATACGGGGTCGCCTGATCTTCTCGACATAGGATCAAGGTACTCATGAGGATTCGACGAACCATAGTGATCTCCCGTTGCCAATGCAAGAGTTAGCACTCTATAATTCACCCAACCTCACGTGCTAAACATCACAACCACCGATGAAGTTCTATCGCGCTCCCAATTCCGAGCGAAAAGGTTGAACAATCTTGATTTCAGCGAACCCCCAATTCCGTCAAGTTTGTTCGGTCAACAGAAAGAACAAGAGCATTCTATTATCAAAAGTGGTCTACCCGATACAAGGGAGGGGCAGGGGTACTCAAGGCACCCTCCATGACTCACGCACGGCCTAGGGCCAGCTAGACATGCCGAATCAAACTCTAATTCGGCTAAGACCCTAAAAGAAACAAAAGGAAAACCTAATTTAAATCCATCACATTGTTTCGGCCATAGCGGCGCGACCGTATGTCTCCTGAAGCTGGGGCCATACCCATTGTGTGGGCCTTGGAATAAGCTTTCAAAAAAGTCCAAGAACACCCCAATTGGACTCCGTATGCGAAAGTTATGGCCTTTTTATTACAGGTCTGTTGGGCTGTCCTGGACTGAATCCGAATTGAATTCCGAGTTGATTCTGAGATGAATTTCGGTTGGGCTTGTGGAAGATCTGAATTGGGCTTGAATTCTTGAGCTTTTCTCCTCTTGCTTGACCCACATGAGTTTCTCCTCCATCACTTTGGCTCCGGCCTCCTTCTCCTCCCTCGCAGTTCCAAAGGCTTCACAATGTTCAAACCTGTTGTTGTAGCAGCTTAGCTCTTGCTCTTGTCATAGGACCTGTAGGAGCCTCATGACTAGCTTCTTGATGCACACTTGAACTAGAGATGTCTTCATCAGTTATGATTATTTGATTAGATGCTACATAGTTATGATTATTTGATTAGATGCTACACATGCTGTCCAAGGAGACACGTGAAAGTTACCAAACACATGGAGTTCGTGGATTGCAGGTCACTTGTTGGTGACATCTGAAAACACCATACTTTCCAAAGGTTGAGGAGGTTTTCTTTTTCTTTCTCACATGAATTTGGAAGCCACCCAAACAAGGAAAGCAAAGATAAGAATGTTTGGATCCAATTCGGATTCAGTTCGGGACAGCCAGCAGGGCTCGGTTTCAAACATCTATAACTTTCACAAACAGAGTCCGATTTGAGAGTTCTTAAACTCATTCGAAACCTAACTATAAGACCCACATAATGGATCAGGTTCCAGTCTTAAATTCCTTCTAGTCACACCGTAATATCCAAAACAATCTAATGGTGGAAATTTCAGGGTGTCATTTTCTAAGTCCAAGTTGTCTCTTGGAGTATGTTTCGTGTGTTTAGGTGCCTTCTGGGGTTATATAAGCCATGCACCACGTCCTATGTAAAATTCATACCATGATTAAATAATTTTGAGAATTATACTCTTATTTCCTAGGATAGCCAAAACACACCTTGAGGGAATTGGGATTTCTCTTCGTCGTTGTTCTTGTGAATCCCAAGTTTTGGAAGAACATCATGTCTAGACAGGATCACGAGCGTATGGTTAGGTGAATTCTTTTGTCGTGAGTTGTTGTTTTGATACTGCTTAGCACCATCGGTTCATTAGATTGCACAGATCCAAGTTATAAACATCGATCCTACATTGTGAAGAATGGGCACCCTGTATCACAAGTGTTTAGTGCAAATCCCCAAAAATTTACTAGGTCAATCTAACCGCTTGCCCCATAGTGGCTAGATTGCCCTTCTACTATTGTAGCATAAGAGCTAGAGTGCAGTCTGACCAGTCCTGCAGGGCGGTCAAATCGCCTCTAACCACCTCTGCAAATCAGTCTGACCAGTATTGCCAAACTTTTGCAAATCCAATTTCAACTCAATCAATGTGCCAATTGTTCATCACAAATATATTCTTGACCTTCCCATATGATCTCTCATAGGACATGTGGGAAACCATCCTTAGACATCTTGGCTTGATTCTTCACACAAGCTTCTCTCAATAGCTGTTTCACCATTTTGCCCCATTATGGTGCCTCTTGTGCTCAAGTGAGAAATGGCTAAAACTTTGGCAAGCCCTTGGAAATCCTCTTGTTAGGATAGCTTCCTGATGCCTTGATTGTAGTGTGTGTCAAGTTTAAAGTCATTTGGAGCCTGCATGTGAAAGTTGTCAGGGTTTTAGTTTTGCTTGGGCTAAATTTATGTGCTGATCTGAGGGTGTGGTAGTACTACACCTTACATAACGGTAGTACCGCACCTTACGTAGTGATAATACTGCTCTAAGGGGTAAAACCCTATTTGGCTCGGCTTTTCTTGGAGATTTCATTTTGAGTGCTTAGGACTTGATTTTTATAGCCTTTCTAGCTTTTGGAATCTAAGTAGATGGAGTAATCTAATCTTCGTGGCTTTTATAGCCACTAGAGTGAAAGGTTAACAATACCTAGGAAAAATTTAGAAATAATAATTTAACCACCTCTAATTGCCAACATCGGTCCTACGGTGTGTCCTTGATCGTACGCAGTCTATATTGTCGAAGTAGAGAATGGTACACTGTTCTCTAGTTTTTCTGTTTGGACAAATGCTAAAAAAGATATGTTGTGAGACTCCATCCCAACGATATACCATCTTTCTCACTCTCACACACATAGAAATCTCACCAGCGCTTACTCCTCTTGCTCTGGCTCCGACAACTCACCGCAGATGCCTCTCTCCACCATCACCAACAGATTGGTCACACCCTCAGATATAGAGAGACCTAGGTGGCAGTGGTCCAGTGGTCGACGATGGTAGAGGGCAACGATAACGAGGGAGGCAACGGAGGTGAGGGAGGAGAGGGCAGCCGGAGGAGCATAACTATACCATCAGAATCCCTGGTCCTCAACAGCTATATTTGGTAAGGCACTAATCATTTCTTAAACTTATGTGCCACCATTTACATAGATAATTACGTAAACTAAGGATGCAAGCATCACCAATATGCGCCCATACCAATGAGGACCCAAAAATATCGAGTACTTGGTCTACATCAGTCAAGCGGCGGTGAAGCGAGAGGTCAAAGCGAATCGGCGGCAGCCATGTGCTGGGATTGAGAGGGATGGGGAGATGCGTGCTGCAAAGGTAGCTTAGGCAATGAAATGCCCCCAAAAATTTCAAACATTTTTGTGAATTTTCCTGGATTTTCGGGTGAATTTTGAATCCTTTCCCAATTCAGTAATCCCAGAAAATCCGCTTTCCTTTTTGGGCTTCCCGCTTTCCATTCTCTTTGGCGCCTTCCTCCGTTTCCACCTTCCCATCTCAATCGTGCCCGCGCCGTGCGCGCAGTCCCTCCTCGCCGTGCGCCGCACCGGCTCGCCGTCGCCGACCGTCCCTGACTGCGCCAGACCCCGACCCTCCCCCTCTGCCACCCGTGGCCCACCCGTCAGCCTCTGTTTTTCTTCCTCCGCACGACGTGCCAGCGCCCATTGTAAGACCAAGGTAGCCGACGAGAGGGGGTGAATAGGCGGTCTAAAATTTCTCTTTTAATTAATACTAACAATTCAAGACCTTTTCTATTTGCCTAAACCACATATACAATGCATAAGCTTAAATCAATTTGGTTTAGTACAAATGGCGCCTAAGTGCACAAATAATTATAGCCTATGTCAAGGTTTGCAATCCTAAGTATACAAGCAATCAAATTAATGCTAAGAATATAAATTGCTTGAAAGTAAATTGAGCACAAGAAAGCATGGTGTTCGGAGACTTGCCCGTCTCCCCTAGTCCAGGTTGAGGTAAGCCCGAACAAATCAGACCGGCTCCACAAATTAAGCCTTCCACCTCAATTCACTAGTGATAGCTCTTTCCCACTCCGGGTAGGTGAGCTCCAACCTTCACAATTTCGCCGAGTCTTTTCACAACCTTCTTTGAGAAGATCACCGCGCACGACGCCTCCCACACCGTCTAGGAGTCGGTAAACTCCAAGAGTAACAAGTCAAGTCCCTCACTTGACTCTCACCACGTGTAACGAATGCACAAGCTCAATCCGGACACAAAGTCCTCCTCTAGATGCAACACATGCACTCTAGATCACCTCTCCTCTCTCACAAAGTGCAACACATGCACAATTGAGTGGAGAGCCTCACTCTAGCTCAAGAACATAGCAATAGGTCATGCAACTACCTCTCCAGCCAGCCTTGAGGTGGCATTTATACACCTCCCTCAAAAACTAGCCGTTGGAGGAAAGAGAGGGCGGAAATCAGCCTGAGGGCCGGAAGTACACAGTTACACTTTCGGTACTTCCGCTCTCCCAACGGTCACAAAAAAACTAACTCCTGGGTTGGAAAACTGGTCAAACCGCCACACAAAAACCGGTCAGACCACCCACACAGGGCCGATCAGACCGCTCCCAGAAAAATCAGCCCGGTCGCTCTCTGGAATAAAAGGTTCCACGTGAGGACCGGAACTTCCGGGGCCAGGTCAGGCCGCTCTCAGAAAACTCAGCCCGATCGCTCTCTGGAAAAAAAGGTTCCGCATGAGGAACAAAATTTCCGGGGCCAGGTTAGACCGCTCTCAGGAAACTCAGCCTGGTCGCACTCTGGAAAAAAGGTTCCACGCGAGGACTGGAACTTCCAGGGCCCGGTCAGACCGCTCTCACCAAGCCGGTCAGACCGCCAGGACCGCACCGATCTGATCGCCAGCGCCAGGTTGGTCTGACCGCCCGTGTTAGGCCAGTCTGATCGTCGGTGCCATGCCGGTCTGACCGCCAACACAAAGCCGGTCAGCCCTTTGCGCAAAGACAGGTCTGTCAGTCAGGCGAATTTGGAACTTTTCAAAGTCCAGTAGTACCGCTCACACAGAGTCGGTAGTTTCGACCTTCCTGAGAAGTGCAGATATCTCAACAGCTTTTACAAAACACATTTGCAAACTACGATATTGCGCACACAAGGCAAACATAATTTCCAACAAGTTGCAAAACATATTCGCACACTTTTGAAATCATGACACAAGGAATTGATACATGGACTTCTCACGTTTGCAAAACACATTCGCAAACCTATGTCACATGTCACAAAGTTCATATATGAGCTTCAACCATTTGCAAAACACATGATGGTCTTCACTCGACTTGATCAACACATGATCATGTCCATGCATCAACTCATGATGTGTCCTTTACATCTTGATGGCCTTCAACACATGAATCCATCTTCTTCTTTGATAGCCTTCATCTCATGAAGCTATCTTCTTCTCACATCTTGACTTGATGATCTTCAACACATGAAGTCATCCCAAGTCATTCTCATTTATGGAACCTAACCTATTCATCCAACTCATGGAAACCGTTAGTCCACAAAACAATTGTCATCAATTACCAAACTTCACCATTTTGGTAATTCATGACAATATCAACAAATAATGACATGTAAAATTGATTTGTGAGTATACAACTTGTACACAACAATTGTATACTCTAAGATAAGCTTTAAACAAAACTTACTTATCCGGTTGTCATTAAGCATTCAACCATTAACACATAATGGAGAAGTTAGATGACAACCCGATTGCATATGAGTATATATTAACTACACAAGCTATATATACTCAAGAATGTATTTCAATGTAAAGATCCCAAATATGCATATTAAAAGAAGCATGGATCAATACTCATAAAACTCCAAAATATATAGAGAGCTCTCCCTAAATGTGCGCATACAAGTGTATGTAATGAAGACATATGCGCATATTCATTTTAGACTAATCGAGGAGTTCAATCTATATTTTGGATCTAAGGAATGCATTACTACATGAAAAAGTGATTTTGAATGCATACCTCTTTTGATTTCACCTTTCCATCCAAACGAGACTAAACATAAATAAACTTAAACAAGCATATTAGTCTCATATATGCATTTTTCATTGTCACCAAAACATTATAATGGTATTTGTCATTGTTACCAACATTTCATAATGGTATTTGTCATTAACACCAAATCCAACTTAATCGGGTCTTGATCTTTCAATCACCCCTTAAACCAACTTAATCGGAGCTTGATCTTTCAATCTCCCCCTTTTTGGTGATTGATGACAAATCCATTTATGATAATAGCACTTTGGTGAAAATGACCAAATGATATAACATTAAGTGCATAAGAAAAGGTGAAAGCATTATTCAACATATTGATTTAAAAATTTTAATTTCTCCCCATTTGACATTATTCAATTAATTTCTCCCCTAACAAATATATTATCACAATTCTCCCTATTGGCATTAGCACTTCATTATTTATTTCTCCCCCATTATCAATAAAGCTATTATCACAAATTTCTCCCCCATTTGGCATTAAGCACCAAAAAGAGGCAATTATTACCAAGTATCATTGATTATTGTAAAAACAAGGGAAGAATACAAGTGAAGCCATTAAAAGGAGATTTTTATTATGAGGAGCTTGATACCAATTAAGAGCATGTCACTGAATCTGAAAAAATGAGGAGCTTGATGCCAATTAATTTAACATAATATGGTCATAAAAAGTATAAGCAAAAAAATGCATATGACCAAAATGATACCACTTAAATCAACTGAAGATATTTGAAACTCATTAAAACAATCTTACTCTTAGCAGCTAGTTGAGGGCCTTTGGCATTTCGTACCACTTGTAGCATTTGAAGCACACTCCAATTTCAAGTTTCAGATTTTCAGGATTTCGCATTCCAATTGAGCTTTAGAAGCTAGCTGAAAAACTGCCCTATAAATATCCAATAAATCTGAGAAGAATTATTAGTATAGATCAGCAATAGAGGATCAAAAGTCATAATTATAGCTTTCTCAGATTATGAGCCTACTTAAAGATACAAAAATCATAAATCAGCTCAAAAACATGATTTTTCAGAAATCTGAAAATCTGAATTTTCAGACTTTTGCATCTCACATGAGCTTCTAGAGAGAGATGGAAAATTGATCAAATGCTATTCATAAATTCTGAGAAAATCTGACATTGAAGACCAACTATAGAGGATCAATTTTTATTATTGTAACTTCCTTTAAATCTGAACCCATTTGAATATATAAAAAAACAAATCGGCTCAGAATTATGGAAGTTCTGAATTTTTCAGCAAAATGCCAAAGAGATAAAAAGTTAAAACTTTTTCAAATTAACTTGAAATATTTTCAAATTTTGCAGATATGAACTTGATGCTATTGTTGACCTTTTCCAATAAGAATTTTTGAGAAAGACTTCTTTAATCACAAGATATGCCAAAATGCGCTTTGAGAGCAAGAAAATGAATTGATTTTGCATCAAAGGCTTAAAATCTAAACCAATTGGATTTCCTTGGAGTATTTTGGTTTATTAGCTTCATATGAGTTGTAAATACTATTTTAAGCCAAGATCCACAAAGAAATCATGCTCAAATAGCTAAACTCATTATATGCAAGAATAGGTCATTTTGGGTCAATTGTAGTTTTTGGATGAGATTCAAACAAATATAACTTTTCAATGATTGATCTTTTTAAAAAACTTTGAACTAGAGAAATGTTTGAAAAGACCAACCCTTTGAGTTTTGAATTGACCACTTTTCAAATACTCAATAGATTATAATTTCGAGAAATATGTCGTTTAATCCAAAAACAAGATCATATAAGATTCTTTTGGGGCCAAATCTTCCTTTTGATTTCTAAAATAGAAATTTTTACTCAAAAGGCTTTGAAATCATTTTAAATATATAGTTAAGTACATTTATTAGTTTTTCACAATTTTAGCCTTTTAAACAAAATTTCTAATTTTTGACCAAAGAGGCTCTTTCGAAAAGGTAATCTTGCATATCATTTGATTACGACTCCATAAATAGCAAAAGAGAATGAAACACATTCATTCCCAAAAACCATAAATCATTTTTGGGCAAATAAGTAAAATAATTTTCCCGATTGTAATATTTTAACCTTTTTTCTTTAGTAAGCACAAAAGTATTATATATGTTTTTCACAAAGAAAAACTCCCCCTTACACAAGGTCTCTTCTTGGCAATTTTCTTTTCTTTTGACACACAGAGGATTCTCCTCTTCTTGATTTTCTTCTCTTTTCTTATCTCTTCCTCCTTTGATTAACCATGTTTCTTCTTATGTCATCTAGCACAAGGATTAATGGGTACCACTTGTAAACCAGTTGTCCATAATTTATACCACTTGTTAACTTTTTGTCCATACTATGTGTTGTTTAACCTTTTGTGGTTCTTTGGTCTTTTCTATGAGAGCACATACCACTTTGATCTTTATATCACTTAAGATGACATTAGAAATCACTTGTGAGAATATACCGCTTGCAAAAAGAAATATTACTTGAAATAGCACTTAGAGGAGGATGATATCATTAGAGGATACACCACTCGTAAAGGTGGATACCACTTGGAAGAAGATGATATCATAGGTGAAAGAGCTTGGTTAAGAAAGAATTGCTTGCCACGATGAAAAGGATATCAATCCAAGAGACATCAATTGGAGGAACAAGGATACCACTTAATTTTCACAGCTAAGGGATACCATTTGAACAAAATAGATGATAGCACTTGAAAAGATAGGAATGAAGCTCATGCCGATGTCAAGATAACCAAAAGTCTACCACTCTTTTGAGGCAATGCCACTTTATGAAAAGCAAAGGATTAATGTGGCATATGAGGTCAAGAAATACTTAAGGGTAGCAAGGGAACAAGGATCAACTTGACTGAGAGGAGCAAAGGAAATAGCTGAGGAAATTAGAAATCACATTTAGAATCAAATCAGCCACTTTCCAAAAAAATATCAGAAGTACCGTAGTTGGCACTGCGGTAGAACCGCTCTTCCGGTCTGATCGCCACACACAAAGCGGTCTGACCGCTTGGGCCAGTCAGATTGGTTCTAACACGCCGGTCAGACCGGTTCCCAGTAGTACCGCTGAAAGATAGCCGGTAGTTCCGATTTTTTTGGGAACACTCCAAGAGATTGGGATTTTTTAGGAGAGCTTTGATATAGTGTTGTACCATGCTCCAAAGTTTTTCACAAAGAAATGTAAACTACTTGTGGAGCATTTTCAACTATATGCCAAGATTAAAACTATTTTCAATATAATTTTTAACAAATTAGCCTTTCAATTTTCAAAAATAAACTCATTTTCAATAAATTCTTCAAGATTGCAAAAATGAGCATTGCGGGATAATTTAAGCATTCAATTTCATGTATGAGTTGTAAATACCCTTATGAGCCAATATACATCAACAATTTGGGTTCAATTGGCAAAACTCATTTAAGTGCTAGATTGGGACCACGTAGGTCATCTTAGGATTTTGGATGAGATTTAAAACCAAATAACTTTTGATTGGTTGGCTTTTTGGAAACTTTTGAATACAAATAATTTTTGAAATATCCAACTCTAGGTTTTTGGTATTGAACACATTTTCAAATTCCTTTTAGTATTGATTTTGGGAAATTTTTGAGTTTGAAGCCAAAACAAGATACTTAATTGATAGTTTTGGGATAAAACTCACTTTTACTTAAAATAAGTTTTTCTAAAGCCGAAACCTTTAAAAAGCATTTGTATACATTTTTCAACTAGTTTTTCAAAGATACACTAATAATTTCAAGATTTTGATTTTTGGCTAAATGGCTCAATTTCCAAAAATAATACTAGCACTTAATTAATATGGGCACACTTAGGGATGTGATGTACATGAATATGATTTAGCACTCCCCCTTATTGTGCCACTAATATCTTGCTCATAGTTTACAATAATGAAATTTTAGTACAAGAGCAAGAACACCCCTTTGCAACATACACAAGGCTAGGGGCTAAATACTTTAATGTAGATATTTGTTACCGAGATGGCATTGGTTTGTAATTTGGTAATATCATCCTCAAACTTGGCTTCCTTTATGCCCATGGTGGAATTCACCTCTTTATGAATGAGCCAAGTCTTCAATGCCTCTCCAAGTACCTATTAGGCATTTAAGCACATTTTGGTACCCAAAACTTGGTTGGGTCCATTAATGTTAGTCACAATAGATTTGGGCACCCAAATGGCCCTAGGAGTGATTTTATGTGAACTAACATCCCTAGCAAACACATTGCCATTTTTATCCTACCTGAGCAAATATTGTTCATTAAAAAGAGATGCCTTAGGAATGATACCTTTGGGACAATCCTTACTAAAATGTCATGTTTCGCTACAATTGTAGCAAGTTTGGCAATTATTACGTCTTCTTATCTTCTTGCCTTGCTCATTGCCGGTTTGCCTCTTCATTGATGGATTTTTCTTGTTTTCCACCTTGTTGGGGCACTTAGAGGCGAAGTGACCCATCTTGTTGCATCCAAAGCATTTGACTTTGTTGGATTATTCTTCAAGTTGCTTTGGAATGCTATTCATCTTTTTCTTGGAGGTGAAACCAATACCTCTCTTGTCATTTGGTTTTCTTTGACTACCCAATATTATGTCAAGAGAGGCATTCCCTTTGTAGCTTTTCTCCAAATCATTCTTCAAACTTATGACTTGGGCCTTGAGCTCATTATTTTCCTCTACAATGCTAGTATTGCAATGCATAGAGGAAATAGAAGCATCTATATTCAAGCAACAAGGTAAATCAAGCAAATCATCACATGAGGTAGATACGCTAATTTTAGATGAATTGCAAGAGCTGGAAACTACACATGGCATATCATCTATTAAATTACATGTAATTCTTATATCCACATTTGGTTTAGAATATTCCTTGAGAAGAAGAATTTCATGTTCTTCTTTTAACTTGTTATAATTATTTTGGAGGGAAACATGTTCATTCTTCAAAATCTTATATTTAGCTTTTTCTTTCCCAAGAAATTCATTTAATTCTTCAAGCATATCCATCAACTCATCATATGAAGGTACATCATCATTATTGTTATTTACCTTCTTATTACCTTTTTACCATAAAGCATCGAGTTGATGTGGAGGGAATAGTGGATTCTTCATCGTCGGAGCTAGAGATTGAGCATTCTTCTCCTGATATCCACTCTTGTATGCAATCTTCATCAGATGAGGTGGACACTTCATATTTATCTTGAATTTTTGTTCACATATCATGAGCACTATCGAGATTGCATATTGTGTTGAACACCTCTATACTCAAAGCACTAAATAAAACGTTAGTAGCTTGAGTGTCGAGATGTGAGCATTTCTCATCCTCAATTGTTGGAGCAAGAGGATCCTTAGGATGAGAAAAGCCCACATCTACAATCCGCCATATTTTCGGGCTTATGGCCTTAAAATAGCATATCATGCGGTTTTTTCAATTGCATAATTTGTGCCATTAAATAGAGGTGGTTCATCTAGGTACACAATCCCATTAGTTGCCATCCATTAACTCTCTAAGCAGTTAAACCTAATATATAAAAGACCAAGCTCTGATACCACTTGTAAGATCGAGGTGGCCGACTAGAGGGGGTGAATAGGCGGTCTAAAAATTCTCTTCTAATTAATACTAACAATTCAAGACCTTTTCTATTTGCCTAAACCAAGTATACAATGCGGAAGCTTAAATCAATTTGGTTTAGTACAAATAGCGCCTAAGTGCACAAATAATTCTAGCCTAGGTCAAGGTTTGCAATCCTAGGTATACAAACAACCATTGATCCTTTGGCCAAAATACTTTGCAGATATGTTAGCAATAGCCACTGGACTCTACAAGCCAAGATTCAAGCCATCTCAAAGAGGGAAGCAAGATTTGAATCAAACCATAGAAAAGCTTGGAAGACTTCAGAGAAGAGCACAAAAACTCAAATTACTCAAGATTCACAAGACCTTTGCACATGAGATTTTGCAATTGAGTTAATCTATGAGCATCCCAGCAAGAATCTCAGGCCATTTCCTCAAGGGAATCAAAAATTCATCAAAACCCTAGAATGCATCTGAAGAACAGAGAGGCCCAAGAAGTGAAATCTGAGATTTTAATGTGATTAGCTCTTGGGAAAATCGATCAAATGATCTTAGGGCATCATCCCAACATAGAGCAACCCATTTTGGGCTTTCCCAGCAAGAATCAACAAGAAACTCAAAAAGTCAAGAAATCATGCAAAAGGGGAATCGAAGGAAAACATAGAGCACGTGAGATAAAACTCAGCAATTTCATTCCCAAAACAACAAGGTTTACAAGGAGCTACGTCCCCATACGCATGGACATTAGAACAAAGAGGATTACAAACTCCTCAATCCATCCACTCTCTCCCAAACACAAGAACTCACTCACTACATGCTTGGAGAAGGGATAAACACAGACACAGAGAGCTCACATAGGGGACATCGAAGGAGACACAGCTCTGCCCCTCTCACCAACTTCCAACCACTAAAGACTAAAGCCAAAGCAACTCTCTAAAGCCCATTTTGACTAAAGCAAACCCTAACAACCCCTCACAACACTTGGAATACATGCAGCCACAAGGAGGCACCTCCTCCTTATATAGCCTTCGGCTAACGGGTCTCCAACCCGTTATGCCCGCCAGACCCGAACGGAACCACTCCCGCCTGTGCAGCTTTGCGTTTTTACCGAAACACCCCTCCTACACCTTCCGGGAAGCTTTCGCGTTCCTTGTCGTCCACGACTCGCAACCACATCGAATCTCCGCCGTCTTCGACACATCTCGACCGTTCTGACCTCGACACTGCCCGTGTCTAGTTCGGTCACCCCGTGTCTCGCCACGACTCCGTCTCGACATCCTGCAGCCAACACTGACAAGAAACACATCAAATAGCACCACTCGATACATGAAAGCATAAATGTATTAGTGAGATAGCCCAAACCTGACAAGTCGACATAATATACATCCTAACCATTTTGACAAGGTTTGACCAAGTCCGACCCAGCTCGATCGCACCACACAACGTCAAGGTTCGAACCAACCAAATCAAACTCAACTTCCCTAAACGGATGTCAATTACTCATCACACACATGGGATGACCTCCACATGGTCTCTCAATCTCCCTCTTGATGAGTATATTGACAAACCCCGAAAAAGCACAAAGTTGAGTTTGAAATGCAAGAAAGAAGTCAAACATGGTCCAAAGGAAGAAAATGAGGCTAATGACCATGTCGACACAAGGAGCAAAAGAAAGAACAAGTTTTCCTCAAAGCTCCCGAAATGGCTTTTTCTACCACTATTCTCCCCCTTTTGGCAATAAACACATCAAGATGCAAGGAAGAGAACAAGTCATGGAAATGGATGAAATGGCTGAAGTTTAATTATTCTAAGCATTTTAGAGCCATGAGAATTATCCAAAATGACCAACAAGTAATACATCAAGCCATAACACAATAGAATGCTATCCAGATCATGACAAGATATATATATAAGACAGCTAAACCAAATAGATGACAATCTGAAATTTAGTGCAATTTGTGAGCATGTCAAGTTATCCATGATCAAAGTCTAGCTAGAGGTATGCAAGGATGATGCAAACCATGTCAATAAGGTAAGCGGAACCAAGAAGCTAGTATTGAGTCCAAATAGAGTGATATATGCTCAAGAATGAAACATTGGTTCAAGTACTTGGTTTTTTTGTAGCTTAAGCAAAATGAGCACAAATGACATATTTTCTTTTGAAACATATGGTCGTTTCCAACCAATATTTTTATCATATGCTAGATCTCAAGCCTTATGCGACCACTCCAAGCAAGAAGCTTAAGGAGATGATCTTGGTCATCCAAAACTCCCCCTGAGTTCATGCCTTGTGCAATGGCAAGCCGTCTCATGAGAAAGAATTGGTGAGATCAGTTTTTTCGCACAAAAGAGATCTTTTTTGCATTTTTATGAACTTAAGACATGTACTAACTCATGTGTCATCAAGAAACCAATATAGCTCAATCTAGCGCTCAATAAAGATTCAACACTCAACTCAGCCTAATTGACATGGCATGAATCATAAAAGGATAACTCAAGATAGACTAGTCTCGAAAGCTAACATGACAAGTTTTAATTCAAGTTGAGCAATTTTAATGAACTTATCATGGCAAAAGCTCGTCTACACATATGAAGTCATGATCAAACTAGCAAATAAGCACAAGTCATGGCAAGGTATAAAGCATTGTAAACATGTCATAAATGGATAATAATCAAGGCTCCAAGAGTTATATTACAATGCAGAATGCTGAAATGCAAGAAAATCCAGCTCCCCCTCAACATGTGATGCACCTTTTAGTTCAAGTTGAGTTAAGTCAATATTAAGCTCCAGAAGCTCCCAAATGAACTCCCCCTGAACCAAAGCAATAAATCGAGAAGCTGGAAAAGAAAATCAGAACGGACAGTCCTTAAAGCATAGATAAGATATAGAGGATACTATGACTCAGACTGACTCTCATCTACCCCATATGACTCGAGTACTATCAGCTGGTCTAATAACAACCTAGGGAGCAAACACGTACCCTGTCTACCCGAGGGTGGCCCAACCCTCGCTAGAACCCACAAGAAGTGAGTAAGCTCCACCTAGAGAGAAGAAAGACAGCTAATAACCGGCATCCTGGAATCATAAGATAAGAGCAAGAAGTCTAAGAAGCTAGGCAAGAGAACCACTCTAACCTATGCTAGAAGGACTAACCCAATGCACCCCAAATGCAATGCAACGGATAGGAGTAAGAGCATAATCAATATAATAAAGCAGTAAAGCACAGAGCTCCCCCTCACAACAGTCCATAAGGACAGACCACCCCAAGCTCTCCCCCCCCCCCCCCCCGCAGAGCTGAAAACCTAGAGCTATCCAAAGGCTTGGTAAAGATATCAGCCAACTGGTGGTCACTCTCCACAAACTAGAGCACAATGTCACCCTTCTCTACATGGTCTCTAAGGAAGTGATAGCGAATATCGATATGCTTGGTCCGAGAATGCTGCACTGGGCTCTTAGCAATGTTAATCGTAGAAGTGTTATCACAAAAGAGTGGAACACTATCGATAACTAACCCAAAGTCCCGCAGGGTCGAGACCATCCAGAGCACCTGGCTACAGCAACGTACTTGGCCTCTGCGGTGGACTGTGCAACACCGGACTGATTCCTTGAAGACCAGGAAATGAGAGAAATGCCAATGAACTGGCAGGTACCCGAAGTGCTCTTCCTATCTATCCTACATCCAACAAAGTCTGCATCCGAGTAAGCTCTCAAGGAAAGACAGGAAGAGAAAGAGTACCATATACCATAGTCAATGGTAGCTCGAAGGTACCGAAGAATGCGCTTCACCGCCTAGCGGTGAGATACGTGAGGAGAAGCCTGAAAGCGAGCACATAGACACACAACAAAGTGTATATCCGGTCTCGAGGCAGTGAGGTACAGAAGGGAGCATATCATGCTACGATACTCCTTCTGATCAACTGGCTCGCCGTCCTCATCTGGGTCGAGTAAAACTGAGGTAGCCATAGGAGTGGACACTGGCTTACCATCACTCATGTCAAAGCGCTTCAGGAGGTCACGAGTGAACTTACCCTGATACAAGAAGGTACCCTCCTAAGTCTGCTTAATTTGGAAGCCAAGGAAGAAGCTCAACTCACCCATCATGCTCATCTCAAACTCCGAGCTCATAACATCGGAAAACTGGGAAACAAGAGCACGCGAGGAGCTGCCAAAGATGATGTCATCCACATAGATCTGGACGAGTAGAAGATCAGTGCCATGCCGGCGGATGAACAAGGTCTTGTCTACTTTACCCATCTCAAAACCATGACTCAACAAGTAGGACTTAAGCCTCTCATACCAAGCTCTAGGGGCCTGCTTAAGTCCATACAAGGCTTTGGAAAGCTTGAAGACATGGTTTGGGTATTTGGGGTTCTCGAAACCTGGATGCTGTCGGACATAGACTTCTTTCTCAATGAATCCATTAAGGAAGGCACTCTTGACGTCCATCTGGTAAAGCTTGAAATCCTTAGAAGCCGCAAAAGCAAGCAGGATTCTAATTGCTTCAAGTCTGGCTACAGGGGCAAACGTCTTCTCGAAATCAAGACCCTCGACCTGAGAAAAGCCCTGAGCTATCAGTCTAGCCTTGTTTCGAACAACCACCCCATCCTCACTTTGCTTGTTCTTGAACACCCACTTAGTCCTAATAACATTGTGACCTCGAGGGGGCTCGACAAGTGACCAGACCTTGTTCCTCTCGAAATTCTCGAACTCCTCATGCATGGTATTGACCCAAGACTCGTTAGAGAGAGCATGACAAACATCCTTGGGCTCAAAGGTGGCAACAAAGGCAGAATGGGGACAGAAATGAGACATGCCAGATTTTGAACGAGTGACTCGCTCAAACAGGCCTCCAATAATCTGCTCAAGAGGGTGGGTTGGGTTTTCTGGATATGTCTAGGAGGTCCAGGATGAGATGAAGAAGTGGCATCTACCTCATGAGCTGACAAGGTAGGAACAGAGCCACTATGATAAGAACATGTACCCTATGGATACAATCATATTTGCTATACTTGTTGTTCGAATTACAAGAGCTCCTACGCACCACTTAAATTATCAGGTGAGTTCGTTTCAAACAGGTTTCACTTTGTTTGACAAAGATCTTATGATATTACATAATGAGAGTTTGTTGCGTTTGTTATCATGTACTGAGATTTATGATCAAGATCATACAATACGTGAGGCTACACATATGTTAAAACCGAGGACAGTTTTCTGTCAAGAAAGAGAGGATGATGTGAACACACCACAAGCACACACGACAATTGCGCCCAATATCAAGATTGAACTAAAAGTGAATTCGTTTCTTCAGCTTAAACATATTTTAAATGAGAATATGATACTACCTAATGATGAAAATATATATTTTGACAGCACCACGTTATTTTTACATTAATTCAAGCAAGAGTTCAAGTTGGACACGTTTTGGAATCCAATTCGGCCTCCAGATCAATTCGGATTCAGCCTGACAGACCCAACTTCAAATGTGCATAACTTTCACATACGAAGTCCCTTTGAGGTCCATGAGTACTTTTTGGAAAGCTTTGCTTGTCCTATTTCCAATGGATTTGGTATCACCTATAAATTCCTTCTGTGTGCACCGCAATCATCAAAAGAGTCCGTGTTGGGCACGTACTGGAATCGGATTCGGACTGCTGCAATGATGCAAGTTTAAACGGGCATAACTTCTTCATACGGACTCCGTTTGGGACGTTCTTGTACTTCATGGAAAGCCTATCAAGTCTACTTTCCAATGGATCCAACCTCAACTTCACATTTTATCCGAACCGGCCGGAATCATCAAAACAATCCACGTTGGTTTCTAAATCCGAGTCAAAAAGGGTGCTGCGCCACCATCACTTGGGCCCATGGGCCTTGTAACCCTAGGGTGTGCACTTGGACGTCCCAAGGGGTTATATAAGCCTTTTATTCATAGCTTTTAGGGTGAGGTTTTGTTTAGATCAGTTTAGCCCCATGTGCAAACTCCACGTTATCTCTTGTGTCGGCTAGACCAACAGATTCGTGTTACAGAACCTCAACTATCCTTGTGCGATTTTTATATCTAGCAAATTTCAGGTTGCTCACTATCCTTGTTCTTGCGTGTTCTTCGGTTGCATGCAGGAATAGACCTTCGTGGTCAGGTCAACCGCGTTCTTGGCACGGTTGATAACGACTTGGAGTGTGGTTCAGCGATTGCTAAGGCGCAAGCGACGTCGTACGGTTGTAGTCGGGTCGCAAGAGTCACCTCCGCCAAAATCGAAGTTATCATCCTATCGGAAGATCGGGACCCCATTGCCTCATCAGTTGGTATCAGAGCTTCGGTTGACCGGTAGGAATTTCTTGTATCCCTAGTTAGTAGATTGGTTTTTATTTCCTATAGTCCAGAAAATCGCCCTACAAAAAGAGTTAATTCCCGCTGTCCAAACCCCGTTATGCCTTTCAATCTATTAGTTTTGGTTTGCTAAATTGAATTTATGTCCATTTTAGCTTTGTCTAATTGTTGGTCATATCCTTGATTCCATAAAAAAATCCAAACAAAAAAAAATTCCCCACCCCAAACCCTAATTCCAATTCGGCTGATTTTTCCTTTTTCTACAGCCGCCACCAAAAATGCCCTAACTTTTGATTCCGAGATTATTTTTGAGTGAGACCACTGCCATTAGATTCAAAACTTCATTATCCATCTATCTGTGTCATTCCAGCAAGGCAGTTAAGAGATATCTGCGGTGCAAGTTGACCTAAAATTCCAGATTGAATCTGCAACAGCCCGCACTTGTGAATTTTGTGCGAATTTTTCGGTCGGTTTGCAGAACTTGGTCCCAAAACAAAAGTTGTAGAAAAGTCCGTCAAAAAATGGGGAAAAAAGGAATCATAGAAAAAAAGGCAACTGATAAAAAGTTACGGCTAAAATACCGACGTGCTGTCCAGTCGACAGAAATCTTCAGTTTCCAAGTTTTGGGTCAACCCTTGTGCCCTTCAATTCCGGATTGCATTCAATTGAATTATCTTGTATTTACCACTCCTATACATTACCATACACATATTTTAGCCTTCTTCCATCTTTGGTTGATCAGCAACATAGGCTAAGTGCTAGATACGAACTATAATTCAATTCTGTGCAATTTCTGAAATTAATTGGTTGTTTTCCTTTGCTACAAAATACATAGCCTATCCAAGCTCCACTTTTCTACTAACCGAACAGGTCTCGCTGTACCTTGCAATCGCTTTACTCAACACTTGAGTTAGATTTATCACGAACAGCCACCGGTTGCACCACCTGTTTGCTTTGGTAAGAACTTGTAAGCATTTGGTAAGAGCTTGAGAGATGCGTGACTTGATTTGAGCCTCCATATCCTAGTAGTTGATAGGAACATTTACTTGTGATTTGTTTCCTTGTTTTCTACTAACAATGATAGGCTTGAGAAAATTGGTAGATTATGATGTCATCGCGGGCAGATTTGAACTTGAAGGGAAACAATTACCGGTATATATCTTGCCACTCACCGCTGAGAATACGTCGTCGGACTACTTCTTGTGGGTTACTATGATGGATAGATACTTTGAAAGACAAGATCTTGATCCTTATGAGAAGATGAGCATGGCAAGGACGGCGCTGATTGGTGATGTTCAACATTGGTGGTCGAATCTCGAGTTCCACTATATATACACATGGGAGGAGATGAAAAAGAAATTGCGACATCGTTTTGTACCTCCAGCACCCACGGTCACAAGCAAGGTGGAACCTGAGGTAATTGAAAATGTTGATATTGTTTTGGTTCCAACTCCATCTACAGATACCACCGAGATACTTAAAGAGGTGAAGGATGATCTGGTGCATCTTATGCCATTAGAGGAGAAGTTTGACGTACCTACAGTATCTGATGAGGACGATAATGCCAAAGGTACTGATTTGGTGCTACAACAAGACATAGATCAATCTTGTAAGTATATACCTGCTGTAGTGCAATCTTTTGATATTCCTTGTGTTGACTTGAACGAACCATGTGCCGATCTAAATTCTCATAATTTTGCACATGTCGAATTAATTACACATAAGGAAGTATTTGATAGAATATCCCCTGCTGATGCATTGTGCTATATCAAACTTAATGAGGCCGTTAGATTGGATTGTGCTATGGAGAAAGTTTCTGAACTTGCATGTTCGAAATTCTTGTTTAGTGCTTATACCCCTGGGTATAAGCTTAATTTGATTGGAGATTATGGTGTAGAAAATCATTTTTTTGTATATCGAATATGCATAACTTGTGATCACATGGATGAATTGAAGCTTGCTGTTTTGGACAACAATTCTTGTGTGTTGAATCTTGTTCAATATGAGAGGGAAGTAAAATTTAGTACTCATCTAATACCTATGTGTTCATCTATTTTTGCACCATCTAGTATGGACAATCTGAATAAAGATGGTGAATTATGGAAGAACTTACAAATCTTTTCACCCTTGCTAGATAAATTTGCTATTGCTCAATTAAGATATGATTATATAGATGAACTTTGTTTGATTCCAAAAGTTGTAACTTTGCCCATATGTACCACCACTGCAAGTTTACAACTTCAGAGAGTTGAATTGCATAAATGCTTCACTTACATTTGCAAAACTAGTTACAATAATTGCTGTGTGAGAAATTTTGATTTGCTCATTAACATACATGATTACTCTTGGGTTAATAATACAATGAGCTTTTATGATCACTGCTGTTTTATAACATTAATTGTAGAACAACGAAGAACTACTAAAACGGATGACACATACATATACCATGCATACACCTTGGCTTCTATGTTACCCTATTTTCAGCTTATCAAAAGCCGAGGACGGCTTTATATTCAAGAAGGGGAGAATGATAAGAACATGTACCCTATGGATACAATCATATTTGCTATACTTGTTGTTCGAATTACAAGAGCTCCTACGCACCACTTAAATTATCAGGTGAGTTCGTTTCAAACAGGTTTCACTTTGTTTGACAAAGATCTTATGATATTACATAATGAGAGTTTGTTGCGTTTGTTATCATGTACTGAGATTTATGATCAAGATCATACAATACGTGAGGCTACACATATGTTAAAACCGAGGACGGTTTTCTGTCAAGAAAGAGAGGATGATGTGACCACGCCACAAACACACACGACAATAGCGCCCAATATCAAGATTGAACTAAAGGTGAATTCGTTTCTTCAACTTAAACATATTTTAAATGAGAATATGATGCTACCTAATGATGAAAATATATATTTTGACAGCACCACGTTATTTTTACATCAATTCAAGCAAGAGTTCAAGTTGGACACGTTTTGGAATCCAATTCGGCCTCCAGATCAATTCGGATTCAGCCTGACAGGCCCAACTTCAAATGTGCATAACTTTCACATACGAAGTCCGTTTGAGGTCCATGAGTACTTTTTGGAAAGCTTTGCTTGTCCTCTTTCCAATGGATCTAGTATCACCTCTAAATTCCTTCTTTTCTCACCGCAATCATCAAAAGAGTCCATGTTGGGCACGTACTGGAATCGGATTCGGACTGCTGCAATGGTGCAAGTTTAAATGGGCATAACTTCTTCATACAGACTCCGTTTGGGACGTTCTTGTACTTCATGAAAATATTATCAAGTCTACTTTCCAATGGATCCAACCTCATCTTCAAATTCCATCCGAGCCGGCCGGAAGCATCAAAATAATCCATGTTGGTTTCTAAATCCGAGTCAAAAAGGGTGCTGCGCCACCACCACTTGGGCCCATGTGCCTTGTAACCCTAGGGTGTGCACTTTGACGTCCCAAGGGGTTATATAAGCCTTTTATTCATAGCTTTTAGGGTGAGGTTTTGTTTAGATCAGTTTAGCCCCATGTGCAAACTCCACGTTGTCTCTTGTGTCGGCTAGACCAACAGATTCGTGTTACAGAACCTCAACTATCCTTGTGCGACTTTTATATCTAGCAAATTTCAGGTTGCTCACTATCCTTGTTCTTGCGTGTTCTTCGGTTGCATGCAGGAATAGACCTTCGTGGTCAGGTCAACTGCGTTCTTGAACGGTTGATAATGACTTGGAGTGCGGTTCAGCGATTGCTAAGGCACAAGCGACGTCGTACGGTTGTAGTCGGGTCGCAAGAGGCACCTCCGCCAAAATCGAAGTTATCATCCTATCGGAAGATCGGGACCCCATTGCCTCATCACACTAGCTCTAGAAGAAGCAGAAGGCATGGGCTTATCGCCTCGAGGTGCGGTGGAAGAAGGCACCTTAAGGGGTGGATGAGGGACTGGATCGGGTAGACAACCCTCATCTCCATCGTCCTCATCATCCACAAAGATGAGCTCGGACTGCTCTAAAGAACCTGAGACATCGGGCCTAGTCCCTGGACTGGCCTCGTCGAAGGTCAGCTCACAGGTCTCCACCATTTTACTAGACTCGCAGTTCCAAACCCGATAAGCCCGCGAAGAAGTCGAGTAACCTAGAAAGATCCCATCACACAAACGTGACTCGAACTTATCTAGGTTCCCAGATTTCAGAATAAAGCACTTGCAACCAAACACACGAAAATGAGATACATTGGGCTTTCGCCCATATCTCAACTCATAAGAAGTAAGGTGCAAGTGTGCAAGAAGAAAAACTCGATTTGAGACATGGCACGCGATAGTTATAGCCTCAGCCCAAAACTTCCGCGGTGTAGAGTACTCATCGAGCATCGTCCTGGCCATCTCGACCAAAGTACGGTTCTTCCTCTCCACGACGCCATTCTGCTGTGGGACGTGCGGAGAAGAGAACTGGTGCTCTACACCTGTCTCATCGCAGAATCTCTCGAAGTAGGAATTCTTGAACTCCGTGCCATTGTCACTGCGGATCGCTCGTAAGGCACCCGGAAGATCAACAGAAAGCCTACTGAAAAGACCTCGAAAATGTGTAAACGTCTCATCCTTCGAGGCTAAGAAAAACACCCAAGAATACCTCGAGAAGTCATCGACCACGACAAGAACATACCACTTCCCTCCTGCTGACTGCACTTGAGCTGGTCCAACTGTATCCATATGGAGCAGCTGTCCTGGTGCATCGGTCATAGTAACTGTGACCGGAGGATGAGAAGTGGCAACCATCTTGCCGTGCCGGCAAGGAGCACAAACTAGATCTTTGACCATCTTGAGTTGCGGCAAACCACGAATGAGGTCGTGGCCGCTAACTCAGGTCAAATGGTCAAATCCAATATGACCAAGTCTTCTATGCCAGAAAGAAAGGTCGCGGGACTCAGAAGCAACTAAACACCTGAGAGGATCACCAGAAGACTAAGAAAAATCAGCACGAAAGATCCTCCCAAAACGAGAAATCCCGCAAACCAGACTACCCGAAGAATCAAGAATTTTGCAAGCATTTTTCTTGAAGCTCACCCCGAAACCGTCATCGGTAAGCTGAGAAACAGAAAGCAAATTATACTGCAGCTTACTAACCAAGGCAACATCTTTCAGAATGAAAGAATCATTAACGCACACTGTACCTTTGGCGATGACGTGCCCAGAAGAAGCATCTCCGAACGTGATCATCTCATCACTTGGAGCACGGGCAAGGGAATAAAACCAACGGGAGTCTCCGGTCATGTGTCGTGAACACCCGGAGTCTACGAGCCAAACCTTTCCCTTCCCTACCCGGCGATCCTGAGTCAAACAGAGAGTAAAGTCTCAGTACTAGAGTAAATCAAGAGTGATTTTGGCACCCAATACTGAGTAACACGTCGAGCAGATGAAGTAGTCAAACACGACTGACCTCTATCTACCCTACACTCTCTGTCACTCAAAGAAGCAGACGGTCTATGTGTAGACCTGAAGCTGTTGCTGGGTCCGACTGCTATGGGCGAGCGAGTCGGTGCACCGGCAACATGCTGAACACGCTGCGGGTAGTCATCTCGATGGGGAAAACAAGATCTACCCTCAGAACGGCGAAAGTCACGACCAAAGGGTGCATGAGGACGAAAACCAGAAAACTCAAAAAAACCAAGTCCTCCATGCTGCCCAAACCCATCAGCTGAAACAAACCTAGACCTCGTGTTGGTCTTAGGTGCACTCAAGGTCTGGGGCTGACCCTGAATACGCCTAAGAGACTCAACACAGTCTCTACGCGCGATCTTGGCGCGCCTGAAGCATCGATCGATCAGATGTCCATCCTTCTGACAGAAGGTGCAATGATACTTCACCTTCTGAGAGGTAGAAGTAACACGATGAGGCTTCGCCTTCTGAGAGGCTGAAGATGCAGGTGGAATCACCTCGCTGTCAGAAATCCCTTGGTCAAAGCCCGCTGACTTAAATTGGACTTTCTCGATCCTGGGCTCAGTCTCGATCACACCTGGTGCTATGGGTCTGAGCACAGCAGGTGGATGCTTCCTCATGTCCTCATAAAAATCGTATCCTAGACCCTGATTAAATCTGCAAATCTTGGATTGGTCTAGAATAAGATTAAGCTTCTTCTTGCCGCCTACAAATCTCTCGAGAGTGTTCATAAAATACTAACACTCCCGAAAGAGAGAGGTGCAAGAAGAGCAGGGGAAGAAGAGACAGCAGGAGGTAAGGGAGCAGAAGAGGAACCAACAGTAGAGGAGAGAATGGCTTGTGCACGCACAGCTGACTCTGAGCGGACAGTCCTACTACTAGCCAGTTGGTTCACGTCGCTAAGCGTCTCCACCTTACCCTTGGGCTCCTTCCCCACCTCAGCAATCATATCACAGTGAGTTGATGGCATCTCTAGTAAATCCTTAGTTAGCTTCACACATTGTTCATTCAAAGCAACGAGTTCAAGTTTTAGTTTATCACAACTAATGCATGGTGAGCTAACAGGATCCTTAGTCGCAAACTGAGCCAATATGTTGTTATGATCAACCATCTCTTCGAATTGTTTAGAAACAGACTAAAGCTCAAGTGTCAATTTTGGACAGTTGGTGCAAGAAACAACAGGCTCAAGTAAAGAAGCATGCAACTCAGCAATTTTATGATTTGCCCTTTTTAAGTTCAATTTCAAATTATTGCATTTTTCATAAGACTCGGGCAGATCCAGGAGCATGGTATAAAGACCTCTAAAAGCATTATCCTTATCCTCACATGAGGTGCAAGCACTAGTCTCAGCAGTAGTAGATGACGAAGGAGCTATCCTACTCATCTCAAGCTCAGCAAGAAGACTAATGTTCTCCACCTTAAGCGTATCAAGCTCAGAAGACAAACTATCATGCGAGGTCCTTAATTTCTCCATGTCACCCAACAGAGCACAACAAGTATCACAATCATCACAGGAGGGAGCAGATGTAAGTGAAGTAAGCTCCCGTGATAATATATCTACTTCCTTCTCCAACTCGCTAACCCTAGCTCTAGCTCTAGCATGAAATCCACCTAACTTAAGAAAAGCATGATTGAGCTAGTCGTAGGTGGGGGATACCTCGTCGGAGTCGGAGTACAGCTCGATGTCGCTCAGTTCGCCCTCAAGGGCCATAAAGCACATGCCGGAGAAGTCGTCGCTGCCATTGGGTTCTTGCTCATCCGTTCCATCGTCGTCGCTCCACCCCTCCACCTCGCTGAGATCGAGGTCGTCGAAGGCGGTGAGGACGCGATGGAAGAGCTTCTTGGCTTTGCCAAGGTCGCGGAACTTCTTCTTGCCTTGTGCGGGAGCTGAGGGCTTCTTGTTGCGGTTCTTGTCGATGTAGTCGTTCTTGCCCGAACCACCGTAGTCACCTTTGCCCTTCCCCAGCTTAGGGCAGTTTGCCCGAATGTGGTTGGGGCCACCACACTCGAAGCAAATCATGGGTCCTCCTCTCTTTCCATCCCTCCTCCTCTTGTAAGCACGAGAGAATCTCCGAGCTAGGAGGGCTAACTGCTCATCCGTAAGCTGCTCTAACTGATCATCAATTATGTCACAGAGAGCAGCAAGGGAGAATCCACACAGCGAATCAGAAGAAGGACCATAAGCCGAACTGGGATCGGTGACTAGGGCCATCGACTGTGACTTCGACTGGCGAGAGACAATGTTAATCTCGTGAGTCTTGAGGCGCGAGTACAGCGCATCAAGAGTCAAAGTCGAGAGGTCCGTGGTGTCCTTGATGGTAGTCACCTTCATCTCCCAAACCCGCAGGTCAAGTGCAGCAAGCATCTGTCGAGCATTATCTGAGTCGGGGTATGTGAGACCGACCGCTCGGAGGTTACTCAGAATCTTGTGAAAACGCACAAAACACTCATCAAGGGACTCGCCAGCGAGCATTTCAAACTTGTTGTAATCTCGCTTGAACTGGCATTGTCGCACCGTCTTTATTTGGGAGGTGCCCTCATGGTAAGCATCGAGGGTCTCCCAAATATCGAAGGCGGACGAAAGATGAGATATGCGGTCAAACTCGCTACGACTCAAGCCCTGGATAATGATGTTCCTTGCCTTAGCGTTTGCCTCAACATCAGCCATATTCCCGGCGTTGATGTTCTCATCGGTAGGAACAACAAACCGGACCTTGACCTTACGCCAGATGCCATACCCCTAAGCCTGGATGTATGTCTCCATTCGACTCTTCCAGAAGGGGTAATCGATGCCATCAACGACGGGAGACTTGGTCGAGTACTTGTCTGTTGCCACGGCTCTAGAGACCGGTTAAGATCTATTGAAAAGAGCTAACCGGCTCTGATACCAATTGTTGGACCGAAATGGCGACAGTGGGGGGTGAATGTCGAATCTTTAAAAAACTAACCCTCAAGATGTTCAATCAAAAATTTCTCTCCGAGAGATATAGAATCTATGAAGAGAAAGATTGATATTCACTAGTTAATTCTACTGAGCAAGCATAAAATGCACAGAGAACATTTCAGGATATCAAGAGGAAAATCGAGAAGGAAAACTATCACCAACAGAGAGTGCACTGAAGGGGGCCGGTTAGACCTCAGAGTTGAAGCCGGTCTGACCGCCACCTTGCCGCCGGTCAGACCGCCCTGACCACGCCGGTCAGACCGCCCTGACCACGCCGGTCTGACCGCCGGTCTGGGGCCGGTCTGACCGGTCGGCCTACACAAGTCTGACCGCTACCTTTTTCAACCGGTCTGACCGGCTACCGAGGGGCGGTCTGACCACCTCTCGGGATTCAGAGCAGGCAACAAGCAGGATTTTTCAGAAAAAAGACTCTACACTCCACACTGCAAGAGATATAAGTGTTTCTTTCTGGGTTTCCCAATCCAGAACAGAGAGATAACATCTCTAATAATAGGAGGAGACCTGAGAGCCAAGAAAATTCATCTCAAGGGCATGAATTTTAGAACTCACCAAAAGGACTGAAAATATGCAGAGAGTTACCCCAAATCTCAAATTCCCAAACAACCGTTGATCCTTTGGCCAAAAGACTTTGCAGATATGTTAGCAATAGCTACTGGACTCTACAAGCCAAGATTCAAGCCATCTCAAAGAGGGAAGCAAGATTTGAACCAAACCCTAGAAAAAGCTTGGAAGACTTCAGAGAAGAGCACAAAAACTCAAATTACTCAAGATTCACAAGACCTTTGCACATGAGATTTTGCAATTGAGTTAGCAATAATCTATGAGCATCCCAGCAAGAATCTCAGGCCATTTCCTCAAGGGAATCAAAAATTCATCAAAACCCTAGAATGCATCTGAAGAACAGAGAGGCCCAAGAAGTTAAATCTGAGATTTTAATGTGATTAGCTTTTGGGAAAATTGATCAAATGATCTTGGGGCATCATCCCAACATAGAGCAACCCATTTTGAGCCTTCCCAGCAGGAATCAACAAGAAACTCAAAAAGTCAAGAAATCATGCAAAAGGGGAATCGAAGGAAAACAGAGAGCACGGGAGATAAAACTCAGCAATTTCATTCCCAAAACAACAAGGGTTACAAGGAGCTACGTCCCGATACGCATGGACATTAGAACAAGGAAGATTACAAACTCCTCAATCCATCCACTCTCTCCCAAACACAAGAACTCACTCACTACATGCTTGGAGAAGGGATGAACACAGACACAGAGAGCTCACTTAGGGGACATCGAAGGAGACACAGCTCAGCCCCTCTCACCAACTTCCAACCACGAAAGACTAAAGCCAAAGCAACTCTCTAAAGCCCATTTTGACTAAAGCAAACCCTAACAACCCCTCACAACACATGGAATACATGCAGCCACAAGGAGGCACCTCCTCCTTATATAGCTTTCGGCTAACGGGTCTCCAACCCGTTACGCCCGCCAGACCCGAACGGAACCGCTCCCGCCTGTGCAGCTTTGCGTTTTTACCGAAACACCCCTCTACACCTTCCGGGAATCTTCCACGTTCCTTGTCGTCCACGACTCGCAACCACATCGAATCTCCGCCGTCTTCGACACATCTCGACCGTTCTGACCTCGACAGCGCCCGTGTCTAGTCCGGTCACCCCGTGTCTCACCACGACCCCGTCTCGACGTCCTGCAGCTAACCCAGACAAGAAACACATCAAATAGCACCGCTCGATACATGAAAGCATAAATGTATTAATGAGATAGCCCAAACTTGACAAGTGGACATAATATATATCCTAACCATTTTGACCAGGTTTGACCAAGTCTGACCGAGCCCGATTGCACCACACAACGTTAAGGTCCGAACCAACCAAATCAAACTCGACTTCCCTAAACCAATGTCAATTACTCATCAAACACATGGGATGACCTCCACATGGTCTCTCATTTATCCTCCGCCGGCACCACCTTTCTTCCCTTCGGCCGGCCACCGAACTTCCCAACGATTTCCACCGAAACTATTCGATTCCTCCACTCCAAATCCTCCTCGGAGCTAGGCGAAGGCGTCCCCGACCTCACCTGAGCTTCTTCTTGCCCCTACCTCGCCGGCGCCGAGCTTCTTTCCACGCCGCCGCCGCCGCACGTCGCCGGCCTAGCTCCGTCGTACTTCGGATTCCGTCGACACCCCCAGCAGTTTCCATGCGACGCCAAAGACCCATTTTGCCCACCACCGGTACCTCCCCGACTCTCCCTCGCCGGCGGCACCACCAGCCATACCCACCCCCAAGCCCCTCTGTTTCCGGACGTCACAACCTCGGCTCATAAGCATTTCTTCCATCTGGTAAGTCGAGAAGAAGTGAACATCTGATTGGTTAGTAGCGCACCTGCTCGACTGGCCGACCTGGGTTCGATCCCACGATTGCCCCTGTTAGTTTAGGTTTTTGGTTAAGATTTTGCTGGCCGAGTGCTCTGCTGTAGTTCTCAGTCCACCAGTTGCAAATCACGAAACACCAGAGATTCCGATGGCTAGCCGAGTGTAAAGTATAAGCCCCGGGTCGCAGGTTCGAGTCCCCTGAGGCCATATTTTTTTTGTCATTTTTATTATTTTTTTGTTTTCTTTAACCATTCCAAGTAGAAAATAATTAAGATAAATGAACAAATAAAGATTTCCATTAATTAAAATTAAGATATATGCCCAATATTTAAAATGATGCCATTAAGTAAATCCTAATGGTAGATTTTGTCAATTTGCAAATATTGAAATATAACATTATAAAACAATCCTTGCTAGATAAATAAATTTTAATTAAAGCTAAGCCAAATAACAACTAAAATGTAAAGACTTTCTAAGTGAATATATATTCAAACATCTGGATATTAACTAAGGGCGGTAATAAAGAAAAATTGGCTTTGGTTAAATATTCAAATTTAGAGAATATCTTAATTGAAAAGAAATTATAAATAAAGTTAAAGGTTTGGATATTATGTTTAGATATGAAATCAGGGCTCTAAACTAAGGACTACCCTTAATTATAATTAAAATCTATGCCCAATATTTAACATGCCTCCCTTTAGATATATTTTTGTAGTACGTTTTGCTAACTCGCAGATATTGAAATATAACCTTATATACCAAGCTGTGCCTAGATAGCTAAGTTTAAACAAAAATTAGGCATAAAGCTAAGCCTAGTAGTAGCTAAAATATAAGCAAGATAATAATAGAGCCATTAACTAAATCTTAACACTAGCTTTAGTACCTAATAATATTGAGCATAATTGTATATATAGCAAGCTGGAACCCGTATCAACAGATCCTAATTCAAATTAAACTTAGCCTAGTTATAAATGAAGGTACATAAAATATCATACCACAAAATGCTATAAACATAGACTACAAGATTAACTCGGTAAGCAAAAATTTGCCAACATTACTTATATATATGTATCATATGCCCTGAAAATTTACGCTCGGCAAAATAATACCCAGCTAGATTTGTACCCCGATTCCTAGGTCCCTTCTAACTCATGGAATTTGCTTGATAAATACCAAAATAATAAAAAAAGATTATTAACAAAAAGATCAAGTTGTCGTATTCTACCACTGGCCTTGCCTCAAATCACACGAATCACCCAATAACTCATAATAAAACTAAATCGAGTTTATTCGGATTTATTTGGATCTTTTGAGTTACTTGCTTTTATTTGGATTCAGTCGTTTATCGCGTGATTAGAAACTGGAGTCCTGAAGATTCCACAGATCAAGCGTGGTCAGAGCAAAGTGAAGACAAAGAATAGAAGCTTAAGAGAAAGCATCGTGTGAGCTCAAGTCCTTGGTAAACCGCGCCAGGCGAGTCAATACTTTGATCATGTTGATCCTACATTTTCTGCAAATTACATTGTTTAAATTATCAAATTGCATGTTGTTATTTTATATGCAAATAAATGATTAATTCAAGATTCTAGTTATGTGCCCATTATTTAACTTGATTAATATTACATCTCCTTTGGAATATTTGAATGTGTGAACCTTGTCGCCCTAGCAAGATTATAATATTAACCTTTCGAAAATAAGTCCCTAATTATACGCCATACTTAGTACTGCATAGATACTCGGGGACGCTGAAATGCCCCAAGCATCATTATCATTTTTAATCATGAGAAACTGGTTTGGGAAGTCATGGTGGTAATGACTGGTATATGTTGGTATGATTATTTTATGTTCCCAAAAACCCCAACTTGCTTAAATATCTGGGCGGATGGTTCAAGGGTGTGTGTGGTGCAGTGGAAGCACAAAGTGGGTAGTGGTAGAACTGCCTAGATAACATTAAGGACTGAATCTTGTCATGACCTCCTGTGTAAAACAATACAACCACAAGTCTGTAAAGTACAACTTGGCTTAGTAGATTTACCAGACCCTGAAAGTCATCCTCACAGGAGGAGGAGGTGAGGCAGTGCAAGCGGATGTCTGTGTGACGGCTTGAATAGGACACTCGTAGAGGGTGAAGTTCTGCTATGGCGTGCTAGCAGTGTGGGTAGCCAGCTGCTAGATGTTCAGAAGGAGAACATCTCGCACAACGTATGGGACCCACCGCAAGTGGGAGCGACCCATAGGGTGAAATGATGAAAGGGGTGAGGTACTTTGAACGGTTACTGTGATGGTCTGCTCAACCGCACGACTAAGGAATCATGCGGGGCAACGAGTGGATTGTCTCTTGTGGTGAAAGTGTACAAACTCTACAGAGTCAAACTATTCGAATAGCCGTGCCAACGGTCATGGGCGGACATGGGAACTTAACCAGATATAGTTCTATTTCAAAAACTTTGTGGGTGGGAATGGAAAAGTGGAGGGCAGTGGAAAGCCCTGATTTGTGTTACCCTGTGTGTCGCCCCAGTGATAATGTAAGCGGCTATAACGCTGAAGGTCTAGCATATGGTGCAGAGACCATGTAACGGTGGATGGAATCTGGATCGCTATTATTATTGTATTCTCTTACACATTATGTTTTTGTCAAAATTGGTAGGTCTCAGGTAATTTCTATGTATTATATTTTTAAATAATGATAATACTTCTCACAAGATAAAATGTCAGGAAGAATAAAATAGAGTCGTAAGAAAAGAAGGTGGATGTTGCGGTAAACACATAAAGATATTGGTGGGTTCATGTTGATCATAAAAAGGAAACGATAGTATGGATTCTGGAAGAAATGAATTGGTGGATCCAAATTGAATGTACTGGATTATCACTGGATTGTAGAGTGAATATATAGGCTAGATAGATGATTTAAATGATTTTTTGAGAATTAGGCAGTGCAAAGGTAATTACTGGATTGCAACACTGATAACTAATATAAATTCTTGGGAGATGTTGGCGATAATGAGATTAATAGGATTTGATTAAATACTAGACGGATGAATTGCATTTTTGGGAATTTGGATGAATGATAACAATTATTAGAGTATAATCTTGATCAATGATAATCTTGGTGGATGTATACTAGTGAATCGTAGACTTGATCACTGATATTCTTGGTGGAGATATGCTAGTGAATTAGTTAGAGATAGATAATGGAAAATAAGAATGATTATTGGAAAAGCAACTTATGGTTTTGGATCCATAGCAAAAGGATTGAATTGTTAGAGAGTCCCGATACAAATGATTTCGGTAGATTTAAAAGCAATCATGTTGGATAATCATTAGAATTTAGAAATGAAGAGTTGATGATTAGCAACCATAAGATTGGATTGTTAGGGATTTAGAATACACAAGATGTCAGTGGACCTAAAATAAAGAAATTGGTAAATAGTGCACCTGAGATTGGATCTATGAATTGGTGGAAAGATTTATATTCATATGGGAGTTAGTAACACCAATGTGATTAATAGAATGTTTGGACAATGTAATGGGAATTGTTTGATCGGTGGATTAAATAAATGATTACACTCGCTGTTTGGAGTTTTACACAACACTCAATGTAGAAAGTATATCTTCGGTGGATTAAGTCAAGTATGGCAATCACTGTGTGGAGTTTTAGGCAGCAACAATAACACTATGATTAAATAATAATAATTCTACTAAAAGTGGTTTATGGCAAATAAAATTAACCCGAGCCTCTCCTTTGATAAGCCATGCATGCTATATATTTGCATCCTGTGTATTGGCTCACGGAGCACGGTGGTTTGTGCTCACACTCGCTTTCACAACAAATCCAGAATCAGGAATCAGATCACTATGCCTCGGCAACACGATTGGACATGATGGCAGAAAAGATGAAGATGTCAAGGGCTAGGTTGTGAACCTCCAGTTGGCTGCCTGTGGGCATGTCCTGAAGGTCCCACCTGTGTACTTCGTTCTTCTGCTACTGCAATTTAATGATTTCGGTCTAATCGGCCTATGAGTAAATCTACTATTATATTTACGTTTCTGCATGATATGTACTTTGATATTCAAAACTGTAATCTGTGAGCACTATCTAGTGATCCAGGGAATAGTGCGGTGGAATCACAGAGGAATCCAGATTGTAAAATCTGGGTCCCTACAAGCCGCCAGCTCCAGGCCGAACTGGCCGCCCTTGTCAGGCCGGTCTGACCGCCAGCACAAAACCGGTCAGCCCTTTGCACAAAGACAAGTCTGTCAGGCAGGCGAATTTGGAACTTTCCAAAGTCCAGTAGTACCACTCACACAGAGCCGGTAGTTTCGACCTTCCTGAGAAGTGCATATATCTCAACAGCTTTTGCAAAACACATTTGCAAACTACGATATCGTGCACACAAGGCTCAAACATAATTTTCAACAAGTTGCAAAACACATTCGCACACTTTTGAAATCATGACATAAGGAATTGATACATGGACTTCTCACGTTTGCAAAACACATTCGCAAACCTAAGTCACATATCAGAAGGTTCATATATGAGCTTCAACCATTTGCAAAACACATTTGCAAATATGAGCCTCATATTCCAACGAATGGAAACATGGACCTCAAGGACTTGCAAAACACATTTGCAATGCATAGTCTCATATTACAAAGAATCAACACATGAGCTAGAGCACGTGAGGTTTGAGCTATCAACACATGATTAGACTCAAATTACTAGACATGACCCCTCTTAATAGTACGGCAACCTATACTAGCAACCCGGTCTTCCAACCAAACACCAAGACCGGTAAAAGACTTGGAACACATCCTTAGCCCTAACTAGCCATACCTTTTGCCTTGGGTCATCTTCTCGATATGCATCAACTCATGATGCATTCCTTTCTGCAACTCCATCAGCACATGATGGTCTTCACTCGACTTGATCAACACATGATCATGTCCATGCATCAACCCATGATGCGTCCTTTACATCTTGATAGCTTTCAACACATGAATTCATCTTCTTCTTTAATAGCCTTCAACTCATGAAGCTATCTTCTTCTCACATCTTGACTTGATGATCTTCTCATGAAGTCATTCCAAGTCATTCTCATTTGTGGAACCTAACCTATTCATCGAACTCATGGAAACCGTTAGTCCACAAAATAATTGTCATCAATTACCAAACTTCATCATTTTGGTAATTCATGACAATCTCAACAAATAATGAGATATGAAATTGATTTGTGAGTATACAACTTATACACAACAATTGTATACTCTAAGATAAGCTTTAAACAAAGCTTACTTATCCAGTTGTCATTAAGCATTCAACCATTAACACATAATGGAGAAGTTAGATGACAACCCGATTGCACATGAGTATATATGAACTACACAGCTATATATACTCAAGAATATATTTCGAAGTAAAAATCCCAAATATGCATATTAAAAGAAGCATGCATCAATACCCATGAAACTCCAAAATATATAGAGAGCTCCCCCAAAATGTGTGCATACAAGTGTATGTAATGAAGATATATGCACATATTCATTTTGGACTAATCGAGGAGTTCAATCTATATTTTGGATCTAAGGAATGCATTAGTACATGAGAAAGTGATTTTGAATGCATACCTCTTTTAATTTCATCTTTCCATCCAAATGAGACTAAACATAAATAAACTTAAACAAGCATATTAGTCTCATATATGCATTTGTTATTGTCATCAAAACATTATAATGGTATTTGTCATTATTACCAAGATTTCATAATGGTATTTGTCATTAACACCAAAACCATCTTAATCAGGTCTTATCTTTCAATCACCCCTTAAACCAACTTAATCGGAGCTTGATCTTTCACCCATCTCGACCGCTCAACTGCTCTCGTGCACCATTACTCCCATGGTGCCTTGTCACTGCCCCGTCGCTCGGACTTGATGCCTCGCCAACTCCTTTAGCTCGTCCATGCCACTACTGGAGCAATAGCTCGCCAACTCTCATGCCCATCCCCTTCCTCGGGCAGCGCCGAACCGCCCCTCGTCGCCAGCTCTCCCCACTTCCTTAAAAGCCCAGCCAACCCCACTAGAAGCTCCGCCTTGCTCCCTAGTACCTTCCCAAGCAGTCGATTGAAGTTTAAGCAGCTACATCGCCACCGGTGAGCTCCCTCAGCTCCAGTGATCTCCCGAGCCTCATCCCTTCGTTGTTCCTTTAAAGTTCGATTCCTTTCACTGACATGCTCCCCTTTGCTTCCTAATCACGCTTGTGAACCCCGTTGGCCGAGAGCGTCCCTCCCCTGCCCTGGCGGTGGAGCTCGTCGTCGACCGAAATGGGGCTGCCGTGGACAGCTCGGCAGAGAGCTTCTCAGCTCAAACCACAGCCACCATTGTGTTTCCCTTGCCCCGGAGATGCTCCAGGCACCGCTAATTTGCCCAGAGCGCCGCCGATGGTCTCTGGCGACAGAAAATCGCCGGTGAACTCTTCCCGGCCGTTCGCCGCCGTTGAGCCTCCCTGTCCCTCCCAAAGCCCCGAATGGGTTCCTCACCTTCCTATGCACCTTAGACAACCCTCGAATTCCGTCAGAAGGCGCCGTCGACGCAACTCCGCTCACACCGTCGCTCTCTGCCTCTCGATGAGAACGACGGGCTGGAGGTAGACGACAACGACGTAGACGCATCCTCACCGTCCACGTTTTCGTTGCCGTCTAACCTCAGCCCTCGGATGGCCTCGCTCCGTGGTCGTCCGATCTCACTTAACCCAGTTGATCCGGTCCGTCCGCAATCTCTGCATCGCTGCCGCCCGCACTGGCCACGCGTCGGCCATCCAGTGCAAGGAGGCGTGCGCGCGCTGGGCCTTCGGCCGCCGCGTGTTGGGCCGAAGCTGCGCGGTCCACTCGGCCGCACAGGCCGAATCCTTCCCCGGGCTGGACTTAGCAAAGGGGCTGGCCTGACACTGTTCATAAGGATTTCCCAGGATTTTCCAATTTCCAAAAATCCAAAAAATCAAATAAAATCCCAGAAAATTCTAAAAATTCCCAAATTACACCATTTTGTTCATTTTGATGCCCTGAACCCATTTTTGACCTCCATTCCACCAAATTCTTTCCAGAAAAATTTAAAAATCCCCATTTGCATTTTATTGCATTTTATTCCTGTTTAATAGATTTATTTCTCCTCACTTGATTGGGCTCAAGCTGGACTTATTTTGTTTTAGTGTGTTTGCACTAGCATCGGAGTTCTCGGAGGCGACGGTGCAAGGGCAAGATCAAGGAAGCGCGGTTTACAAGGTTGCCGAGCTAGTTGAGTATCAAGGCAAGTTGCAAATCCTTGATCATATTGAATCCCATGCCATTTAAATTATGTATTTATGGTATTTGCATTATTGTTATTTGTGAATTGTTAATTACTTAAAATAAAATGTTTAGAATGACTTGATAATTAGATATTGCCTACCACCGATGAATGCCATGTTTAATTACAGCCATGCCTTTGATAGCCCTAGAATCATTTAATATTGTATAAACACCTATAGTATAACTCATGCAAGTTTTACACTACTAAGGTTGTGGCCGCGGGCCGTTAGGTTTAGAAAGTGGAGTTTAGGGTAGAGGAGCAATGGGGCACTGCGAGACGATCTTCGCCCACCACTTTACCCTAAGGTGGAGGTTGGTTACCTCGTGAAAATGTAAGGACTAGACCCTTGCACCGAGCAAATGACATAATAGCCTCTCAACCACAAGTGTTGACTTGTCAATCCTGGTTTAGTAGCTGCTCAACTCGAGTGAAACCCTACATTGGGAGTTGGTGTGGATCGGCAGATCCAGACTAAACAACGATAGGTCTCCACAACTCGGGCTCGGCGTTCCGTGCTGGCCAGCGATACCCGACGTTGTGCAAGCCCCTAACCTATCGGGTAGAGTGTATACCAAGAATTGAGCAGTGAAACGATCCGGTTCCTTAACTCAGTCATGAGGGTTAAGAATGCTTATGGGTAAAGTTGGGCAACTCTGTAGTGCCAACAAAAAGGTATTCGAATACGCCGTGCTCCCGGTTAATGGAGCTATGTTTATTGGGTGATTCCAGCAACGAGGCATAAGTAGTTTTCATAAGTGTTTTTGAATTGAATAGTTGGATATTCAACCTTGAAAGAACCCCCCCCCCCCCCAATCTTTAGTAGTCTTAGGTTTTGGGTTTTCAAAGGTGTTTACAAATAAAAGTGCATCCACTCAAATTAATAAATCCAGTATACTTACATCCCTTGGTGATCCGTGCAATTAGCTTAACTAGGGTTTTCCCTTGTGACTTGCTGAGCTGTTCGGCTCACGGCTTGCTAAAAACCCTTCAGAGTATCAAGATGCTGGTAAAGGCTTGGTAGTCGAGGATGCTTCAGAAGAGCCGTTCTTTAACGAGGACTCGTGATTTTAGGTCTCAGTTGCACTCGAGCTTCCTGGAGTTTATGTAATGTAATATATTTCGGGCTTGCACACCCGCTGCAGTAAAACCTAATTGATAAACCTTATGATGTAATATAAGTTGGTTTTTTTTTTGCTATAAGCATGTTCTGTGATGATATTCTCTTGCTCGACACTCTGTAACTGACCAAGCATGAGTAATTGCGGAATGCCAAGTCCAGTCGCCCCTGGAAACAGGGGCGTTACAAGCAAGAAGGAACGCTCGGCTTGCACCCAAACGGCAGATCAGACGGTCCCTATTTTCGCGATGAAACGGCCATTCGGGTGCCTGAGGAATGAACAGGACGGCACTGCGAAAACTATAGATACTATATGATACTGCCATTAGCATTTAGCAACTAGAGCAGCAGATTACGATCAACAATTTTCAACAAAATTGATTACGAGAGTAAAACTAATGTTACAATATTCGCATCGTACACAGAACTACAGATAATAATGTACATAGGCATACATTCCTATGGCTCGCAACGCAATTGATCGCATATTTGCTACAGCTCATCCGGAAACACAAGACCAGTCACACTCCTCGAGCACCATGGCGATAGAGACCAAACATTACGAGCCAGCTCACGCCGAAGCCTCCTATTGCAGTTATAGCTGGCCAATACGATCCTGTTTGACAAATACAAACCAGACAAATTCATATCAACAGACAGTAGAATTTGACAATAACAAATCCAACTTACATTGAAACTTAGACGTGCATCGCTACTGAGATCATGCACTCGTACAATAAACTCACATAATCCATCTTACCTGTAGCATCTGCATGAGTTTTGGATTCTGCTCCAAAAGTTGGCAAAGCTTATCACGATCGCTTAGTAGACTCTGCAAGGAGTTAAACGTGATGGAATCAGTCACCCTTGGCATTGAGTGTTTCCAGTATGTAGCTTAAGAGAAAATCCAATTAAACCTGAATAGCTTCTGGAGATGAAAAAAATTGGTTTAAATTGATTCCTGGGTCTCTCTGCTGTTGAGATAAACTGTCAGCTTGCAGACTCTGGTTCAGAAGCTGTGATTGTTCACCCACTTGCCTCAGTGGTTGCACAACAGACTCCTGCTGACTATGGTAAAATTGCAATTGAGGAATAGACAGTTGGTTTGGAAACTGCAATTGCATCTGCGACTGGATAGAACTTCGTGAATATGACAGATGTTGCTCTTGGCGTGGCAACTGAAGAGAAACAAGTTGATGGAGAGTCTGAGAAGGATGTGGTTGCTGAGGTGGTGGTGGTGGAGGTGGCCGCGGATGTATTGAGGAAACAGACGGCTGAGGATTGGAAACATTCTGTGGATGACCAGATGAGAGTTGAACTTGTTGAAGAGGTGTGTGGAAAAACGAAGTAGGCGTTGAAGGCCTGCCAATTAGAAATTGTGATGCAAATGATGGTAACGAATTGGAAGAAATTGCACCACCAGATGTAGAATTCATGCCAAAAGTTGCATCGCTAATAAGAGATGCATGTGGAGAAGGCTGGACAACACTACTGCCTTGGTTATACAGTGATGCAGGAGAGTCAGAGCTCATTGAAGCATGTTGGTTTGCCGGAGCTGAATAAGGTGGAGGAAGGGGTGGCAACAGCTGAGCAGATGAACCAGAGCTGAAGTGCTCCATAGGGAGCCTATTTACTGCAAATGTGTTCCACACGAACTTGGCATCTGCATTAGGTAATGCATTTGATGATGAACCACCAGTGCTCGCTAGGAAATTTTCAGTTTGAGCCTGCAGATGGAAGTTCACATTGAAGAATTTAAGTTGGAACAGCAAGTCAAAAAAGCAGCAGGAACATCGTAACTAAAACTTGAAGACTTATCTTCCATTACCTGAAGTCCCACAAAAGCACTAGGCACACTAGCATCAAAAGATTGTACAGGATAACTAGAAGGAAAAGGTGGTGTCCCATCTGTAGCACTGTAAGATGATGACTGCCTACGGAATGAATCAAAATTTTGTATAAGCATGGAAGATATTGGTGGTGGCATTGGTGGCAGAGGTGGCTGGTTGTTGGAAATTCTATGCTCATGTCCATGATGTCCAGATGACAGAGAACGCTCAGACAACTTATGTGGACTTTTCTTCTGATAGATATTAGGAGGTAATTGTTGGAGAGTTGCTTGTGCAGAACACTTGTTATGAGAAGAAATATATGTAGATTTGTCAGCATGATCACGGAACGCATTCTTCTCTGGGCTAGAAACCGAAAATTCTCGCTCCAAACGAACATTAGCTTCTGGAAGCATTGTCTGGGATGATATGTTAACACCAAGACTTTCATTATTCTTTGAGACAGGTGTGCCCCTAAGAGAAAACAGACTTCTTTCATTCTGCTGATTTTCTGTCTCCTCAACAACTGGACCTGGAGAATTTTCACCAACAATGACAGGTGGTAATTGCAGGCTATCATCCGGTTGAGGAAAAGGAAGTTCATCATCTGACCCTGATTCCTCATCAAAGACTACATCAATTTCTTGATCATCATCGAGGTCAGCCTTCGGTTGTCGTGGTATATCTGGCTTAGCATGGACATTGTCATCCAAACTTAACTGTCTTTTTACTTGTGCATCCCCAGATGGCAGTGCTGGCACAGGATTTTGACGCTCCCTCTGCCTTGCCATAAATTCATCCACATGAATGGATGGAGGTCTTCCACTAAGCGTACCGCGTGGAGTAGAATTTACAATGTTTGATGCCCTACTTGCACCATCTATGTTTCTCTCTCTTGCGACATAGTCATCTACATGCATTGACGGCGGTCTACTTGTGTTTGGCTTCCGCTGACGGAAAGTGTCTCTACGTGTATGACCTGTAGAGGCATTAGTTGTATTTAAACCTCGAGTGAACTGTCCAGTAGCTTCAGGTGCTTGAGTGTCCCTTACACGTCTACTTGTGCTCTCTCCCAATGCCAGTTTTTTCCTAGCAGACTGGCCAGGTAGTAGTTGCCTGTCAAGAGAAGAATCAGGCAACTCCCACACCAACCTCTTCGCAAATTCACCCTCTTGGCATTCAACAGGTTCTTCTGAATCAGCAATTACCTTCCAAGCATTGGAAAAGAAGAGAGCAGATTCATGATTTACAGAGACACAGGGTAGGGATGGCATTAGACGAGATGTCATATCAACAGAGCAAACCACTCCAAATGGCAAGTAAGTGCCTTCTTCAAGAATCATCTGCACTGAATCTGCGGATAGACCAGAATTCTCAAGAATAGAACACAGTAATGTGATGGAACTCTGTACCTGTGAATTGAGGTCAATATGAGTAACAAGACAATAGAGTGAAATCTTGAAGAAACAAGACAGTAGAGTGAAATCTTGAAGATAACGATTTACCTTACGTAAAAGAGACTTTCCGACAGAAGTAGACAAATTCTCACAGCCCTGGCATATCTTCTCTTCAAATGTCTTCATTAAAACTGTAATCTCATTCAAACTCTCACCAGAGGATTGCGAAGGACCACTAGGATCAAAGCGGTGCCCAAAAAGACACCTCAATATGGTGACACCCTCAAGACTATAACCAATAAAAACATTATAAGTATTTCAATGTTATTTGGGCCCATCAAACAAACTGCGCTAAGAAAACAAGAATGTCTTGCATCAATAAATGCTTCTACAGTTGCATATATTGATCTTCTTAAAAAAACATCTCCATTAACAGACATGAACATTCAGATCTACTTTTCATAAGCACAGTATATACATGAAGAGAACAATTGCCAGACTAATAAGGATCAACCCGGATATTAAATCTACAAAGAATAACAAAATCACCAGCCAACCAAATGGATCAGCATAACCATATTGCCATGACATCTAGAAATAAACCCATTTACCCTTCATAAAAACAAAAAATATCTAGCAGCCTGAACAACATTATGCTAATTAGCAGAGTTAACCCCGAAATACGTGGAGATAATTTGAATATGGAATCTGATAGGCACTGCAAATATGTGGAGGATCAGCTTAACCCCGAAACATGTCTAAATTAATTGTGAATTCCATAAACTCAGGCATTTAAAGACCTTAAAATAGCAAATAATATTATAGCTTCTTTTTTCATTACTTCTTCCCTCTCCTGCACACACACGCACTGACACCTCACAAGCAATTGAGAGGATTTAGTACAACTTAAATGCAGGCAACCAATGCTTACTAATTCAAAAAATAAATTGATGGACATCTGACACACTTGTTGGGTTGGAGGACTTGCAGTGCATTGGGTCTGTGGGGCATGGAATAGGTGGACTAGCAACCAAACTGTTAGACAGGTGTTATGTACAGCTGTGTATGGCTGTTGGGCTCATGTGCCCATATGCCTTTAGTCTTTTTCTGTTAGAGTCTCCAGGCTTTCTGTTAGGGTCTCCAGGATTGATCCCTTGTCTGTTAGACCTAACCCTAGACTCTCTGGCCTTTATATACACCCTGTACTGCTGGCTGTTTCACTTGAGAATACAATCAATACACTCTGTTCTCCTACATGGTATCAGATACTCCCTTCCGCTCTTAACTTTCCTTCTCTATCTCCCCGCCGCCATGTCCGGGGAACTCCCGCCGCCAGCCCCCTCATTCCCCGCTGCCGCTATCCCCTCCTCCGATGTCGTCGCCCGAGTTGAGGAGATCGCCGCCAGGGTCGACGTCGCTCCCGTCCACCCCGTCGTGCGCCCCGCTGCCGCCGCCAAATCCCGTGCCGCCGCTCTCGCGCGGGCGGAGGCGGCCGAGCGCGAGGCTGCTGCTGCCGCCCAAGCACGCGATGCGGCTGCTGAACGCGAGCGCGCTGCCCTAGCGCGCGCCGCTCGCGAACGCGCCGCCGCTGCTGAAGACGCCGACGCCGAGTCTGTGGACGACGCCCCCTCCCCTCTCCACGACGCCCTCCTCCTTCACGAAGCTGCTGCCGTCGCCAACATTCACGCCCAGGCGGTCGGCGTGCAGAGCATCCGCGCTCTGGTTCCCCTCATCCTTGACCTGAACTCCGGCTTCTACACCCGATGGCGCGAGCTCTTCCTTCTCGCCCTCGGGAAGTACTCCCTCGAGGACCATGTCCTCGCCGACGACTCCCACCTCGCCCTTCCCGACTGGATCCGCATGGACTGCGTCGTCAAATCGTGGCTTCTCGGCACCCTCTCCTCCGACCTCATCGAAGTCGTGCTGGAACGCCGCGCCACCGCTCGCGCCACCTGGCTCGCCGTCGAGACGCAGTTTCTCGGCAACAGGGAGTCGCGCGCTCTCTACCTCGACGCCGAGTTCCGGCACTTCGTCCAAGGGGATCTCTCCATCACCGACTACTGCCGTCGCCTCAAGTCCATGGCTGATGCTCTTGCCGACCTCGGCGAGGTCGTCGCCGACCGCACTCTCGTCCTCAACCTCATCCGCGGCCTCAACGAAAACTTCACCGCCATCGGCCTTCACCTCCAACGGAGTCGGCCGTTTCCCTCCTTCCTCGAGGCGCGTGCAGATCTGCTTCTGGAGGATCTCAACATGGCAAACCGTAAGTCTTCACCCGCCACTGCCCTCCTCACGTCCGGCGGCCACCCTGCTGCAACACCCGCCGACCGCGCCCCTCCTTCGACTCACAACGGCCCCGGCGGCGGCAACGGCGGTACCAACAGAGGAGGCGGCGGAGGCGGGGGTGGTGGCCACTCCCGTGGACGGCGCGGCAAGCGCGCTGGCCGAGCTGGCCAGCCCACCCAGGGCTCCGGCTCCGGTGCAGGCGGCGTCCCTCCAACCGGCGCCTGGCCAAGCCTGTACAATCCGTGGACCGGCACCATCCAGATGTGGCCCGGTCCCCGGCCTCCCCTTGCCCCTCTACCGCAGGGCCGCTTCGCCGGACTGGCTCCACCGCCTCCAGCACCGGCGCATCCTCAAGCTCTACTGGCTGCCGCCCAGCCCGCGTGGCCCTTCTCTGCTCCTCCCGGCCAGGCTCCGCACTTCTATAGCGGTGCCCCTGCTGCACCAACTACTGGGCATTTCGCTGCTCCTGCCAATGGTGCCCCAGCTGGACCAACTGCCGGCCACTTCAGTGCTCCAGCCGGCCTGCCCGCCTGGGACCAGAACAGCCTCGCCAGTGGCTTCTCCACCATGACACTGACTTCACCTCACCAACCTGAGTGGTACTTCGACTCGGGGGCTACCTCCCACATGGCCTCGGACCCCGGTATTCTCTCTCACTCCTCCCCTTCTCGGTATCCTGTTCCTTCATCCATTGTTGTCGGCGACGGCTCCCTTCTACCCGTCACCACCACTGGTACAGTTGCTGTTCATGGCTCTCTTCGTCTCAACAATGTCCTTGTCTCCCCAAAACTTATTAAGAATCTCATTTCTGTTCGCAAGTTTACTTCCGACAATAACTGTTCTGTTGAGTTTGACCCCACTGGCTGTTCTGTGAAGGATCTTCGGTCTCGGAACGTGATCATCAGGTGCGATAGCTCCGGGCCGCTATACCCTCTGCATCCTCCCGTCGCCGAGTCCTTCCTCGCCGTGTCCTCCGCCCCTCTTTGGCATCGCCGACTTGGTCATCCCGGTCATGACGTTTTGTCTAAGTTAGCAAGATCAGCAGTCTTACCTTCATGTAATAAAATCATTGGTTCTCCTATGTGTCATGCATGCCAATTGGGTCGACATGTTCGTCTTCCTTTCCCTATGTCAACCTCCCGTGCTTCACACACCTTTGATCTTATACACTGTGACCTTTGGACGTCACCTGTTGAAAGTGTTTCTGGTTATAAATATTACTTGCTCATTCTCGATGATTCCTCACATCATCTGTGGACTTTTCCCCTTCGGCTCAAATCTGACACATTCACGACCCTTGCTAACTTCTTCTCCTTTGTTTCCACTCAGTTCAGCACCACCATCAAGGCAGTCCAGTGCGACAACGGCCGCGAGTTTGACAACTCTAGCACCCGCACGTTCTTCCTCACTCATGGTGTTCACCTCCGCATGTCCTGCCCCTACACCTCCCAACAGAATGGTAAAGCTGAGCGCATCATTCGTTCTATCAACAATGTCATCCGCTCACTTCTGTTTCAGGCATCCATGCCACCATCCTATTGGGTTGAGGCTCTGACCACTGCCACTCACCTCCTCAACATTCTACCTACCAAGACGCTGAACTTCTCCACACCACATCATGCTCTTTTTGGGTCTCCACCATCCTATGAGCATCTTCGCGTTTTTGGGTGCAAATGCTACCCAAATCTCGCTGCCACAGCTTCCCACAAACTTGCTCCTCGTTCTGCCCTGTGTACCTTCCTTGGCTACTCCACCCACCATAAGGGATATCGATGTCTCGACATGACCTCCAATCGGGTCTACCTCTCCCGTCATGTCACTTTTGATGAAACATCGTTTCCTTTTGCCGATCTCCCTTCCACCCCCTCCTCGACTGATTTTCACTTTCTGGATGACTACACTAATCCGGTGCCGGCACCTATAGGACCGTCATCCACCTCTTTGCCTGCAGGTCTCCCCGCGCGACAGAGTCTCGCCCGTGCTGACGTCCCTGCGCCCAGGCCACGCGCGGCCCCGGACACTGCCGTGCCTGCCACCGCCGAGGATACTGCAACACCAACTCTGCCACACACGCCAATGGGAGTCACTGTGTTCCCTTCGGCTCCACCGCCCGCACCCGCACAGCCACGTGCGGCCGCCGCCTCCTCCACACCGCCATGTGTGGCCCCGACGTGCGACCGCCGTGTTCGCCATGTCTACACCCGGCGACCGCCGCTGGTGCCCCCGAGCGCGACAGCAGCGCCTTCTCCGGCACCAGGCGCGGTGCTCCCCCTGGCGCAGCTTCCCCCGGGTGCCGTGCCAGTCTCTCCCGTCCGGAATCAACACCCGATGACAACGCGCGCCAAGTCCGGGTTTCGGCTTCCTGCCCTCTACCTTGCCTCGCAACTATCGCCTGTGCCTCGGACGTATCGCACCGCCCTCACCGACCCCAATTGGCGGGTGGCGATGGAGGACGAGTACGCTGCCCTCTTGCAGAACCACACATGGGATTTAGTTCCCCGCCCAGCCAAGGCTAATGTTGTTTCCGGCAAGTGGATCTTCAAACATAAGCTCAAGGCGGATGGCTCTCTCGAGCGGTACAAAGCTCGTTGGGTACTACGTGGCTTTACGCAGCGCCCAGGAGTGGATTATGCCGAGACATTCAGCCCAGTTGTGAAGCCAGCAACAGTTCGTACAGTGCTTGCTCTCGCTCTCTCCAGGCAGTGGCCGATTCACCAACTTGATGTGAAGAACGCTTTCCTTCATGGGACCTTATCTGAGACTGTTTATTGCTCACAGCCATCCGGATTCGAGGATCCTGCTCACCCGGGGTTTGTCTGCCACCTAAACAAATCACTCTATGGTCTCAAGCAGGCTCCCCGTGCATGGTACAGCCGGTTTGCCTCATATCTGCTATCCCTTGGATTTCTTGAGGCAAAGACTGACACCTCCCTGTTTGTTTACCACCGAGGCTCGGAGACTGTCTACCTGCTCCTTTATGTTGATGACATCGTTCTCACCGCCTCATCTGCCGGACTACTACGTCGCATCATCACGGCCTTACAGCACGAGTTCGCTATGAAGGACCTTGGTGAGCTTCATCACTTCTTGGGGATGCATGTACAGAAGTGCAGTGGTGGTCTTCTCCTCTCCCAGCGCCAGTACATGACGGACATCCTGGAGCGCGCTGGCATGGCTGAGTGCAAACCCTGCACCACCCCTGTTGACACAAATCCGAAAGTGTCCGCCTCAGACGGTGTTCCTGTCACTAATCCCAGTGATTACCGCAGTTTAGCCGGGGCTCTTCAGTATCTCACCTTCACCAGGCCGGACATTTCGTATGCAGTTCAGCAGGTGTGCCTTCATATGCACGATCCTCGAGAGCCTCACCTTGCTGCCCTCAAGCGGATTCTTCGGTACATACGTGGCACTCTCCACTTGGGACTCTTTCTTCAGCCATCGTCGCAGTCCAATCTCGTGGTCTACTCTGACGCTGACTGGGCCGGTTGTCCGGACACACGCAAGTCTACCTCCGGCTATGCCGTGTTCCTTGGGGATAACCTGATTTCCTGGTCCTCCAAACGTCAGAACACAGTTTCACGTTCCAGCGCAGAGGCTGAGTACCGCGGTGTGGCGAATGCTGTTGCTGAGGCCTCTTGGCTACGCCACCTTCTGGTGGAGCTGCACACTCCACCTCAGCAGACTACCTTGGTGTATTGCGACAACGTCAGTTCAGTCTATATGTCCTCCAACCCCGTACAGCATCAGCGCACCAAGCACATTGAGATTGACCTTCACTTCGTTCGCGAGAAAGTGGCACTTGGTGATATTCGTGTTCTGCATGTTCCCACCACTTCACAGTATGCTGACATCTTCACCAAGGGCCTTCCTTCTTCCGTGTTCAGTGAGTTTAGGTCCAGTCTAAACGTCCGAGGTGCGGACGCTACGACTGCGGGGGGGTGTTAGACAGGTGTTATGTACAGCTGTGTATGGCTGTTGGGCTCATGTGCCCATATGCCTTTAGTCTTTTTCTGTTAGAGTCTCCAGGCTTTCTGTTAGGGTCTCCAGGATTGATCCCTTGTCTGTTAGACCTAACCCTAGACTCTCTGGCCTTTATATACACCCTGTACTGCTGGCTGTTTCACTTGAGAATACAATCAATACACTCTGTTCTCCTACACAAACTAATCTGACATAAGTATGTGTACAATGGAAATAAAAAATGTGCACTTAGACAAGTTTCGCATAAGGATAACATATCATGATCATGCACTCATATGATTCTCCATTAGAGGAGAAAAAAATGTGCGTACTGCAAGCCCACTGCATTGTGCTGTGCTTCAACCATAATGAAATTGCATAAAATCGACAATATTCCCCAGTCCAAACACCCCCTTACATAATTGTTTTAGACTTTCTTGTCTTACTATGCATGCCCACTGTTTCATCAAGCATGGATATCAGTGGTAGTAACAGTACACAGTTGTAATGGAATCGAGTAATAGACATGAAAGCAATCATCATCCAACACATACACAAATCAAGGAACGGGCCCTGCCGTGGAGCACAGGCACAGCAATGCATCTCTATCTTGAACTCAGGCGTATTGCTGCCAACACAGTGGCACACGACACAGCATAGGTGATGGCCATTCTTCATGATCAGCAAAATTTGTACCAATCAATGATGATAGGATTCAGGAAGAGAAGGAAATGAAGTAAAATAAAAGGAGAAAATAAATTTTTTTTTAAAAAAACAAAAGGTGAAAGAGCAACATAGCCAGGACAGTGCTGCATCAGCACTTCTGCAGAAGTTGGCATGTGTTGACAACCCAGGCACATTGAAACAGACAAAAAAAAAAAGATAATTGCCAAATAGAATCGCATGCCCAGTCCCATTGAGCATTGACTGGAAATATAAACTTGCACACTTGCATATTAATTAGTAGGTTAGATATTATTGAAATGTTCAAAAGCAAGAAGAGGAAGAGAAGCTTACTTTTCACCATACTGGCTGAGGGCAATTGCACCTAGTGTCAAGGAATAAGCTGTTTCTACCAAATATCTGGTTGTATGATTAGCACCAATATACTTTAGGAGCCTCTTCCAACACTTCAACAAAGGGGAAAAGCAACACCAATTATCCACATTTGATAAGTCATGGTAAGTGTCCCTTCCATTTTTTTCCTGCTCGTCTTGGTTAGAAGTTTGGATTTGTGAAAATATCAAAGGTATTGCACTTTTACAGATATAGGAAGAAGCCACTTCCTTGAATGCCAGGGAACATGCTAACATTTCCCGTCCAACTGGCAAAACCTGGTATATCATATTATAGCATGCTAAGCATCATAATAAACCAAAAGAAAACATATGTACAAAATTTGAATAAAAATATAACTCCAGCATTAAGGACAGCATGCACCACACTAAGAGAACAAATTTTCTAATAAGATATGTCCTCTGGCCTTTTCCCTCAAAGAATATCCCCTCAAAGAATATCTTAATTCAAAAATTGCCACAAGTTATTCTATTAAAGTGCGACACTTAATTCAAAAATTGCCACAAGTTATCCAGCATACTTGGGGTCGTGCGCATCTTAAAATTTTTGCTTTGGACACAACCAAAGGGAACTAGTTTCTAAAACACTAAAAAGCAACAGCACAACCATGTCAAAAAGAAAAAGGAAAAAAATAAAGGCAACAGCCAACAGCAGAAGAAACAGTGTTTTCATTCCATGTCTACATCCTTGGCTTTTCCTTCTCATGTCTACGAGCAATCATTTTGACACTTTAGCTAATCCTTTACGTTTTCCACCTCAATTGGATGATGTGTACCAAAATCCAAAGCTACTAGATGTGATATTTATAAAATCACGTTACCACCATGTGGACCCAACAACATTATAAAATTCCAGTAAATAATTTCAGTTACTGACATGGAAACATCATGTCAATGACATGATTTTTTTACTACTATTGAACCAAATAAAAAACTAACTGCACGGAGCAGTTTCAAATCATATTAGACTTTAGAGTGGGTGATACTTATCTACATGAAATTAATTATTTGATACAAAAAAAATAGCTATGATATAAACCCTTCAGAGAAGGAAAACTACAGAAACCACAACAAAGTATAGAACTACACATCCTAGCTTCACTACAGAGCTAAGCTTGGAATCAAATAAAGTAAAAAAATAGTGATTCAATAAGCATCCAAAACCACATTTCCACAGTACATGTTTATTCTAGACAAAAAACAAAAGAAATTTTACCTGGCATAACTTCAAGAGGTGATGCATGATAGAAGAGCACTCTTCAACACTAGCATTCTCATTCTGGGACCTAATTCGAATTAAATTAATTAGTTTTAATATGTAAATAGTGAAATAATTCTAAAATAAACAATTCCGTAGTTGTGTATTTACTCTACAATAGTAGTCTGCACTTTATTAGATGGGTGGGTACTAAAGATAGATGCAAGAGATCTGAATAAAGGAATCCTCCATTTGAGCGTAAGGCCGTTTGCATAGTCTCTTCTTATCTTATCCTCCAAGTAAGAAGCATTGCTACAATTCTGTAATAACTTCCTAAGAATCCTTGCAACTCCCATTTTCCATAGCAATGCCTGAATAAAGACAAAATGAGAGAGGAGCAAGAGATTAAACAACTTCCATGAATCATGAATAGCAGAGAAGCACTAACCTCGCCATTTGGATGCTCTGACAATTTTGCAATAAACTTAAGCAACTGATGCACCTGGAAACAATGCATTAAGCAACATCAGATTGGCAGTGCTGAGTGCTAACATAAATGAAGATCCTTCAACCAAATATAATGCCAAAAAACTAAATGTTGCATGCTTCTTTGTCACGGCAACTGGCATGTAAGTAGAACAACTGTTTTGAAATTCCATACTGGACTTATTACTGCCAGTCAGTCAACAATTCCAGGCTTGACTATAAATGTCCTATATAGCAGAAAAATCGAACACCACAAAGAGGAATCTTCTAAGACACAACACGGACAGGAACCCGCCCAGGGTTCAGGTTCCTGCAAGGAACCAGCGAGTTTTCCAGAATCACTCTGCCTCCAGTATGTGCATGGCCAGCATCGAGAGGTTTTTTGCGGGGTGCTATTTCAATGGAATCAGTATTTAATATGTTATAAATATATAAACTTCAAATAAATAAAAACAAACCAAAAAATGTGGACAAAAAATGAAACAAACCGGTCTTCCAGAATCAACTAGGCTCCAGGACTGACCATGGTTCCTCGAACCTGAACACTAACCCACCAGTTTCTGATGGAACTCTCAAGGTTTTCTAATTTAAGTTGTCTTACAAACAATAGTTCTACATATTTGTTCACACGCAGCAAAACCTGCTGGGATCAGCAGATAAAGCAGTATAGAATGCCCTAATATTGACTTACTAAATAATATGGTTCTAATAATAATAACCAGAGGGTAACCAATAATCCAAAAACTGGTCAAATAAGGGATTGCATTTCTCAAGAGGAGACTGCCTTGTAGTCTCCAGGACTTTGAACAGTAATTGTGTGCACAATTAACAAATGGGAGTAGTAACACGCATTTATGTAGACATAATCACTTTGCATTGTCATACCTTGAAGACCTCACTCTCTGACAGGGAAGTTTCATCAACTTTATCATTTAACCAAATAAAAACTGGCCGAAGAAGAAGAACTGCGCACTCAATCTTTTCAGAGGCAACCCGGACAATGAAGATGCGAAGCATGTCTTGTATCACCATCAAGGCCTATGAGATCCAGCTGTCTACATAAGTATTTGCTAAAAAACAAAAAGAAGTTGTTTGCTTCAGAATGAAAAGGCACCAGAAATAATAAAGCCAGGACGTACCGAAGTAGCAAAGTTGTCAATGACACACGCAAGTCTATCAAGTTGAGGAATCAACCTTACAAGTAATATGGCTACATGTTCAGGATGCAGGTACCAATTCACCTGTTTCTCAATTTGAGGCCCTAGAACTGTTCCAGTACTCAAAGATCTAATAGCACTCAGCGAAGGAACTTCAAATTTCCACATCCATAATCCTTCATCTGGAAAAAGATCACCCTTCCAGTGCAGACCACACACATTAGAATAAGACATGCTACAATTGTACAAGTCTGACAGCTGTACTTATTTTCACAGAAACAAGTAGACATCATAAGAGTTCCAAAGGTACAAGTGTAAATAAAAAGCTTACCAGAAGACAAAGGAGACTACATGCATCCTTTGGACCTAAGGGTACTGATGCATTAGCAGGCTCTACATTTTCAAGAAGGCCATGAAACAGACCAGGTGCCCAATTATACAATGGCCAACAAGCAAGTGATGATGTAATAAGCTGGCAAACAAAACCAAAACTGACAGCAAAACTAGGAAACATGAAGGACAAATCTGCGGCACATACTGCCAGTCTTGGGCTGAAAGAATAAAAATGAAAATGTGTGTGAGAAAGGGGGGAGGGGAGGGGAAGGGAGGGGTGCAGGGGTGCTGTTATAAATAGGGTTATATGCATGACCTGACTTCTCGGTGTAACTGCAGAAGAGCAGTAAGAAGCTTTTTGTTACGATATTGTTCCTTTGTTCCCTGCAAAGATAAATAAATCCAAGGCTACAAAAATGAGCAGCATGAGGCAATTATGCTTATACACAGAAGTCATATTCATATTTACCACATCACAAAGACTAGGACAGAGCAACTTACATGTAATATATGAAGAAGATTTAACAGCAAGACAAGAGGGGGAATCATGAGATCAACAAGTGCTTGTTCATGAGTTCGGCCTAAAAGCAATTCCGTGGTAGAACTCAGTTCAGCTCCTTCATCAACAAGGTAATCTGAAGGAAGAATTACTGTGAGATGAGTTTTAGCACAAAAATAGCCTATGAAGCTCAATTTACTTCACAAACAAGACAATATAAAGACATACCAATATCATATTTTGATTAATAATCCAAAAATATTAAGCATGAGGTGCTCACCGTAACTATTGGACAAGCGTTCAAGCATAGACTTGCAGTTCATCAGCACTATGTATATAACAGTAATCGCACCTTCTTCAAAAAGGGATGAAGCCACAGCCTTTATAAACAGCACAAAAAAAATGGTGTGTATCATTGCAAATTAGTAGTCAAGAGTAAATAGGTTCTCTATGAGAATAGCTTGTTACCTTATCTTCTGAAATAAATGCCAAAATGCGGAAAGCTGTCGTTAATTGAACCACAGAAGTGCTGCACAAAGCAACTCCATCAAAGTACTTGTCTGCAACAAGCTTACCAAGAAGACTATCAATGACTTGACCATCTGAAGTATTATTTGAATCTGCAACTACATTCTCAACATCCATCGAGTCTGACACGAGCACGTTTCCAGAAGAAAGATGAGCATCTCCACCAGAAGCTAGAATAGCAGAATAACGAAGAAGCCCAACAGCACCATTTCTCTGATATACAACACCAGCATCGATCCATTCAAGTAACCTTGTTGGAGCATCTTTCCTATTTGAACCTGGAGAAGACGAATGCAAAGCCTTGTGGAGATCAACAGCAAATCCAATCCATGATTTAAGTGATGAAGCAGTTGAATCTGCAACCAAAACTTCAAGAATTTCTGCAGCCGAATGGAAGATGGCAAGACCCAAAGTAGACCCTCCTAAGATCAGACAGTCACAAAGAGATGTAAACACACAAACTATATTCAAAACCTCAAACGAAATATCCACAAGAATACAATGGTTGCTAACCATTTTTAGTCATGATTGAATCAGTATCATTATACGAAGAGAGAGAACTCAATAGAACTGATATTGCCTGCAATAGGGATATTGACATCACTGAGCAGCTTAGGTTGCATTAAGAATGACAGATGTAGACCAACAACACACCTCAGGGAAGTAGCAGAGAGCTAATAATGCTTGCCGACCTGAATCAGACCTGCATCACATATACTTGATTCTGTGAAGCTATGCACTAAAGTTCATATGGAGAAGTCTAAAACAATATATTGAAAAATAGCTTCTCCATGCCCTTTCCACATGCACACAACTTTGTGTTGAGCATGTGAGAATTCAACTAGGTACTTTAAATTTCAAATTTCCTGCCGTTTCTTCAAAAAAAGAAAGTTACTTTAAATTTCAGATATTCCTTATCATAGTGTAACTATATCAAAGTTACAGCAATTTGGTCACAAGTCACAACAATGAAAGATGAAAGAGCTCCAATTATTGATCAAATATTACAGATGATACTAGCGTCTCCTTTAATTATTGAGACAGGAATAGATAATTTTCCAAAAATGAGTTTCTGGTCAAGGCATTGTGTGCTGAAAGATAATCTCAAGATTTTGCAGCCCTTGTCATTATTTTACACAACTAGGATTTCAGATCACAAGCAAATTTCATCTATTATCCACCAAACACTAACTTAAATACTGACCTCGAAATAGCACAAAGTTCCCAAAGAAGCCACAAAAGCTCATCAGAATTCAGAGGAACTGCAAGTAACCTATTGGCAGCACTTCCCTACAGAGCACAATAATTCAATAATTAGCAGAAACAAGACAACTAAAGTTTGATCAGTTATTCACAAATAAATCATGTTCCTACATCAACAGAAGTTAGGCAACTCACTTGTAAATTAAAAGAGAATTACTGCAAGTAGATGCAATAGCAATCATATTGTGGATTAAATGATAAATAGCGTGATGGAATGAATGATTTATGACGTAACAAGAAGTGGAGGTAAACACCATAAAAAAAAGGAGTGGAAACAAGATGTACACAACCGATGGCACAACTAGGCTAGAAGAAAGACTTTCTTAGGTGAAAATCAATTCCACATTTCCGACGTAGACCTTTTCTATCAAATTCTGATCCTAGTTAATATATTCAGATCTAGATATTAAAAAGATTTTAAAACGATATGAAATAGATCATTCGCATGCAATGAGCCTGCACAAACCACTTTAAGATGTAGCTCTGTGATCATTCCAACTTCCTGTGGGCGGCAGAAGAATCCTTTTGACAAGAGAACAAAGGCCTGCCTAAGAGTTATGCATTCTGTTTTATTCATATCTTCACCATCTTGAAGAGAAAGAACTATAATCTCAGTGGCTTCAGGCTGACTGAGCAAGAAAGATAGCCCTGGGAAAAGAAAAAGAAAAAGTTCACTTCACAATGAAAGGAAAAATCAGGATTCAAAAGATTCCAGCTTAAGAAACTGCCAATCAAACCTGAACGACAAAAAAGAAGGGAGAGGACAATGGATTCAAACGATGATGCTATCTCCATCAAAATTTCGGCAGCAGGCCCACTTGCCAAATGCATTATTGGTGACGACAATAAGGCTGCTGACAGAGGAAAAAAACCTCTTTCCTGATTTACAAAGAACATAAAAGTAATGAAATCACATTTCTTTTTTTTTTCTCGAATACGCAGGAGAGCTGCGTATCATTGCATTAAAAAGAAAAGAAGGGGAATACAAAAGAAACAAACACCAAAGCCACCCACCACACTCACACCCAAAAAGAAACAAGTTACAAACACGCCCGAAACAGAAAAACTACAAGACCCAGCCTGAAAGAAACAAGGGGAATCACATTTCTAATTTCTAAAACATGTGCACTTATGCTTGGTGTCGACCAATAGAGTGTAAAACGAGCAATAGCAGGCAGACCTAAAGCGACAAGAATATTTTGGGATATACACCATAATAAGTGCCACTACATAGTTATCTAGGGGCCAATTTGGCATTGCTGTGCTGTGTAATCTCGTTGGTTACAGTGAATATTTACCAACTTTAGTTAAATATTGCTTTTGTGGCTCTTAAAAAGAGGCTACCATTTTCCCTAGTAATTAGTACAAGAAAATGCTAATCTGCAGCCACCTGCAGGGAACTTATTCAAAGTTGCAATTTCTCAGTTGAAAGTTTAATTTTGCATTTGAAGGATCAAAACTTCCATGTGGAAGTTTTCAAATTTGAAGTTGAAAGTTCAATCAAATTTATAGTTCAAAATTCAAATTTCGGGTTGAGAGTTTGTCAAATTACAAGTTCAGAAAAAGCTGCAAACTTCTAGTTGAGAGTTCAATTTTCGGTTGAATCAATGCTCTTTTTGCAGTTTCAAAAAGGTTTGAAGTCTGGCATCTGAGGTGGGGTGACGTCCACAGCCCTTGTTGGCACCAGACGACCACAGATTAGGAGCCCCCATTACCTTATGCATATATATATATATAGAAATATTATCCTTCACCCCTACGTAGAATAGCTATCCTACACCCCACCCCCTTCCTATGGGCTAAAACCCACCTCTCACCTTGGTCAAAGCCCAGTAAAAGCAAACCCACCACCTCCCACCTTGGTCAACCCCCACCACGGACTTCCACTTCAACGTCTCTCCCTCTGCCACTGCTGTGCTCAGATAGTGCATTAAGTCTCCAGCAAATGTGCAGTAAATCGACTCTTTTTTGCAGTAATGTGACTTTTACGTCATTAAAACATATTCATCATGCATCTCTTTTTGTTAAACATATCTTTTGGAGAACAAAGGTTAAAACGGACTGCAAATTGGATAATTAATCTATGAGATATCGTATTTCGAAGTTTGAAATCAACACACATTTCTCTCTGTCCCCCCCCCCCCCCCCCCCACTGAGCTCAGACAACGCAGTAAATATGACAGAAATGCAGTAAAAGAACCAGGAGGGTGCAGTAATTTTATCTGCAGTGCACTACCATTTTTGAACTGCACGTGCTAGCTGGTTTTACTACAGTTTGTTTCAACTTTAATGCAGTGTGGATGACTACAGCGAGGTGTGAGGCATGCTTGTTGGAGCATGGTGTGGGGTGTTTTGACTGCAGAGTGAAGTGCAAAGGGAAGGAATGCATAAAGATGCTTAGCACACAAAAAAAGATGCCTAGTCCACACAAGCTGAACTACGAGAAGCAGCATGTATATGTATGCATTGATGCACCTGCACATGCATGCGGCCATCAGTTCATCGCGTCCAAATGCATGCATGCCTATTTCTCCATCGTATGTGTGCATGTTGCCTTGGAGTAATTGAAACGTTTCTAGCTAAACCCCGGCCGTGTATGTGTCATGAACCTTACTTCATAACGGGATAAACATCCATCGAGGTAGGTCGGACGATGACGACTTGAGATATGTTGGCCAAGCATGTATGTATACATGAATATATAGACAACATGTTAGCGTGCCAAACTAGTTTGCGGTAACAGCATGTATGTATGTATATGCATGCATGTATCTTAGTTTCTTAATTTGATGATTTTTGTGACTGTTTATATGCATGCATGCATGCATCCGTATTTCATGCCTTGTTCACATGCATCCATATTTTACGAATCACCTTGTTCACATGCAAACACATCCATCGACCAACATTGTGGCTGCAGCCGCACGAGTGCTTAACAACGATGATGGTTGGTCACGAGTGCTTAACAACAATGATGGTTGGTTAATGTGTCAGCTTGCCAGAAAATTGAAAGATGGTGATTAGTCGAGGCGACTAATGGGCTTAGTACGGTAGCTTTTCATCAACACAACTAAAGCATTGTCGGATTGTCCACTTGGTTACGTGAAGCACCTCCCTTCCTTGTCTAGGTGGGGGTATAGAATATTCTTGCTATATATCTATATATGACGCTGAAATGGGGCACCGTGGTGTCCAGACACCATGATTTCAAATGCATCAATTCCATCTAAATTCGGGTATATTTTTTGAAAATATCAGTTTTAGGGTATATATTCATCTATAACATCTCCTTTTTCTGAAAATGAAGTTTGGAAGACTATCAGCCTTCTGCCATCCGACAAAGCCCCTGGCCCGGATGGCTTTACAGGAAGTTTTTACAAGGTGTGCTGGCCAATTATCAAACAGGATATCATGAATGCACTCTCCGCAGTTTGGGCCAGGAAATTCTCCAATTTGGGGTTGGTAAATTCAGCTTTTATCAGTCTTCTGCCAAAGAAAGATGGGGCTGAAATGATCAAGGATTTTCGGCCTATTAGCCTTGTGCATAGCTTTGCAAAACTTGTCACCAAAATTCTTGCTAACAGGCTGGCTGGGCGGCTTGATGAGTTAGTGTCTCTCAACCAGAGTGCGTTCATTAAAGGGCGCTTCATTCAGGATAATTTCATGCTAGTTCAGCAAACTGCTCGTTTTTTGAGCCAGCAAAAACAAGCTCGGCTCCTCCTAAAGCTGGACATTTCCAAGGCCTTTGATTCTGTCTCTTGGCCTTTCCTAGTTGAAGTGATGAAAAAGATGGGTTTTGGGCCAATTTGGTGCGACGTCGTCTGTGGGCTTCTTTCATCTTCATCTACTCAGATACTTCTTAATGGGATCCCTGGAGTTACCATCTTGCACCGTCGTGGGTTGCGTCAAGGTGATCCACTTTCACCAATGCTCTTTATCCTTGTGATGGATGTTTTGTCTCTTATGGTCTCTAAAGCTTTGGAGGAGGGCTTGCTGCAGCCTCTGTCCAATAGGGCTGTGCAGCACCGGATCTCAATTTATGCTGATGATGTGGTTATTTTTCTCCGGCCCACTGCTGCTGATCTGGACCTCACTCTTGAAATGCTTCAACTCTTTGGGGATGCCTCAGGCCTGAGAACAAATTTGCAGAAAAGTAATGTTTTTCCCATCCATTGCACTGAGTTGGACATTGCAACTATCCAGAACCATCTCCCTTGCGAAGTTCTGGATTTCCCTTGTAAGTATCTTGGTTTACCTCTCTCACTAAAGAAGCTGACAAGGGCGCAAATTCAGCCTTTCATTGATAGAATTGCAGACCGACTGCCTAGTTGGAAGGCTGATCTCCTCACCAAGGCAGGTAGGAAGGTCCTAGTGCAATTTGTGCTTACTTCAATGCTTGTTTATTTGGCCATGGCAATCGACCTTCCATCTTGGGCAATTAAGGCCATTGATAAAATCCGAAGACGTTTTTTGTGGAGGGGAAGGAAAGAAGTCAAGGGTGGCCATTGCTTGATTGCTTGGGTAAAAACTTGTCGTCCTACTAAGCTGGGGGGCTTGGGCATTTCAGATCTCCAAAGGATGAATTGGGCGCTTCGTATGAGGTGGTTGTGGCTGCAAAAAACCGAGCCAAACAAGCCTTGGTCTGCATTCCCTATTAAAGTACACCCATGTGTGCAGGCTTTCTTTTCCATTGCGGTCGTGACTAAGGTTGGGGATGGCGCAAGGACTTTATTCTGGATGGACAGATGGATCCATGGACAAAGGATTGTGGATCTTGCGCCACGGTTATTTGCCTTAGTACCCAATCTTAGAGCCAACAAGCGTACTGTTCTTGAGGCTCTTATGGATCAAACTTGGATTTCTGACATTCAAGGGGCTCTTTCTGTGGGAGTCTTTGCTGAATTCCTGGAGCTTTGGGATGTTATTTCAGAAGTGGTTCTTCGTCCAGGAGTTGAGGACATGCATTCTTGGCGTTTTTCCAGCTCTGGTCTTTATTCAGCAAAATCTGTTTATTCTGAGTTGTTTCAAGGGGCTGTCCTCTTTGGTCCCTGGGAGAGAATTTGGAGATCTTGGGCTCCGGGCAAATGCCAATTCTTTATGTGGTTAGTGGCTCACAATAAATGTTGGACAGCTGATAGACTTGAAAAGAAAGGATTACCACACCCAACCTGCTGCCCCCTCTGTGATCAGGAGCCTGAAACAATCAACCATTTGCTGGTGGGTTGTGTGTTTGCCCGGGAATTCTGGTTCTTATTGCTCCGGGGGGTTGGGTTGCATAGTCTTTCTCCGCAGCCTACAGTCGCATCCTTTGATGATTGGTGGTCTATTGCAAATTCTAGGGTTGAAGGGGAGGTCAGGAAGGGCCTCAATTCACTGATAATCCTGGGTGCTTGGTCTATTTGGAACCTCCGCAACCGTTGTGTTTTTGATGGAGTCTCTCCGAGTCTTTCCTTGTTATTGGTCCAGGTTAGAGATGAGCTGAAACTTTGGGGTTTGGCTGGGGCGCGTGGTATTTCTTACCTCACTGCCCTAGCACCTGAGGAAGGCTAGGTCGGGGTTGTTGGGGTTGGTCTTGGTCTTGGTCTCCCTAGTGGGGATTGGTCTTGGCTATAGTTGAGTGTGTTTGTAAGGGTTGTTCTTCTTCTTCTTAATACAATGATACGCAGCTCTCCTGCGTGTTCGAGAAAAAACAATTCAAATAAAACATATAAGTTGAAAAAAAATACTCAAATTCAAAGTTTTGAACGAATTTAGATCACATACTTTGCTGATTTATATATATAATCAGCACATACCTACAAACAAACTATCATCAAAAAAGGCAACTACAATTTGAAATTTAGTTCAAACTTGTTTGAACTAATTAGTAAGCTAGTTAAACTTGACATCCAAGAAATTTTAAAATTTTTCGCACACGATACATACCTATTTTAGACTATAGTGCCTGACACTAAGGAACACGTTATTTTTAATATATGTGTGTGTGTACACTGTATAGGAAAACGGTATTGTACTCCTAGGAGTACGTACACCCAGTCCTCGTATACGACATACATGTGTTATACTCCTTTATCATTTTGAATATATAATAATTATTATAAGATGGTCCAAAGTGAATTACACAAAAAATTCATTGAAGTCCACTATTTTTAGCATAATTGGTGTATATACTCCTTTTGTATATAGAAAAAGGTTATATAGTAAAAACCAAGGGCTCTGATGAAATTTCTTTATGCAATTCGCATTGAAGTATCTTAGAATTAGTATTTGAGTATATCGCAAGTGATAAAGAAGTATAACTCGTTCGTTTAAATGGTATATCCAATGTGGAACTATGCACTCCAGCGAGTACGAAAAAGGCTTCCAACACACACACACACAAAATTACATAAAGCATCTAGGTGCCTAGGCACCCAAAGTGTTTTCATGCATCTTGGTGCCTAGGTAGCCAAATCAATACTTGTTTATGTCCTTTGGGATTCACAACGCTTGATGTAGGTATCTTCACATACCCATAAAAAATGTATTTGAGATATCAAACTCCAGAAAAAATTAAATGCATCTTCAATTTAACTAGTTTGATATAGTTTCATGGTATAATCGCTATAGTCACATTGAATTCAAAAGCAGTTCAAACTAGCTTGGACTGAGTTCAAAACTCACTTACCATAAATATATCAAGGGTATAAAACATTTCATAGTTCATACCAAAACTCCGAATTTTATATCGACCATACACACGTATCGGACAGTTCTTGATTTGGGTGCCTAGGCACCCAGGTGCCTTATGTAACTTACCCAATATTATAAGATGGTGGAAAAAGTATTTCTTGTCTTGTGTTATCAAGCACTCAAGCTCAATTTACTTTGCCCAATTTATTTGATTTAGTCCCACCAGAAGTCAGGAATTCCCTAATCAAAATGAATAGTGACGTCATTTGCTAGCTTACGGTCCTTTTTCCATTTATCAGTAGTACCCATATGCTCACTCCTACTAGTTGGGATTGTTGGTGGGATTACTGACTAAATAATCACTTTTTACTACGAATACGAAGAAAAGCATTATCAAACCCATCATAAATATTTAAACCAGAACATGAAGGATAGCTTTAAAGCCATTTTGATGGGAAAACATGAATTCCTACCAAGTGTCAATAATACAAACCAACAGTAACACAGAAACATAGAGGAGATACGATGAACGACAGAAGGATATGGCTTAAGCTAGGTAAAATTCATAGCCAAATAGGATAACGTCATAACAGGGATGTGAGAGGTTAGATTGCAGAAAAGACAACCAACAGACTGAGATCAAAAATAATAACTGGGAGGTTGTGATACTAGTTCCTAGAAGAATGTTGAGAGCACACAGCATCCATAATCCATGAAAACCGCTCTAAGACCAAGCTATGTCAGTTATATATTTAACATAAAAATGACTAAATGTGCAATGCTGTCGATATCATGGGCACAAATTGTGACAAATGAAATTAAAAATAAAGAATAACCTGGCTGTAAAAGCACATAAAGATCTTCTACCAACAGAGTTTTCCAAGTTCCAGACAACAGGCTAATGTAATAAAAAAAATGAAAGGTGGCCCATTTGTGGATACAAAAACTATTGTGATGCACTTCATTCATTTCACACACAATGAAATGCTACCATGTTGTATTCGACTTCAAATTAAATATTTTACACAGAAGCAAAGTCAATATAAATGAATAAGCAGAATAAACTTTCAACCAAAGCAGCTAGTGCAGATTGACAACAAGCATTAATCCAACTTTCATAAAGATTTACAGTGCAAATACGTAAAGAATATGTAAACAAAAACAAGAACTGCATATTCACAGTATTACCTGGATAAGAGATAATAAATATGAATCAGTATCAAACTGCAAGAAACTGTATTTGGAATAAGTTAAAAGACCAATTGTTGCTTTGTATGACAGTAAACCTTCCAAATGACCGGACTTAGATATTCTTCCAGCAGTAACCACTGGTGAAGGATCTTCAATCGGGCCACACATATTTATCAATTTCTGCATCAGCAATTATCAGCATAAACTAACTGCTAACCCACTTCACTTCCAAGGAGGATGACAAAATGTACATACAAATGTATGTAATTGGTATTTGCCTATAAAAGGGAAAATGTAGAAACTTACCAACATTTCGGCAAGTTCAATACTTGCAGAAATAAGAAATGAAAGTCCATCAGTAGAAAGTTCATCAGATGGTAGATTGGAAACCACCTCGATCACTGCAGACTGCAAACTAACTATAAGCTTCATATGATCCGCACAATACACCAAAAACAGACATATTGTAGGGTTAGGGACGTAAGAAATTTCAAACCTCATATCTGGATAATATCTCATAAAAACGCAAGCGTTGTAGAATATATGCAGCAAGAGAGGCAATATCATGTCTTTCTTTTTCCAGTAGAAGCTTCAACAAAGAACAATAGCCATCACTGCTGCCAATAGGTACTCTGTTGTGATCACTTCGTGGCCACCATCCCAAGAAAGCTTCACATCCCACACCGTGCCGAGTAGCATGCTCAACAATACCTAAGAGAAGCAATGTAGTAGCTGCAGATTTTGGGGTCTCCCAACAAAGCAGATTAATGATTTGCTCCATCCCGCCAGCATCAACAAAATAAAAGCAACTCTCTTTTGAGGAGCATAGTAGGAGAACCAAACTAAAAGACATCACCAACCATTTATTCTGAAATTAAAATTGCTTAAGATAAATAAATCTTGTAATGAACAGACATATGACAGTTTCTCAAGTGACACAAGACAAGAAAAATTACCTGAGAAGGGCACTGTAGATCAAGTAACGAACAGTTTCTGTAATATGGGAAACAACTACTAAACAATTCAAATAGAATTTTGGTCGTGGGCAACTCCTCTGGTCCAAAGGCAAAGCCATTATCATCGAAAATAGTACTGTCAACAACAGAATGGGCATTTCTCCAAATTTCAAAGAGCTCATTGCAAGCTTCAGTAAGAATATTACTAACTCCCAGGGGATCAAGATTACTCGTGGTGAAGCCTTTTGTCAAGTCTTGATTCCAACTATGTAGCATGCACTTAGTACTAGCAGTCAGATATTTTGAAACAGCTGAGGTAACTGCACTTCCTAGGTTAGGAATAAGATTTCCCACATTGGGTATTTGGTACATTTTAAGAGTTAAATGTAGAATTTTCTTCACTTCAATTGATAGGTCCAATTCTGTGGCTTGAAAACTCAATGGTTTTAGTGAAGATAATGATTCTTCAAATGTAAATTTGGATGAATGGAGTGCTGGTGGCAGATCTTCAAGTTTTCCCTCTGATGGAGAGCTAACCACATTCACAAGAGAATGATCCAGACCTAGTTCTATGTTGAATTGGCCAAGATCTTCAGCGGTATTCCCATAAATTACAAGAGTGAGGCAGCGATAAGTTCCGCGCAGCACTAAATGATTTGTAACAATTGCCTGCAAAGGAGAAAAGCAAAGAAAACTATCTCAAACAGCAAACAATTCATACCCATCTATATCAGGAATGGATAGAACAGGACACGATTATTTGGCCAATATTAGCAAGTAAAAGACTACCACTTGATACAATACCAGGGGAAAAAATCTAAAGCAAGAAAAGCTAAAATAGAGTAAAGTGTGCCATAGGTCATTAAATGTTACGGTGCAGAACTTCAGCATCGCGAGTACTGTAACATGAACAGTACCATGCGGTACTGTAGCACGATCCTGTAGCGGCTATTTAGAATATAATCTTAACTATCTTCATATTAGGAAAAGTTAGATACATATTTTTATATTATGAATAGTTAGAAGCATAACTTTATATTTAGATAGTATGGATATGATTTTATCTTTAGCTGATTGGTTGCATTAGATTGCGTTAGTTTCCATATTGTTAAGAGCTAACCTCATCTATATAAAGAGAGGAGCCGCACCATTCATAAGGAAGCAATAAAGCAGTCAAGTTCTAAATTGGTTGGTCTCCAGATTAGAACCTCCGCAAGGAGGGCGATCTTAAGCCTTCCTGGCCTATTCCCTTCCATATCATTTGGTATCAGAGTCACCCACTATGGCTTCTGGCGTCATATTATCTATCCTGGAATCATTGAAGGCTAGCAACAAGGAGCTGATAGCCTTACTCGAGAAGGATATGGAGATGGTGGACAAGCTAAAGAAGCAGGAAGAGGCATCGAGTGCCATTACAATAGTTGCGCTACCACCACCTTCCCCGATGCTGGCATTGGCACTGGCGACGTCACCAACGATGACTCCTCTTCAGACTTTACCTTTGGTGCCTTTGCCAAGGAGGAAAATTGTCACTGTCCAGCGGCGATCATCTCCACGCGGCCGGCCAACACCGTGCCTCCACAAGTGTGGAGCACAACGGTTGCCATGTGGGGATCAGCGACGTTATTGCATCTCTTCCAAAACTGTTGCATCCCGAGGCAAGGATAATATTGCTGCCCCGCGCTGGGTGCCCATGCCCTCAACGTCTCCTACGCATCAAACCACGCCCAAGGCTTGCTGTCCGTTGGAGCTTCGCTGATTTTCTTCCATGTGACACGACGTCATCATCGTGCCCTCTTCAACAAGGCTTCAACCATGGCCGCCACCTAACAGCTCAACAAGCTCTCGCTGCGAGGGGTGTAATGTTATGACCTAGGATCTCATCGTACACGTAGCAAGCGAGCGAACAGTACCACGGGGGCACTGTAGCAAATGCGAACAGTATCGTGCAAGTACTGTAGCAACGCGTGAACAGTACCCGTGAGGGTACTGTAGCACGTACGGATTTGGGCGGTTCGCCAGTGTATCGCGAATTAGGAATATAATAATTAGTTTTCTTATTACTTAGCATTATTTCTGTTGGAATAACGCTTGCATTCCTCATGTGGCCAAAGGGCCAATATATATACATGTACAGGTGGCATATATGCAAGAAACCCCTTATACAATGGGGTAAATACACAGATATGTAACACACATCTAACACCCCCCCTCAAGCTTATGGTGGATCAACAACATGAAGTTTGGAGAGATGAAAACTGTGCTGAGCCCTGGTTTGTGCCTTTGTGAAGAAATCTGCCAACTGAAGCTCGGAAGGCACATACTGAAGAGTAACAATCTGGTCTTGCACCTGTGTCCGCATGTAGGAAGCATCAACACCAATATGCTTTGTAAGCTCATGCTTCACCGGATCTTTAGCAATGCTAATAACACCTGTACTGTCAGACAAAAGAGGAGTCGGTGCAGAAACAAAAACACCAAAATCCTCTAGTAACCACCGTAGCCAAGTAACCTCCGCAGTCAACAAAGCCATAGCTCGCAACTCAGCCTCAACACTCGAACGAGAAACTGCTGTCTGCTTCTTAGTCTTCCAAGCAATGAGAGAACCACTAAGAAAAACGCAATAAGTAGAGAGAGACCGGCGATCAGAGGGATCACTAGCCTAGGTGGCATCAGAATATGCCTGGAGCTGTAAAGAGATGGAGCGAGGGAAAAAGAGACGACGAGAGATAGTTCCACGAAGATATCATAGAACATGAAGAAGATGGCTATAGTGGAGCTGAGTGGGAGCGCAAACAAACTGACTCAAGATATGCACAAGGTACGAAATGTCAGGGCGAGTGACACCAAGATAAACAAGGCTCCCAACAAGATGACGATAGCGAGTAGGGTCAGCAAGAGGCTCACCATCCATGGGACGAAGATGAACATTAAGCTCCATGGGAGTCTCAGCTGTCCGCTGATCATAGAAATAACCTCAATCCCAATAAAGTAGCGAAGAGGACCTAGATCAGACATAAGAAACTGCTTATGAAGCCGCTCCTTGACAAAAGTGATATACTGAGGATCATCTCCAGTAATGATCATATCATCAACATACAAAAGGAGAAGCATCCGACCACGAGATGAAGTGTGGATAAAAAGAGCAGGATCATGAGCACTCGCCGAAAAACTAGCTGTAGTGACAACAGAGGAGAAACGATCAAACCAGGCACGAGGAGCTTGCTTGAGACCATAGAGAGATCGACGAAGACGACAAACCATACCCTCAGGAACAGAATACCCAGGGGGTGGCTGCATGTAGACCTCACGCAACTCGCCATTGAGAAAGGCATTCGTGACGTCCAACTGAGAGATAGACCACTGTCGAACAGAGGCCACAGCAAGAAGAGTGCGAACAGTGGTCATCTGAGCGACAGGAGCAAAAGTCTCATCATAGTCACGGCCATGCTCCTGCTGGAAACCACGCGCTACAAGACGAGCTTTGTAACGCTCAAGAGAACCATCAGAGCGAGTCTTAACCTTATAGACCCAGTTGCACGTGATAGGAGTAACACGCGCAGGAAGAGGAACAAGATCCCACGTGCCAGTACGCTCAAGGGCAACGATCTCCACCGCCATCGCATGCTGCCACTCCTGATGAACAACAGCATCACGATAAGAAGTCGGTTCGGCAAGAGCTGCGGCAGCAAAACCAAAACGCTCAGGAGGCCGAATAGACTGGCGATCGCGAAGACTATAACGAGGAGTGGCCGAAGGAGATGACCCGTCAGAAGGAGAGGGCATATCAGAAGGAACCTCAACTCGCGAGCGATGAGTATAGTAGAGAGGATAAGAAGGAACAAGATCAGGAGCAGCCTCAGGAGAGGATGCCGGTGGTGAAGAAGGGGCTGACGGAGAAGGAGGTACCGAAGAGACCAAAGGCTGTGGTGGAGTAGTGACTGTAGGACTAGAAGGAAAAGTCAGAAATGAAAGCGGCTCAACGACAGATGCTGAAGTGGAGGGAAGAGACGAATGAGGATAGAAAGGACGAGACTCATCAAAAGTAACATCCCGAGAAATCCGCATCCGTCGGCCAACAGGATCCCAACAACGATATCCCTTGTGCTCAGCACTGTAGCCCAAAAAACGCACTCAACGGACTGAGCAGTCAATTTGGTGCGCTCACGAGGTGCAAGAAGAACATAGCACACACCCAACGAGGCGAAATCTGGAATAATTAGGAGTCTAGCCACAGAGACGCTCAACTGGAATCCCACCCTGCAGAGCAGAGGAGGGTTGAATGTTGATCAAGAAAGTAGCAGTAGAAACAGCCTCAACGCAAAAATGTGGTGGAACAGCAGAAGCAATCATGAGAGCACGAGCTATCTCAAGAAGATGACGATGCTTGCGCTCAGCCACACCATTCTGAGCATGGGCACCTAGACAAGAAAACTGAGAGAGAGTGCCCTGCTCAGCAAGAAAGCCACGAAGAACGCCCGACAAGTACTCTCCAGCTGAATCAGCGCGAAAAACACGAATAGGAGAGTCAAACTGAGTGCGAATCATGGTGGCAAAGGTCTTGTAAATAGATAAAACCTCACTACGAGATGACATAAATTATATCCATGTATGGCGAGAAAAATCAATAAAAATAATATAATATCGATGACCTTTCGAAACAAAAGGAGCTGGTCCCCATACATCAGAATGAACAAGATCAAAAGGACGCTGAGACACTGACTCACTAGAAGGATAAGGGAGTTGAAGTTGTTTGCCAAGCTTACAACCCTGACAATGTAGAGAAGCATCATCAGACACAGACCCTAAAAGACCTCGAGAAGTAAAGAAGACATGCGGGAACCACAAAGATGTCCTAAGCGATGATGCCACTGAGCAGGTGGAGGCTGCAGCAGCTGCAGAGGTAGAGGCGAGAAGACTGACAGGCAGCGGAAGGAAGGCGAAGCCAGTCAAGATCCCAAAGCCGTTGAGAGTCACGGCGGCGAGGGCCAGTACCAACCAGAGTCCCTGTGCGATGATCCTGAACACAACAAGAGTCAGAATCGAAAATAACACGACAACCATGATCAGTGAGCTGGCCAGCAGATATGAGCTGCATGGTGAGTTTTGGAACATGAGAAACAGCAGGAACATGAAAAGATGAATTTGAAAGAGTGTCTCGTCCTGTGACAGAAAGAGAGGTACCATCTGCTGTGTGAACAGTGATAGAAGCAGCTAAAGGACTAATGGAAGTAAGACAGGTGTAATCAGATGTCATATGAAAAGAAGCACCAGAATCAAGAATCCAAGGTGATGTACCTGAGGAAGGAGAAGTAGAAGGTGGTCTCTCACCAGAAGACTGAGCAGCAGAACAACAGAACCAGACGATGCAGAAGCAACCATGCGGCCTAGCAATGTAAGAAGCTGTTGAGTGTCAGGGGTACCAGAACTCGGCTGAGAGGAGGAATCTCCAGTGCCCCGCGGAGGACGAGCACCATGACGAAGATCCTTCTTGTAGCAAAACTGTTCCACATGTCCATCCTTGTTGCAATAGGTGCAGTGAAGGCCCTTACCAACAGCAGCTGTCACTGATGAAGACACAGCTGGTGGAGGAAAAGGCACAGCGGGTGTAGAAGCCGAAGAAGTCACCAAAACTGAAGGAAGTGATGATGATAGCAGACCCGCTCCACAAAGTCGAATCTCCTCAGTACGAACAGCTGCAAGGGCCTCCAACAAAGTCACACGTGGATGACGAGCCAGCAACTGAGCTCGAGTCTGCTCAAACTCAGACTGGAGACGTGTCAAAAAATCGTAGATGCGGCGAAGCTCCATGTGAGACTGCTGACGCTGGCAACACTGGCAGGTGCGGCAAACATCTGGCCCCAAAGAGTCGATCTGACGCCATATTGCAGACAACTGAGCATAGAACTCATCCACAATAGCATCACCCTGCTGCAGTGACTGCTCCTGTCGCACAACAGTAAGGTATAAGGAATCACCAGATGGCTCATAGTGGCTGCGTAGATGCGTCCACATCGCATGTGCGGAAGCCAGTCCAACAACATCACCAGTGAGATGCACCTCCATGCTAGCAACCAAAATAGAAGAGGCACGAGCATCTTCATCAATCCATGTCTTGTAAGCAGCATACTGAGTCTGAAAAGTCTCCATGACATCCTCAAAAGCCTCAAAAGCCTTTGTACGAGCGTCTTCGGAGGCATCCTTCGGGAGTACAGGCTCAACAGGTGGAGTAGGACGAGACGGACAAGGCAACCGGACGGCGAAGAAGAACCCCAGCCCGCCAACAGCGACTCCGGCGTCGAACCTCCAGCGGCGGCCCGCAGCGCGGAAGATCCTCGAGCGGCGGCCAACGGCGACACCGGCGGCGAACCCCAAGCAACAGCCTGCGACGCCGAGAGATGAACGACGATCTCGAGCGCGGCGACTCCGGCGACAGCAGCCTCAGGTGCGACAACTCCAGGCACGTCGACTCCAGCGGCGGCCTCGAGCGCGGCGACCCCGGCGGCAGTAGCCTCGGGCGCGAGAGGCGACTCCGGCGGCAGCCTCGGACGGGGGCAGAGCGGCGCGGATTCTGACGGCGACGGCCCGATCTGACCCTGATGAAGAACAGCAACGAGCGGCGAACAACAACAGTGGGAAAGGCAAGCGGCGGCGGTGGGAAAAGCAAAAGCGTTGGTGGAAGAACGAGCCAGGCAAAACCCTAGGTGTGACGAAACCCTAGGTATGACGAGACCTTATGCTATGATACCATGTTGGAATAACGCTTGTATTCCTCATGTGGCCAAAGGGCCAATATATATACCATGTTGGAATAACGCTTGTATTCCTCACGATCAGCAGGGGCCGCACGTGGTAGTGCGGACGCTGGAGTGGACGAAGCGAGGCCTCCGTTTCCGCACGGGGCAGCATCGTCGGTGCAGCGTCGGCAGCGCCCGGGGCCGCGCGGGGGAGGCAGGCGCTCGGACGACGGCACGCTGGGAGAGACGGTCGACATGTCGAGTGGCGTGAGAGGGCCAGTGTCGGGGTTGAAACCCGAGCTAGCAGAGGTGGAACCTGCAGGCAAAAGAGTGTGCGATGGGCCTATAGGTGTCGGCACGGGATTAGTACAGTCATCCAAAAACTCAAAATCCACCGTGGACGGGGTGGAAGGAAGATCCGCAAAGGGAAAGGATGTTTCATCGAAGATGACATGATGGGAGAGGTAGACCCGATTGGAGGTCATGTCGAGACACAGGTATCCCTTATGGTGAGCGGAGTAGCCAAGGAAGGTACACAAGGCGAAGCGAGGGGCGAGTTTGTGGGAAGCTGTGGAGGCAAGGTTCGGGTAGCATTTGCACCCAAAGATGCGAAGATGAGCGTACGACGGCGGAGACCCAAAGAGGGTGTGGTGTGGCGTGGAGAAATTCAGTGTCTTAGTGGGTAAGATGTTGAGGAGGTACATGGCAGTGGCCAACGCCTCGACCCAATAGGACGGTGGCATAGACGCTTGAAACAAAAGTGAGCGGATGACATTGTTGATGGAACGAATGATATGCTCAGCTTTACCGTTCTGTTGGGAGGTGTAGGGACAGGACATGCGGAGGTGGACGCCACGAGGAAGAACGTGCGGGCGCTAGAGTTGTCAAACTCGCGGCCGTTGTCGCACTTGACTGCTTTAATGTTGGCGCCGAACTGAGTGGAAACATAAGAGAAAAAATTAGCATGTCGAAAAAGTGTCAGACTTGAGCCGAAGAGGGAACGTCCAAAGATAGTGTGAACAGTCATCAAGAATGATCAGATAATATTTGTAACCAGAAATACTATCGACAAGGGATGTCCAGAGGTCACAGTGTATAAGATCGAACTTATTTGAAGCACGTGATGCTGACACAGGAAAAGGAAGACGCACATGTCGACCCAGTTGACAGACATGGTAGATGGAAAATCCTATGGTTTTATTACATGAAGGAATAATGGAGGAACTCGCTAACTTAGACAAAACTTCATGACCCGGATGACCAAGGCAGCGATGCCAAAGTGGAGCGGAGGACTCGACGAGGAATGACCCGACGACGGGAAGACGCAGGGGGTATAGCGGCTCGGAGCTATTGCACCTGACGATCACGTTCCGAGACCGAAGATCCTTCACAGAACAACCAGCGGGATCAAATTCAACAGAACAGTTGTTGTCAGAAATAAACTAGCGGACAGAAATAAGGTTCTTAATAAGGTTGGGAGAAGCAAGGACATTAGTAAGACGGAAGGAGCCAGTCAGATCGGCTGTGCCAGTGGAGGTAACGGGAAGCAAGGAACCGTTACCGACAGCAATAGAGGAGGGAGTGGGATACCGAGGAACTGAGGAGTGAGAGGATACCAGGGTCGGAGGCCATATGAGAGGTAGCCCCCGAGTCGAAGTACCACTCGATTTGCTGTGGTGGAGTCAGCGCTGTTATGAATATTGTGCACATCATGAGGCTCAAAGGGCAATATATATAGAGATAGAAGGGGGATATACAGAAGGAAAACAAGGCATATTAGGAAACAAATAACAGTCCTAATCTCTTTCCTATTCTATCCTTAACACCCCCCTCAAACTCATGGTGGATCACACACACTGAGTTTGGAGAGAAAATACAAATGTTGTGCCCTAGTCTGTGGCTTCGTGAAGAAGTCAGCAATCTGTAACTCTGAGGACACAAACTGAAGAGCAAGTACACCCTCCTGCACCTGAGAGCGAGTGTATGAAGCATCCACACCAATGTGCTTGGTGAGCTCATGCTTCACTGGATCACGGGCAATACTGATAGCTCCTGTACTGTCAGTCATAAGAGTTGTTGGTCCCCTCACAGGTACACCAAAATCTGCAAGTAGCCATCTCAACCAAGTAATCTCTGCTGTCACAGCTGCCATAGCTCTCAACTCAGCCTCTGCACTCGAACGGGAAACTGCAGTCTGCTTCTTTGTCTTCCAAGCAATCAGGGAAGAGCCAAGAAAAACACAGTAAGCAGAAAGAGAACGACGATCAGAAGGATCACTAGCCCAGGTCGCATCAGAGTACGCCTGAAGCTGGAGTAAGGTGGAGCTAGAGAAAAACAAGCGACGAGAGATGGTCCCACGCAAATAGCGAAGAACACGAAGATGACTGTAGTGAAGATAAGTAGGACAAGCCATGAACTGACTCAAGATATGAACAGCATGAGCGATATCAGGACGAGTGCTCACAAGATATACCAAACTGCCAACAAGATGGCGATATCGAGTAGGATCCTCAAGAGGATCACTATCAGTAGCACGAAGCTGAAGAGAGAGCTGCATAGGAGTCTCAGCAGTGCGAGTATCAGTCAGACCAGATCGATCAAGAAGATCCTGGACATACTTCTGTTGGGAGAGATAGTAACCCTCAGGCGTGACAGAAACCTCAATCCCAAGAAAGTATGTAAGCAAGCCAAGATCAGTCATCAGAAACTGCTCACTGAGATGCTTCTTCACATATGCAATGAACGAGGGATCGTCACCAGTAATGAGCATATTATCCACATATAGAAGAAGCAGTGTCCTACCACGAGGTGAGACATGAATAAATAGAGCAGGATCATGGGCACTGACAGTGAAACCGACAGCGGTGATCACTGAGGTAAAACGCGCAAACCAGGCACGAGGGGCCTGTTTGAGACCATAAAGAGCACGACGAAGACGACAGACATGACCAGCTGGAACAGAATACCCGGGTGGTGGCTGCATGTAAACCTCCTCATGCAAGACGCCATTAAGAAAGGCATTCTTAACATCCAGCTGAGAGATAGACCACCGGCGAACAGAAGCAACCGCAACAAGAGTGCGAACAGTGGTCATATGAGCAACAAGAGCAAATGTCTCATCGTAATCTCGACCATACTCCTGCTGAAAGCCACGAGCCACAAGACGAGCCTTGTAGCACTCGATAGTACCGTCAGACCTGGTCTTAATCTTGTACACCCACTTGCACGTGATAGGACGAGCGTGCACAGGTGTCGGGACAATATCCCAAGTCTCCGTACGACAAAGCGCATCAAGCTCCTCTGCCATAGCGAGCTGCCACTCAGAATGAAAAGCAGCCTCACGCTAAGAACTAGGCTCAGTGACAGAGAGAGCATGAGCTGTCAAAGTAAAACCAAGACGATCAGGAGGCCGAATGGTTGCCCGGTCACGAAGGGCGTAACGAGTAGCATCATCAGATGAATCAGATGTCGGTGTCGGCAAAAGACCAGGAGAGGGATCTGGTGAAGGTCGAGGACGTCTGGAGTAGTACACCCCAGAGAAACGAGAAGGTGGTGCCATAGGAGCAGGAGGCGGTGCTGCAGGAGGCAACACAAGAGGTGAAGGTACCGAAGGCGGGGAAAGGGGGCAAATGGGTGAGGAGTCAGGAAGAGACAACCATGAGATCGTCTCGATGGTGGAAGCAGTGGGAGGAGCCGAATCTCGATAGAAGAAAGGTCGAGATTCGTCAAAGACATCTCGTGAGATCCTAATCCGTCGAGTAGAAGGATCATAGCAACGATAACCCTTATGCTCAGAACTGTACCCAAGAAACACACACTCGACTGACTGGGCTGTCAGTTTAGTGCGCTCACGAGGTGGCAGCAGGACAAAACAGGTGCAGCCAAAAACACGAAAGTGATCGTACTGGGGGGCTCTAGAGTAGAGACGCTCTATAGGACTGACATCCTTAAGAGCAGTGGAAGGCTGCATATTAATGAGATAGGCAGCCGTAGAAACAGCCTCAGCCCAGAACTGTGGTGGAACATGAGAAGCAAGAAGAAGGGTGCGAGAAGTCTCAATCAGATGACGATGCTTGCGTTCAGCAACCCCATTCTGAGCATGGGCACCAGGGCAAGAAGACTGGTAAAGAGTGCCCTGCTCAGAAAGAAATTGTCTGAACGCACTAGAACAATACTCACCAGCAGAATCACAACGAAAAGTACGAATAGAGGACTCAAACTGAGTACGAACCATCATGGCAAAGCTACGATAGATCGCAAGAAACTGACCACGATTAGACATAGGGAAAAGCCAAGTAAAACGGGAATAGTCATCAATGAAAATAACATAGAATTTATGCCCGCCTTTAGAGATAATAGGCGCAGGTCCCCATACATCTGAATGAACTAAATCAAAAGGACGAGAAGACAATGACTCACTAGAATGATAAGGAAGTTGTAGCTGCTTGCCCAGCTTACAACCTCGACAAAACATGGACGTGTCAATAGTAACACGTCCAAGGACACCCTGACGAACTAATGACGAAAGACGAGACCCACACAGGTGACCTAAACGGTGATGCCACTGCGCAAAAACTCCAGAGGTGGTGGCAGCAGTGGCAGTGGAGGTAGACGTGGCAGGAGACGTGGTAGGAGCAGCTGAAGCGGAGGGAAGATGAAGACGGTCGAGAATGTAGAGACCCTGACGATCCCTACGGCGCCGGCCAGTCCCAAGTATCGTCCCTGTCTGTCAATCCTAAACGAAACAGGTGTGAGAGTCAAAACCAACCCTACAACCAAGGTCAGTGAGCTGTCCCACTAAAAGAAGCTGCATGGTTAGTTGGGGAACATGAGAAACAGCTGGAACAGAAAAATCAGTGGACAAAAGAGTGCCCTGACAGCTAACAGACAAGGAAGTACCATCAGCAGTCTGAACAGAGATAGGGAGGGCAAGAGGTCCTACTGAAGTGAGAGAAGCGGAATCTGATGTCATGTGGAAAGAGGCACCAGAATCTAGAACCCAAGAGGTACCTGGGGGAGACGTCTGAGCTAGACTAGCAGAACCCGCTGAGCTGTGAGAGAGCTGCTGAAGAAAAGCCTGGCAAAGCTGTTGAACAGAGTCACCTCGCTGAGATCCTGATGAGCTGGTCTGTCCTCCTGTGAAGGAAGGGCCTCCTGCCCCCCCCCCCCTTGGATCGTCCATCCCCACGCGCCTTATTCCGCTTTTTTCGCACCGCACAACGCTGGTAGTCATGCCCGAAGTTCTTGCAGTAGTTGCATTGAACTCCAGTTGGTGCAAAGGCAAGAGCGGCAACAGGCACCTAGGAAGGAACCGTAGTCGTAGCAGGAACCGTCGATGTAGTCGAAGGAGCAACAAGCACAGTCGGAACGGGCTGTGATGCTAGCCCGAGACGAAGCTCCTCAGCCCGAAGTGTCGAAAGAGCCTCGGTGACAGTCGGTCGTGGCGAGCGGCTCAGCAGCTGAGCTCTGACAGGCTCAAACTCTGGGCGTAGACAGCAGACGAAATCATAAAGACGAAGGCGATCATGATCCGCCTTCTGAACTTTGTGGCACTCCTGGCACAGTGGAGAAGCCAGCTCATCTATCTGGCGCCAAAGACTAGCCAGAGCTCGGAAGAAGTCGTCGACGAAAGAATCTCCCTGGCGAAACGTCTCCAACTCACGCTGAAGCGAAAAGAATTGAGCATCACTGCTCTGCTGATAGCGCTCACGCAAGTACTCCCAGATCTGTCGAGTAGACCGCAGACCAACAATATCTGGCTGAATGGAGTCGTCAACGCTGACCACAAGGATAGCACGAACACGGGCCTCATCAGCACACCAGCGCTCAAAAGCGTCAATGGCATATTGAAAAGCCTCATCAGCAGCGTCAGCAGCAGCATCAGCCTTTGCCTTCTTCTTGGTAGCCTCATCTGCTCCAGGAGGTACAGAAGTAGACTGCCTAGGAGGCTGAACCGGCGGTGGCGGAGAAGGACGAGCACCGGTAACATGGCCCCAAAGGCGAAGACCATCAAGCGTGATCTCCATGAGAGAAGATCATAATCTGTAGTTCGTTCCATGGAGCTTTGTTCCCGAGAATAGGATCGCAGCAGACGGAACAGAAGCCATCGATAGGCGGCGTTGGACGGCGCGGCGACCAAGGCAACGAAGTCTAACAGGCGGCGCTGGACGGCGCGGCGGTTAGAACGTTTTTTTTTTTTGCCTTTTTTTGTTTTTTTTACAAGACTATATAAAAGGCTCACTTCACTGAGAGACCTCCAGAGCTAAGACTCAGAAACTCCAGAGAAAACTCCAGAGCGACTGAAGCGGACCGGCAGCGGCAGCGGGTGGCCCTCAGCGGCGGCGGCGGCAGGTGGTCCATGGCGGCGGCAACGAAGGGTGTCCCACGGCGGCGGCAGCGGCGGATCGAGCCCAGGGTGGGCTCGGGGAACACGGAGCAGGCGCACAGCGGGCGACGACGGCGGCCGGCTGCAGGCGACGGCGGCGACCCGGCGCAGCGGGCGACAGCGGCGACCGGCGTAGCGGGCGACGGCGGCGACCGGCGCAGCGGGCGACGGCGACGTCCCGGCGGCAACAACAACCGATCAGATCTAGCGACGCTAGATCCGATCTGACGGCGCTCGGGCGTCCTTAGTCCAGACGGCGGCGGCTTCGGACGGTGACGCCTGAGCGACAGTGGTGATAACAAGAGCAGCGGCCGGATGGCGGCAGCAACTCTGTGGGTGGCGGCGGCGGCTCGGGAAGACCCATGCGGCGGCGGCAACAGAGGCAGCGGAAGAAAAGTCAGAGCCCTAACCCTAACCTAAGCTCCAATACCATGTTATGAATATTGTGCATGTATTCATGAGGCCCAAAGGGCAATATATATAGAGATACAAGGGGGATATACAGAAGGAAAACAAGGCATAGTAGGAGGTCGACGAGCATGTGGTCTTCGAGGGAGTACTTCCCGAGGGCGAGGAGGAAGAGCTCGCGCCACCGTGTATAGTGGCCAGAGGTCGAGGACAGGGGGAACCAGCGCACGGATGTTCTGCACGCCGACGGCCTGAGCATGGAGATTGGCGATGGCAGCAGCCTCGTGAAGGAGGAGGGCGTCATGGAGAGGAGGAGGAACCTGGTGGACCGACTCGGCAGCGTCGACGTCCATGGAGGCGGCAGCGTGCTCGCGGGCGACGCGCTCGAGGGCAGCGCGCTCGCGATCAGCAGCAGCCGCGCGTTCCTGGGCGGCGACGGCAGCTTCAGCGCGCGCGAGAGCGTCGGCGCGGGCCTTGGCAACGGCAGCGATCTTGGCGGCGCGCGCGTCCTCTACAGCCTGGGTGACGCGCGCGTCCTCTGCAACCTGGGCGGCGGCCGCTACCGTGACGGCGACAGGAGACGAAGAGGAGGCCGGCGGTAGTTCGCCAGTCATGGCGACTAAGAGGTAGGGTTAGGGTTTGAGCGGAAGCGTCTGGTCACGGAAGGACCAGCCTGATACCATGTGAGAGATGTATATGGTGCGGAATAGTAGATTGATTATGGAGAAAGGAGAGTTACAAATATATATAGGCAAGGATGACCTAGAGTATGGCTTATAGAAATAGAACCAATCAACGGTGATCCTTGCCTATAATAGCTCAATCCTAATCAAAAGTGGGCACGAGGCCCATAAGGCACCAGCCGAGCATCCCAAAGGGCCGGCCAGCATAAGTCGTCTAACATACAGATTAGGTAGTGTTTGGACCTCTACTGACTCACTTATACAAGCATTTATGGGCATAAATGTGCAGCTTTCCGCTTCGAGGACCCAAATGACACACCTATGCTAGTTTGGAGACCTAAGGTGCACTTTACTCAATAAAATAGCCCAAAATTTTGCAGCTGCCGCACTCCTGCTTAAGAACTGGAGTAGGATCCATTAAACTAAAATCTGTAAATTGTCAAATTCTACTAAGTTGACTTGAACCCGTAGCAAGTTTGACATTTGCACATTTAGTTATGCATTAGCAAAATGCAGGCATGAGATGCAGTAAAAAAGGAGAGAGCCTACAAGCACCAGCTAAGAATACTGGACGAATTATAACTAAGAATCAGACATTATACCTCAACTTCTAGCACATTGGATGAAGAGTGTGAATACAAAAAAGGCTGGCAAAGGCGCCTAAATCGAGACTCCCCATCGCATTGAACAAAGACTTCCAAAGCAAATGAAGGTGGGGACGTAGCACTGGATATAACACCATCAAACATTAATCAAGGAAAATGGCTCATCAACATGAACAAAAAGCGGACGAAGATTGTTAACGCAAAACAAAATGTGAGTGCATACTCTTTGCACAACTGGCCAATTGATTTAATTAACTTAGTCACGACTCTCAAACTAAAGGAAACTGGAAGTCTGGAACCTTATTCTTAAGGAACATTTTTTTTAAAAGTAACAATGAAGACCAACAAACTATGTTAGCTCACAAGTGGTTAAGAAGTTTACCTAAGTATAGGTATAATAAACTGAATATGTACAGTAATTTACCATTACTGCCACTAGAAACAACAAAAATGAAGAAACAAGGGAAAAGGTCAAACTGAATAGGAACCATCATACACAATCTACATTCCACAATGTATAAAGCACTATCACATATTTACATATGGAAAGCCACCTATTTAACCGTGTCAGCCACTAAACACATTAAAACAACATCACGAGTAGAGGCAGTTATATAACGATATTGTTAGTTCTTTTGCACATGTTTGTTGACTGAAGAAAAATAAGAGTTTGCTGGTTTTCAGCTGGGTATTTTTTCATGTCAAAACCGAAAATAGAATATTGTCGAATGAAGAAAAGGTGCACATAAACAGAAACAAACTATCTGCTATGGCAGTGCTTCTACAGCACATAACCAGAAGGAGCACCCCACCAAACACCTAAATACAAGGTAAGGAGTGAAGCAAAAGAAAGCAGTATAAAGCTTAAATGACCAAAAAAGAAGGGACAACGACCATATGCAAATTGTATTGTAACAAATTTACCCTGACTAGAGTCATCCACCTGCATATCAAATCATTAATAAAGAGAAAAGTTCCAAGATCACCATATAAGCATCATAGAAGTGGCCCGCATTTTTTGACAAACTACAACAGCCAAATAAGTTCAACAAATACTATTCTGCAGGGCACACATTCCTATCAAGCGTCACCTTTACAGGGTGTGTACATGGAGAAAACATGTTCTTTAGATAATAAAAGGAAGCTAAATACAAGTGCAAAAACTATTCAAAAGAAATGTTTCTTACCCAACAAGGGATATGTTTGGTGTAGAAGGAGAGGCATTCTGCTCAAGAAACTCGCAAGCAGTGATCACAACAGGTTCAGAAAATAGCACCTGTATGATGTAACATAATAAAGTGAACTCAAGGAGAAGAAATAAAATATGAAGTTAAATAAAACAAATGAGTCTCCCTCCCTCCCCCCCTCTGAACAGTAATTACTTGTAATCCTTAACACCCCAAAATTCGATTCTTGTGTAGTGAAAATGTTCAAGGGTGAACATTTTTGGATGTTTGAATACCATGTGTGCACAGTACCATATATCAATGCCTTCTACAGATATTTTATATTTCTGAAGCTTGCTGAATATTTATTATAATAAAAATCTGAGGTAAGTGTTTATTAGTAAAATGATTGATATTTAACAAGAAAGTGTACCTTCGTTACAGTACGCATGGTAGTCCCAGATAAGACAGTAACAAACAAGATCAAGATTGAATTTGTTAAGTAAGGTTTATGAAGCTAATCATGGAAATCCACGAAAGTGATTTAAGATACATTCAAAAGGACACAAGAACAGTTGATATCGGTCTTCACGGTCTCATATGCACTGAATCTGTTAACTATATTACATCTTGTTGTTACTGAGCAACTTGACAAATGGAGCCAGAGTGTTAGGGAGCATAGGTATGACTTTCTGATACAAGATAGGACTTCCCCAAGAGACGCCTGCTAGCTGTGATTTATGAAGCCTGAATTTACTAACTAAAATTCCAGCAAGAGTATGTCAAAATATTAATCTAATGGAACCACTTCGCATACTGAAAATAGTTTCTATAAAACTCGTGCATAAAACCAATCTGCACCAATTAGCTCTCATCCTCACTCTCCAGTCTTAACTCGCCAAGCAGTAGCAAGATTTGATTACAGATTACAGGCCAGACTAACAAAAGAGGAGTTGGAAAGCGCACCTCGTCGACGTACTCGTCCAGCTGGGAGTGGAGGATCGTCTGCGCGAACAGCACGACCGGCTCCGGGCGTCCCATCGCCGCTGACCGCTGATTCCTCGACTACGGATCGCCTGCGCGAGCCAAACTAGGGGGGCTAAACCCTAGCGTTCGCCGAAGCGTGCGAGGGCGAGGATACCGGACGCACGCGACGCGTACACAGGTGGTGTCCGCGGGTGCTGCCGCGAGACGAGCCCGCACGGGGTGCGGCGGCCGGTTCGGTCCTCCTCGTTGGCGGCGGCGAGAGGGCGGAGGGAAAGGTAGAGGAGGGGAGTTTTTTCGGTGGGCGGACGGGAGTGCTAGGGAGTACGGATTAGAGAATCAAGACGTCCGAGCAGGGATGTCAACGAATCCAATAACAGACCACATATTCCTATTTTTAAACAATCCGAATACGAGCCTTCCGAGCAGGAATGTCAACGAATCCAATAACAGACCACATTCGTATTCCTATTTATAAACAATATGAATACGAATTCGAATTCAAATATATCAAATACGATGTTTTCTGTGCTAGGAATCAGATTTAAAACGATGACATGAGAATTTTTAGACCACTACTCTACACTATGCTGACCAACATACGACCACACGAGAGGCACAAAATACATATTATAGCCAATACATATTCAAATTGAATAGGTAACTTATAGTATGACAAAATAGCACACATACTCATTCTATTTATTGGTTTCACCTAAATGAACATAAATTCATATTAAACTAAAAATATGCATTCAACTAATTAGGTATATTGCAATAAAATATTAAAATAAACATATATTCAAATACGATTACAAATAGTTGGATAAAACAATATTTTAGATGACAAAAGTCCTCCATATACATATTTTTTAATGTGAATAACAATATGAATGTAAATAGAGAAGAAATTGTTAATCGGAGAAAATCTAAATATTTTGTACTATATATCGAATACAGTAGTCGAATAAAATAGATAATCCATATACGATGGACACACCTAGGTCCGTGCAATCTTATGGCCTTGTTGGGGGCTTCCTCTAAGCTGGCCAGCTTCTCCCAGAAGCCAAGCAACTCTAGTTTCCAAAAAATATCACACGTCTGACGGTAGCTAGGGTAGGCGGCTATTTGTTGACCTTAGTTGTCAGGCCATTAATGGTCCATATTCTCTGTCATCTTTTCGAAATAGCTTATCGGTATTCGATTTATTTGTATAAACGCTTTCGCTAGGGTCAAAAGCCACCAGCCGTAGTCGAAAAAAACCCACCCTATGTATAAGGCATCACACAAAAACTCTGGCTATCCGTGGAATCAGCACTTCCACAATTTAGTCAAAAAGGACGTGCACCATCTAATCTGCACCTTCAAGGTAGTGCACCCGAAGCAATGTTGATCATGTTCTTTTGCACTACGGCTAATAGCTTTTATCTGCGCTTTTTGAGACAGTGGAGATGCTAATGATGACATGGCACATGGTTTTAAAATCGAGAAGCTGTTTGAAAAATCCTCTATAAGAAATCGCTCATGTTTGTTTCAACTTTCGGAGAAGTAAAAAAGCCAAAAGCCGACACACTCGATTTGTATGCGCTACACAGGCCTGCAGATTAGCCAATGTGTTTCTGAGACTTTCATGTCCTCTCTTGACAAAATTTGCCCAATGTGTTTCTGAGACTTTCATGTCCTCTCTTGACAAAACCAAATTTATGATGACTCCATCTCACCAAGCACTGCATTACACCCTTCAAAGCCCAGGAGATATCTCCAACATTACATTTCGGCTCGCCATGATCCCAGGCAAATTCAATTTTCAGTGTTGAGCTGAGTAGTTCATCTCTGACATAGGTGGGCTCTTTTTAACTGTGTTTGATGGTTTATGATTACGACTGATGCCTTTTGATCCTACGACCAAACCAAATGCCAATATGCTAATAAGCCGCTTCAAAAACATTATCCTGATAAACCGCTTCAAGAAGATAATAGAGAAATCGTCCCATTTGTTTGTTCAAAAAAGATATAAACCATAAACTGTAAGCCATGAGCCGAAAATAACCCACTCAGGCCCGTTCAATTTGGGTTTTCTGATGACTTTTGACTTTTGCCTGAAAAGATATTGTAACGACTATTAGTTTTTTCTAAGTCATTCAATTAAAAGAAAATGAAGAAAAAAAAGAGTGACAATGCAAACACCATTATATCTGCACAGATAATGCAAATGATAAAGAGGAAAAAAGTCATGTTAAAAAACGAACACTTTTGACTTTAGACATGTAGAAGCAAGAAGCCAAAAATTACTTGGAACAGAACCATAAACATAATCTCATATTTGAAATACTTTGGCTTCCGTTGCGGCACTTCCGGGGCAAGACGAAGTAGCAGCGGGCAATGATCAGAACAAGGAGATAGACAAGATGTTCGACGGAAGCGCCATCAAACATCTACGCCGCTTCAAAAGTAGAAACCACTCGATTTAGTCGCATCCCCCACATTATTTTTGCCAGGCTTGTTACCATCACATGTCCACACGACAATCCACTGAGAGTCTGAAACCATTATCATGCAGCTCGCTACTTGTCAAACAATTCCGGAATGCTTCCACTTGCCGCTTCCCTCTCTTAGTAGCAAAAAAATGCTCGTACTGCCATAAGGCCTCATTAAAATCTCCCACTACCACCATGGAAGATTCAACTATCTTTTAGTCGCTACAACACCTATTGACCTGTTTATATATTCTCTTTTTGCCTCATGATATTCAATCAAATTTCAAGTAAGAAACGTGTCATCCATGGCCTATTTAATCTTTTTTCCAATCTTGTGATGTAATTTTATATGGTCAACTCTTCGATAATTCGTGATACGCCCATACATTTTTTTATCCAACCAGGCCTAGGGATTTGGCCTCCTGTTATGTAGGAGCGTAAATCCCATATCCGACCTGCCACTTTCCTCTGAATGTTTTGTACATACCCGAAAGCTACCTTTATAACTATCCAGTTACAGTATAGCGTTTGACAACCCCTAAAGTGCACTGCTACATATGTAGGAAACCCGAAAGTTATCAGCGCCACAATCGTAGTAGTACCTCTATCGAAGTCCATATGTCCAGGGATGGAATGCTGTGCGCCGATGTACTAGCAGATCGATCCCTAAATATACACAAGGATCAATCTGAACAAATCTTGTGCAATATGATCTGCAACTAGGTATTCGTCACTCACGTTAAGCTCATATGCCCCACTCCAATGGCTTCATCTTTTTGGCTTCCAAAATTCAACTTTTTTGGCTTTTGGCCTCTTTCGGCTTTTTTGTTTTTCTTTTTTCCTCCTTATTTCTTTACATTGTCCCAAAAGATTTAGCTCTGTTTTTCTTTTTTTTAATTTTTTGACTCACAAAAAGGTAATAGCCAAAGCTTCCACAAAAAGCCAAAATCTAGGCTTTTAGCCCTTTGGAGCAGGCCAATAACTCCTTACGACCAGATCGTATATGATCACGATCAATTTATATGCCTATACGGCCAGTTCGTAGACTGGTCGATGATATATCCGACCAGGCCATAACTAATCAGTATACTTATACTACCATTTGCATCTGGTCGGACCTATCGACCTATTTATGTATTCTCCTTTTACCTCACGAAATCCGATCAAACTTCAAGTGAGAAATTTGTTATCCATGGTCTATTTAATCTTTTTCCTATCTTGTGATGGATAGCTTTATGTGGTCGACTCTTCGACAATTCATGGTATGGCCATACACTTCTTTTATCCAACCACATTGAGAGGGCCCAAGATATCTTTCCTGTTATGTAGGAGGGGCAAATCCTATATCTAACAAGCCACTTTCCTCTGAATGTTTCATAGCATACCCAAAAGATACCTTTATAACTATCCAGTTATAGTGTAACCTTTGGCAATCCCTAAATGTACTACTACATATGTAGAAAACTATGTTAATCTCAAGTACAATAATTATACATCATAATTGCTTGAGGCTAATTGGTGATACATAAAAACATAACAATCCCAATAGTGTCTCAAGGTTGGTCAATTTAACATCATGTTCTCCAGCATATATGCACATTATTGATTTGATACGCTCATATCTATGACCAATAAAACGTAGTTATCAATCAATATATATGTTGGTCTATAAATCACTAGTGTCCTAACTAGTGACATCTGACCATAGATCATTTTAGAATGGTATCATGTAACAAATAAAAAACTTCACATGTTGGGATATGTGGGTTACACTACCATAGATTAAAATTTTCTACCATATAAACTAGAAAGCCATGTGAGTAAAAGATCATAGATTATTACCACAAGACGCGCAGTGCAGCGGAAGTGGAGTTGAAGTGGCTGATTAAACAAAATGCACATCGGTGTAGTGGAAGTAGTTAATCATCCTCTGGCCAATCGTCTCCTTGTCATGATCATCTCGTTCAGTGCCATAGTCACAACAACACCTCTACCAAAGTGCACACATCTAGAGATGGAATGCCATGCGTTGGTATGCTAGCACCAGCGCATAAAATAGGGGTTGTGAGAGCTGGTGGCTAAGGTTTTGATGGGTGTGTCTCGGGGTCCCTCCCTTAGCCCCTGCATTTCTCTTTATATAGTCTCCAATCAGATCCTTATCCGATACAAACCAATATCATATCCAACTCGAAAAGTTTTAGGCTAGATATTTATCCAATACAAGTTGAGATCATATCCTACTTGAAGAACCTTTAACCGAATCCAATATGATTAGAGATCATATCTATTCGGAGTTTATCATCCGGACCCTTATCATTCTGACCCGTTAAGTGTATGACCCAGTAGGTTCATATATATTTGGCCATGGGACAAAAACTCTTTTTCGGTCCATAAGTCGGTAGCGATCCCTAGCAGGACATAACGACTCCTAAATATACATAAAGATCATATCGGATGGACCTATGTAGTGCTTATGTACTGATCCCTTTACCAGATCGAATTCAAAGCGAGAAGTGTGTCATCCTATGATAACTCAATCATTCACTCGAACCCGTAGTGGATTACTCAGTTGTGATTAACTCCTCAACTACATTTGGCATAGTCATACACTTCCTTAATCCAACCACATTAAGGTGCTTAGAGATATCTCTCTCGTTATATTGAAGGGGCAAATTACATCTTGATTGCTCATATTCCCCCGCATGTTTTATAATAAACTCGAATGATATCTTTATGACTACTCAGTTATGGAGTAGTGTTTGGCAACTCCTAAGTAAATTATTATACATGAAGGAAACCGTAACGATCTTAGATCTAAATATCCTATATACACTATGTATAAGGGCAACTGATGACACTTAAAAATATATAACATGTGTCCATATTATTGATTTGATATCTATATATATATATAGTCCGTGAAACATGATCATCAATCAATACATGTGTTAATCCATAAATCGTAATTATCCCACATAATAACATAAGATCAAGGATAATTTAGATTAACATCAAAACATGAATGTAGTTCCAAACTTGATTATCATACATGGATTGAATTTCAGATCTTATGGCTCCAAGTTATTTTCTCAAAGTCCGGACTCATCATCACTTCCTCATAAGTCTTAGACTCATTATTATCTAACAAATAAAATGTCATATAGATGCCTTATCGATAATTGATGCGGCCTTTCAGACCTACGTGGGGCTGATGCCTCTTCCATAGGCTACCACTAACTCCTTTTGAGAGAAACTCTTTCTCCAAATAGACACTGTTTCAAGCAACAAATATTTTATTCTCATCCCTTTTGTAAAAGTAATATGTTTTAGTTTCCTTAGGATACCCCGCGAAGAAGCATTTATTAGATATAGTTGTGAGCTTGTCAGATGTCAAATATTTTTACAAACTCATTCCATGTGATAGCCTGAGGATTGGCATGAGAGGCGGTGAAAGTATCCCACCACTCCGATGCAGGTCCATTTAGCTAGTGAGAAGCGAACAGAACTCGTTATCAGTCATTGCATTGCAAGATGTCCAACTTCTTACCGATCGCTCTGAGCCAATCATCAGTATCCATTGAGTCTGTATTGCTTGAAAAGGTTGGAGGTCTTATCCTCAAAAATTCTAACAACCTGGACTGAGGAGTTTGAGCTGGCATTGGAGGAACATATTGAGTTGGATTGTTGATGGTCTGAGCTAACAATTGGATTAGCTGATTTTGATTAGCCATCAATTGAGCCCAATCGGATTCGAGTGCTGGCGGAGGTGGAGGGATGGGAGCAGACTAGCAACCTTGTGCTCCAGTGTTGATATTGTCGTTGACGTTCCTTCTTGTGTTCACCATCTGCTGGATTCTTCTAGATTAGGGGATAAGAAAAAGACAACTAGGAGAAATTTTTCTAACATTTCCCAAAGCACGAAGAAGCAATAAAACTCAAATAATTGCCAACAAAACACTTTAGTGAATAATAAAAATATAACCTTGAGGCTATTGACAAAGGAATAATAGCTCATAAATATCGTTCTTTTAACTTATACTAAAGCTTATGTCTCCTATAGGCCGAGTGTTACTACTCATCATGAATGTAGTGCTTCTTTGGTGGCGGACCAAAGTTATCCCCCGTAACAGAGGAACCCTCATCCTCAAATGGTACTTGGCCAACTCTTCTTCTGTAGCATGGAGCTTCTAGGCCATAGAGCTTAACTCATCCAGAGTCGCCTGGTACATATAGTCTAAGGACTTAGCATCCTACACCTATCAAATGAGCCATGGATTGCCTTCATGTCCCGTAGATGTAAAGATGCTGCTGGGGCTGATAAGGTACTTGCGGGGTAGTAACAGAATGCGGTGCTTCGAAGTTCCAATGCATAGATCTCCCTTAGCTGGTGGATTCTTCATGGGCAGCATCCTGGATACCGTTGAAGAAGGTGCCTCGTGGTTGCGGGGCATCGAAGGAGTAGAAGGCTGCTTTGTCTCCAATGTTGGCGTAGATCGCTACTTCTACCCTCCATCATTCTTGATCTCCATAGGTGTGCAGATACCCCTGATAGACAGGGCATGCCTTGATGTCTAGATGTTGGAGAAAATCCCATAGACACGCGGCCATGTGCCCAGCTTGGATTCCGTGCGTAACCTTGTTGGGGAGTTTGGCCATCTACACTTTTGAAAAGGAAGGAGTTAGTAAACGATTTTTTATGAAAGACTATAGTTAAGTGAAAAGAGTGAAATAGATTAGATTTAGAAGACTTTTCGAAATAATTATCTTTTTAAAATATATCCTTAGGGTTGTCCATTCCATTCTATCTACAGTCACGTCTTAGGTCATTATGGCTCTAATACTATCTCTGTCGGATTACGAAACAACAACTCCGAAACCCTCTTTGTAAATCGTACTAGTCTAGAAAAAGCTAGCGCGCATAGGGTTAACATGGATACATATCACGTATAATGATAAACTTTATTATAAGACAAAGTGTACAGGCCTTATGGCCAAGATTACATCAACATGGGACATGAGCCAAACATAACATAAAACCAACAGAAGAAAAATAAAGCAGTAGCCTATCCTACCTGCTCACAGGCGAATGACTGTAAGACGTGGCCTATTCGTCGCATTGCTCATCGTAGTCAAAGAAGTCATCCTCTAGCAATAGATTTAAGCAAGGTGAGCATATAAAGTACTCCACAAGTTACACTAGGAGAATTAACACATATATAATGCATGCATGGATATTATCAAAGGAAGACATAATAAGATCATTTGTGCGAAAGGCAATATTGAAGTAAATACTATAAAGTAAGTACAAAAACTGAATTTTGATTCAAAATGTAGAAACAATACTTTTACTTAAAATAATATCATTAGTGAAGGCACCGATCTGGTACTAACCTAATCACGGGTATCCTACTCGGACCATCTTTTAAAAGATTTCACATTTTCCATAAACAATATTTTGTAAAACCAAAGTCTAATATATGAAAAATCTTACTTAGCATGTCTATGACTGTGGATAGGGCTATCTAGGATAGTTTGTTATCTCTGCAGAGGTGTACAACTTTACTCACAAGACATGTCCTCACGTTTTGCCACGCGATCAGCACACTTCCTTAGGTGTGCAGTACATAGTTTATGACAAGGCTTTTACAATGCTCAGCTGCCAACTTGGTCACACCACCATTGAGGTTTCACCACAGCATGAATCCAAAAGTTGGGGCCCCCTTTGGTGCCATGTGAGACTTCTCGCGACCTACGCTACGCTCACATTCAACCAATAGTGAAACCAAAGTTGGAACTTCACAAATTACTTAGTTAGGTCTGTCTCATACCAGACTTGTGGTAGTATGCTGTGACTTTGTAAAAGTAGCTCACAGACCGGTCCTTAATTTAACTTAGGCACTACCCACATACCCCTTGTGCTAGGTATCAACATCGTGTCATCAAACATCAATGAGAACCAGCAAGCACCCATGACCATACCATTGCCCGAGTCTAAACCAGGTTTTTTAATTTACTTTATCAAAAATTTCATTGCCTTTCTTGACTCACCGAAGTCCGGAATAAATTTTAAAATTTGTTATTTTATGTGAAACAAATATTCCCCCAAGAACTATTCTAAGCATGGCTAAGCAAATCTACAAAATTCCTAGGTAATACTATTATGCCAACTAGGTTTTTTACCTAAGGTGACAAGGCAAAAGTATGTTGGTATAACTAGATTTAAATTGAATTTAAACTAAGTTTGAATAAATGTATATGCATATAATTTAAAAAATATAAATAATTTAAATTACTGAGATCAACATGATCAAATGTGTAATTTGCCTTGCTCGAAGTCCTGGTATTGCGAATCGTCGAAAAGGAACTCTTTGAAATCGTCGCAGTCTACGTGCACAATAACAAAGCAAATAAATAAAAAAAATAAATAAAATTCAAAAAGGCTAGAAATAGATAGTTTAGGATTTTAGAAGAATTTAGAATTTTGAACGGGTCTAATCAGAGTTAGGATGACGAAATACGAACTTCTGGAAGTTTAAAACAAAGAAAACGAAAAACCAGGGTTTTCTGGAATTATTTTTATGTTGAAAAATCTGATTTATGACATCAGCACTTGATTTATGATTTTTAGTTGATTTATTTTTGTGAAGAAAACTCTCAAAAGAAAAGTTGGCGTGACAAGGTTTAGCTAACGAGGCGATCGGGCTTGACGTGGCACGCCATGTGGCTACCATATGGCTGCGACATCACCTTAGCTGTTGATATGGCCATGTTAGCCAGAGGCAGTGCTCGGGACCAAGGCTCGTTGGCCCTCTGGCGCGTGGCGGCGACTGATGTGGGCCAGGGCAAGAGAGCAACGCAGAGAAGCTTCCTCACCTAGGCATGGCTCTCGTAGAGGTTCGCAGAAGGCCAGCGGCGAGAAGGCAGGGGCGGCGACGAGGGCTTTCAGTAAAAATGACGCACCAGCAAGGGATTTTCTTGGTGATGGGACGGAGATTGGTCAGGCAGACATGAGGATGCTGGAAATGGCGATGGCATGGTGCGGGAATACTCTAGGCGATCAAAATTTCTTGCTGGAGCCCGCTGGTGCTCAGTGAGTAGAGAGGGTAGTGCTAGAGCACCTGGGCGTGGAGAGAGGAAATAGGGAGAGGAACGAGGAGTAGTGGGGTTAGGCACCCTTGGGAAGTGGTTTTTATAGGGGGTGAAGATGAACCCGAAGCTTAGAGGCTCGCCAGAGATATGGCTGATGTGGTGGCGAGTAAAAGGGGAGAGATAATGAGGTTTTAAGAGAGGCATTAATGCCCCATTTACACCAAGAGAAATAGAAGGGAGGTGAAGCATGGAAGCTTGGGAGGGGCTCGGACTTGGCGGCTTGGCTTGAGGAAGAAGAAGGGGTGGAGGAGGGAGATGATGGGTGGGTCTCGCAGGTCGGTGAGGGGGGAGGGAAAATGGAGAGAGAGAGAGAGCGAGCGGATGACCGCCATGTGTCATCGGGATTAAATCCCGACTGTTGCTTGGAAAGAAAGAGGGTTAAGTGCCAATGAATGCATAGGATGCGGCTGCACGGGGATGGGGGAATCCAGGTCGGACACGTGTCAGCCTTGAAGGAAGTTGGGTTTTTAATTTAACTTTTGGTTTTCAGAAAAGCTATGAAGTTTTAAAAACACTTAGAAAATAGCAAATAAATCCCAAAAAGTTTAGAAAAATTTAAAAATACTATAAAACTAGGGGAACTTAGGAAAAATAAAATAAAATATTTTTTTGGCTTTTAGAACATAGACAAATTAAGTTTTCTTACTCTAGGCTTTAGAATATAATCCAGGAAAATCAAAATAAATTCCAATAAAATGTGATACGGGGTCGCCCGATTTTCTCGACGTAGGATCAAAGTACTCACGAGGATTCGACGAACCGTAGTGATCTCCCGTTGCCAATGCAAGAGTTAGCACTCTATAATTCTCCCAACCACACGTGCTGAACTTCACGACCACAAGACGAAGTTTTATCGCGCTCCTAATCCCCAGCGGAAAGGTTGAACGATCTTGATTTTGATTAACTCCCAATTCTCCCTCAAGTTGGTTCGGCCAACAGAAAGAACAAGAGTATTCTATTATCAAAAGTGGTCTGAATTTTACAGGGGTGGTGGCTATCTTTTAAAGAGATACAAGGGGTGGAGAGTCGGCCAAACACTTGGAGGCCGAATAGGACTCGATTACAAAGCCCTAGGCCCACTTTGACTCGGACTGAAAATGTGACGTGACTTGTTTCACAGTTTCTGATCGACTCGTATGGAATTTGGAGGTAAGGCTAGATCCAGCTGAAAGTGAACTTCAAGAGCTTTCCATAGAGTACAAGAACACCTCAATCAGACTCCGTTTGTAAAAGTTATGGCCGTTTTAGTAGGTGTCTGTTGGGCTGTCCCGAACCGAATCCGAATTGAGTTCTGAGTTGAATCCGAGTTTGAACTCGGTTGTACATGTGGGAGGTCCGAATTGGCCTTCAAAATCTTGTCCAAAAATTGGGCTTTAAGTTCTTGGGCTTCTCCCCTTTTTCTCTCCCACTGCATGGGCTTCTTTCCTCCTTGATCAGCCGTATGGGCTGCTTGGATTTCTTCTTTTCATCCCCATGGGCTTTGAGCTTTTTGTTCTTGGTAGCAAATATGATTACCCTCCTTGTGCTTCTCCGTTGCTTTGGCCCCAGAATCATCATAATATTCAAACCTAATAATAAACAAAATTTGGCATAAGGTAGTATATTGTTCCCACGAATAGAAGGAAATTCATTTAGAAACAAATTCACCTGACAATATTTAATGCGACTCAATACTTCTTTCCAGTGAAATAATGTATTTGACGGAAAAGTGCTAAGCATGTACGTATCCGCATCATCCTCCGCTTCTTCAAGAAAAGCCGTCTCGGCTTTTGATAGCCTGAAATTGTACTAAACAAAGAATACAATGTGTATGCATGGTATATGTATTGGTCAGTTACATCACTTCCGTCTTTCACATTATTATTACTTGGAGGTGTAGTAAGCAAAAAGAATAACACATATGCGTGGTATATGTATGAATCAATTATTGTGTCATTCTCATTCTCACTGTTTTGCACAAACCAATTGATACTACAACAACTGTCAAATGCATACATTGCATTGTTTTCATTCACACCATTCTCCCTCCCATAAGAGAAAGTTGTCCTCGACTTTGCAAAGTACGTATTAATGGGCAAAACCAGATCAAATAGTTCAAATATGGAAGAGAAAATTTTAAGTGCCTTCCTTGCTTCAACTGCGCTACTCTGATTATTTGAACATGATTGTTCATCGAAAGAGGAACAAATAGGCACAAGAAATCTTTGTAAACAACAAGCACTATTGTTAAACCTCATCTCATTGTGATCATGATATGATATAAAAGATTGTTTGTCCAAAATATGCAATTTCAACTCAGCAAGCTTATCACATGTAATGCATATTCGATAAACATAAAAGTTGTCATCTACACCATAATCTCTGATCAAATTGAAGTTATATGTGTAGGCATAGGAACTAACTAGTGATTTTAAACATGAAATTTCAACAACATTCTGAATGACACTAGATAGCTCTTTAGGATCATCGAATATGATATAATATAAAGAATCATCAAGAGATATTCTAGCAAGAACTTCCATATGAGTAATTAATTCCACATTATGTAAATTGACCAAAGAAATTTCAGAACATGGAATTTTCGATTGAACACATGAGTTCTCACAATTACTCACCTTTTCACAAATAAATTCAGCACCAATATGGTTACCTTTATCATTCTCTTCAGTTGATGCAGGTGCTGTAGGTATCAAATCGTCATAATGTAACAACGGCGCAGCAAGTACTTCATCTTCAACTGTGGTTAACTTCTCATCGGTTTTCTCTAGGGGTACCAGTTGTGGAACATTCGATTTCGCTTTGTGGCAAGTAATGCATCGCTGCACATACCTCTCCACATCTCGCCTCATCTTAGGCCAATAAAAGTGATCGCTCAGCATAGACAACGTCTTTTCATGTCCAAAATGTCCCATCAATCCACCTGCATGTGATTCCTGTAGTAATAGCAAACGCACGGAGGATTCTGGAACGTATAATTTGTTAGTGCGAAACAAAAACCCATCATGGATGTGAAATTTGTCCCAGCCTTTTTCCTCTTTGCAACGTGCATAAGGGACAGAAAAATCATGGTCATGAGCATATAAATCACGCACACTCGCTAAACCAGGAACGTGCACTCCTAATTGAGTTAAAAGCACACTTTCCCAAGAAAGAGCATCAGCTCCGCATTTTCCTTTCCCTTCTTATATTTCACAACGTAAGGAAACGACTCAATGAATTCGACCCATTTGGCATGTCTACGGTTCAAGTTTGCTTGGCCCTTTAAATACTTCAAAGCCTCATGATCGAAATGAATAATAAACTCTTTAGGCCATAAATAGTGTTGCCAAGTTTCTAACGCGTGCACTAACGCATAAAGCTCTTTGTCATAGACCGGATAATTCAATTGAGCACCATTCAGTTTCTCACTAAAATAAGCTACCGGTCTACCCTCTTGCATGAAAACACCGCCAAACCCAATCCACTAGCATCACACTCAATTTCAAAATTTTTAGTGAAATCAAGTAAAACAAGCAACGGTGCTTCAGTCAAGCGTCTCTTAAGTTCAGCAAAAGCATTTTCTTGCACTACCCCCCACACAAATTCAACACTCTTTTTAGTAAGTTCATTCAAAGGGGCAGCGTTGGTGCTAAAATCCTTCACGAAACGCCGATAAAAACCAGCGAGACCATGAAAGCTCATAATCTGACTTACGTTCATAGGAGTTGGCCAATTTTTAATCGCTTAAATTTTAGACTCATCTACTTCAACTCCCTGTGCAGAAACAACATAGCCCAAAAAGATGACACGATCTTTGCAAAAAGTGCACTTCTCTAAGTTACCAACTAACCTATTCTCACGCAAAACTTGTAGAACTTGTCTAAGATGGTCTATGTGTTCAGATTCAGTGCTACTGTAAATTAGAATATCATCAAAGTACACAACCACAAATTTACCAATAAAATGCCTTAAAACATGATTCATTAAGCGCATGAACGTACTAGGTGCATTAGTTAAACCAAAAGGCATGACTAACCACTCGTACAACCCAAATTTCGTTTTAAAGGCTGTTTTCCACTCATCCCCTTCATGCATTCTAATTTGATGGTAACCACTGCGCAAATCTATCTTAGAGAAAATAACAGTACCACTCAATTCGTCTAGCATATCATCTAAGCGAGGTATAGGATGATGATATCGAATTGTGATATTATTAATCGCTCGACAACCTACGCACATACGCCATGAACCGTCTTTCTTAGGAACTAAAATAAAAGGAACAACACAAGGGCTTAAGCTTTCATGGACATACCCTTCGGAGAGAAGCTCTTGTACTTGTTTCTGAATTTCCTTTGTCTCCTTGGGTTTGGTGCGGTACGGTGGTCAGTTCGGCAGCAACGCTCCTGGAATGAAGTCGATCTTATGTTCTATCCCACGGATTGGTGGTAGCCCAGCTGGTACCTCCTCTGGAAAGACGTCGTTGAAATCCTGCAAAACAGAAACAACACCACTAGGAAGAGAAGTTATGTCGTTAGTCGAAAGCAATGCGTCTTTGTACAGCAGTACGACATGCACCAAATTAGGATCCTCGCTGAATTCTCTCATCTCTGATTTGGTGGCTAACATCACTAAATTCTTCTCTCCCTCACGTTTCTTGTTACTACTCAGATGGTTCTCTCGCTCTTATGCACTCTCAACGTGCATATCAATTTTCTGCATGGAGGAATTGACAATCTGTTGCGGTGTAAGCGGCTTCAAGATGACATCCATATTGTTCAATCAAAATGTGTAACGATTTGTACGCCCATCATGAACAGTGGACCGGTCATATTGCCATGGCCGTCTCAAGAGCAAGTGACGCACCGTCATAGGCACAACATCACAGTCCACAGTATCGGTGTACTTCCCAATAGAAAACGTCACACGCACCATATAGTTCACCATCACTTCCTCTTTGTCGCTCAACCAATGCACATGATAAGGACGTGGATGTGGCAAATACTTCAAACCCAACTTATGACACATATCCTTGCTAGCCAGATTGTGACAACTCCCGCCATCAATGATCAACTTACACACCTTACCCTTATCAAGCTTTGCCCATGTCTGAAACAAATTGCACCGCTGTTCGAGTGATGGTGATGTCATCACACTAAGCACCTTGGGCGTGCAAACAATGGAATTCTGCTCAGTGTTAGGAAACTCAGGATCGCACTCACATTGTTCTATGTCATCAGTGTGCAAGACTGCCTGTGCATTAGGCGACTCATCATCACTAGCTGAAACATAACCGCCATCCTCTGTGATAAGCATAGTTCTGACATTTGGGCAGTCCCTCTGAAAATGGCCAACGCCCTTGCACTTGTGGCAAATAATGTCACGTGAATGGCCTGTTGACCCCATGGACGAGGTCGCACTAGCAACGGGCGTCATAGGTCGACGCACCGGTGATGGTGTACTCTCCAGCTTCTTACTTGCGGAACTACGCATCACCGAATTGCTTTTAGCCGAAGTGCTCTTGTTTGGTTGGCTGTTGTTATATAGCTGTCCCGGATTGGCTGAAGAACGTGACCAGGCAGCGAACCGTACGTCTTCAATCACTTGTCTCTCGGCTTCACGTGCTTGGTGCAACAACTCAATCATATCATTATAGGGATGGTGATTGACAATGCGTTTGACAACATGATTCATGCCAGCTAGAAATCTTGCCATGGTCTGTTCTTCATTCTCGCGGACATCTGCATGTATCATGATAGTCTCCATTTCTTTATGATATTCATCAATTGATTTCATACCTTGTCGTAGCCCGATCAACTTCTCAAATAGTGAGCGCTTGTAGTGGCGAGGTACAAAGCGTGCCCGCAAATGCTGCTTCATCTGCTCCCAGGTGATAATCGGCAACTCATGGCGCTCCATGCGCTTACGAATGAACTGCTCCCACCAATGTGTGGCATAATCATCCAAGCCATTGGACGCAAGCAACAACTTCTTCTCATTGGAATAGTTGTTCATCCGAAATAACTTATCAACTTTCAGCTCCCAAGTGAGGTATTATTCCACATCTCTACCACCTGAAAATATAGGAAGATTAAATTTGGGCTTAGTGACAAGATCCTCAGCGTCATCGTGGCGAGGACGCTGCACGTTGTTGCAGTGGTGGCGCTGTCGGTCATCGTCGACGGGGAAATCGTCATCCCGGCGCTCGACCGCGTCAGCCCAGCTACGAGGTGCATGATGCACACCTCCTCCGTGGGCACCCTGTGGTGCACCTCCACCTTGGCCACTGTTGCCTCGGCTAGGCCCATGTGCCTGAGGGCATGCCGCGGCTGCCATCCTGACGTTTGGTGGCACGGCCATGCGACGCGCCTGTCGCTGACGTCGCTCCTCATCCAGACGAATAGCACACTCCTCCTCGGTCTCATTGTGCAGAACGACTGGTGGGCCGTGCACACTTGTATCATTAGCTGGTGCACCCCCACGTAGATTGATGTGTGCGAACATGGCACGCAGCTCCAGAAAGTTATTGTTGATTGATGAGGACATCCTTTCCATGCATACAACCATGCCGACTCCATATCAAACTGAAACTATGATACAAGGACCAATGACTAGAGCGCGAGCACGTCAACTTAACCATCAGGTGAATGCGTTCCTAAGTTTGCATACAAATGTTTCAAAGAATGGAATACTACTTAATTCCTGTGATGATTTAATTGTCCTTAGGAACCATGGGGAAGAACCACATGAGCTCAAGTATAGAAGTGGAACCGTCAAGCGCAAACCAAGTCCTGTTCACGAGTTTGACTCGGATTCGGCCTTGTTGACAGCGCCTACTTCAAACAGCCGTAACTTTTGATCCAGAAGGTTTCTCAGGGCCCGTGAGTACTCGTTGGAAAGCTCTTGAAGTCTACTTTCAGATGGATCTGGCCTCACCTCCAAACTCCATCCGAGTCGACCAGAAACTGCAAAACAATTCACGTCGCTTTTCCAGTCCGAGTCAAAGTGGGCCTTGTAATTCGAGTCCTATTCGGCTTCCTTGTGTTTTGGCCGACCATCCACCTTCCATGACCCTTAAATAGGCAGCCGCACCCTCTTCTAGGGTTTGGGTTTTGTTTAGACTAAGTTAGCTTTTGCTGCTTTGCCTTGTACTCGCGCGTGTCGGCTAGACCGCCCGAATACTTGTCTTCGGAACCCCACCGTTTTTCTGTTTTCGATTGAATCTTACATCGTTATTTGCAATTGAGTTGCCATTCATCTTGTTCTTGCTTGTTCTTCGATTGCTTGCAGGAACGAGAACCCTCGTGGTTAGGTTGATCGTGCGCCGACAAGGTCACGAACAATCTCTGGAGTTGGTGTATCGATCGCTAAGGCGCAACGTCCTTGGATGGTTGTAGTCGGGTCGTCAACGTCACCTCCTTCCCCAATCGAATCTACCACTCTCATCGAAAGATCGGGACCCCTAGTCCTATCAGTTGGTATTAGAGCTCAAGGTTGATCGGTGAGAGATCTTATCTAGTCTTTACAATTTTTTTTACCTACAGTCCAGAAAACCAAAAAAAAAAAGTAGATTATTCCCCAAAATCCGAAACAATTTGTGCCTTTATCTATTGCCGCATAGTCTTCGTTCGTTGAGTCTTCGGTTGCATCGTCGTGTCCTTTGCTGGTCTTAGTGTCTAGTTCCTTTAGAGTTTCGAGTTCTGTTCACGTTTTGGACTCACCGTTGCAGTTAGATTCGAACTGTCATAGGAGGGTAGAAAAGGAGGAGGACTCGGTTGCTGCGTAGGCTTTGCCCTAATTGGTCTTGGAGTAGGGCACGAATTCGGATTCAACTACATCGTGTGTGAAAAAAAGAGAGCAAAAGAAAAAAAGAAACAAGAAGGAACAGGCAGCCGCATCTAGAAGAGCCACGGCATAAAAAAGAGAAAAAAAAGACAGAGGAGAGAGAAACAGCTAACTTTTGCATACGACCTCCGATTGAGGCGATTCTTGATCCGTTGGAAAGGAAATCGGAAGATAGAGTAAAAAAAAGAAGTCTGAAAAAACTAGAGATTTCAGATCCGCATAAGCCACCAGGCACATACGCGGCAGCTTCGACCCCAAAAAACGTCGTTTAGGGCCTCAAAACGGGCCCGCAAACCGAGGAAAAATCAAGTTTCTCAGAATTCGCTCAAAATTGACAGAGCCCTTCCGCACGTGATTCTAAGGTACCCTGTGAAGACGACACCCTTTTTCGAGCTCCAGAACTCCGTGTGCAACGCCATCTAGTTTCTTTCTGCACGGTGTGTCTTCGTTTGTGTTCTAGGCTCGCGTCTCTAGTACGGTCTAGCCTAGGACCAGCACGGTGCCGTCGTTGAGCGATTATTCAACTTGCTTTGACTAATGTGGTTCTAGTTATCCTTTGTTCACTCTCAGCCCACCTATAGCTCCACAGATTTTGCTACCACCTCACAGGGACTAGCGACCAAGGCAGCGATACACCCAATTTCCAGGAGATATTGTCTTGACTTGTCGGCTACCATCACCTCCTGCTCGCTGTGGTAAGAGCTTGACAGAACAGGTTGAGAGTGTGCGACTTGATTTAACCACATCCCAGTAGTTGTGAGGGCATAACCTGCAGTTTTACTATTTTTATCTTCTTGGTTTGTTTCTTGTGTTCTTCTAACAATGTTAGGAGAACCGGAGGACCTGCGGGCAGCGCAACATTCCCCTCGGACTAGGGTCATCATACAACACTTTGAGCGCCAAATGAAGCTGCACACTGAAGGACTTGATGAGGATGTGCGGGTCACCAACGAACGCCTTGGCCAATTGGAGGCCGCGCAGATCGACACCAACACTACGCTTGCAACATTGGAGGCTTCCGTTGGCACCGTCAACACCTCACTTGCTGAGATTTTGAGACGTCTTGATGAGAGGGGCCGTGCATCTCCCGCTGCACCGACTCAGCGTACTCGTGCCAACATTGGTGTCTTGGGCAGCAGGGTGGACGAAAATGGTGGAGACGAATATGCGGCTGACACTGAGATTGATGATGAGGACACTCACCGTCAACGTCAACCACGCCGGGCTGAGGTACGTGAGAATGATGAATCGCTTGGTAAGATTAAGTTCACTATGCCACTTTTTGATGGAAAATATAACCCTGATGCTTATATCACTTGGGAATTGGCTGTTGATTAGAAATTTGCTTGTCATGCATTCCCTGAAAACAAAAGGGTTAGGGCTGCTACTAGTGAGTTTACTGATTTTGCGTCTGTTTGGTGGAGTGAATATTGTAAGAAAAATCCTTTCACCATACCACAAACTTGGGATGCATTAAAAAGAATCATGCGAGCTAGATTTGTTCCCTCATATTATGCACGTGATTTGTTACATAAGTTGCAACAATTGAGGCAAGGTAGTAAAAGCATAGAGGAATATTTTCAAGAATTGCAAACAGGCATGCTGCGTTGTGACTTAGAGGAAACTGAGGAAGCCGCTATGGGTAGGTTTATGGGTGGTTTGAATCGGGAAATTCAGGATATCTTAGCTTACAAGGAATATAATTCTATCACTCGTTTATTTCATCTTGCTTGTAAAGCTGAAAGAGAAGTACACGGACGGCGCGCGAGCACTAGGACTAACGTTTCTGCAGGTCGTGGAAATATTTGGTCTCAACGTGCATCTGCCACACCATCAAGCCAACCCCCTGCACCTTCTTCCTCCAACAGCAAGCCACGGTTTTCATCATCAAATTCGGCATCTCGGGCATCCGAAGCAACAAAGGGGGCAGCCCAAGCACATGCAAAGAGCTCTTCGTCCGTTGCATCTACGGGACGAACGAGGGATATCCAATGTCATCAATGCAAGGGGTATGGCCATGTGAGGAGTGAGTGCCCAACCAAGCGTGTTTTGATTATGAGAGATGATGGTGGGTATTCTTCTGCTAGTGATTTGGATGAGGATACATATGCTATGCTTGCAGCTGACCATGCAGGTAGTGGGAAGGAGCAAGAAGAAGAGCACATTGGTGCTGAAGATGCAGAGCGCTATGAGAGCCTCATTGTGCAGCGTGTGTTGAGTGCACAAATGGAGAGGGCGGAGCAAAATCAGCTGCACATCCTTTTCCAAACAAAGTGCGTCATGAAGGAACGTTCATGCCGAGTGATAATTGATGGAGGGAGCTGCAACAACTTGGTGAGCTCCGATATGGTGGAGAAGCTTGCGTTGAACACCAAACCTCACCCACACCCTTACTATATTCAATGGTTCAATAACAGCGGCAAGGTGAAGGTAACACGAATGGTGAGAGTAAATTTTGCTATTGGTTCTTATCACGATGTTGTAGAATGCGATGTTGTCCCTATGCAAGCATGCTCTATGCTGTTAGGTAGACCGTGGCAATATGATAAAGATTCACTGCATCATGGTAAGACAAACCAATATTCTTTTGTGCATCATGACAATAAAATTGTGTTACATCCTATGTCTCCTGAAGCTATTTTCAAAGATGAGATTGCTAGAGCTAGTAGAGAGAAAAATCAGGAGCATAATAGGAGTGAAAATCAGATTGTTGCAAGTGAACTTGAGCAACATAAAAAGAAAAACTCTAAATCTGTTCATGAGATGAAAAATGAGATTAAATTGAAAGGTGCATGTTTTTTGCTACTAAGTCTGATGTGAATGAGCTGGATGCTAGTACTTCTATTTGCTATGCCTTACTTTGCAAACAAGCTTTATTTTCATTCGAGGAGGTACCTTCTTCTGTGCCTCCTACTGTCACTAATCTTTTGCAGGAGTACATGGATGTCTTTCCAAAGGACGTGCCACCAGGGCTACCACCAGTGCGAGGGATTGAGCACCAGATTGATTTGATTCCCGGGGCATCTTTGCCCAATCGTGCGCCATACAGGACCAATCCGGAAGAAACTAAGGAGATTCAGCGTCAAGTTCAAGAATTGCTTGATAAAGGTTATGTGTGTGAGTCTCTTAGCCCTTGTGCTGTTCCGGTAATTTTAGTGCCTAAGAAAGATGGATCATGGCGTATGTGTGTGGACTGTAGAGCGATCAATAACATTACCATTAGATATCGTCACCCTATTCCTAGGTTAGATGATATGCTTGATGAATTAAGTGGCTCTATTGTCTTCTCTAAAGTTGATTTGCGTAGTGGGTACCACCAAATTCGCATGAAATTGGGAGATGAATGGAAAACAACATTTAAAACTAAGTTCGGTTTGTATGAGTGGTTAGTGATGCCATTTGGTTTAACTAATACACCTAGCACATTCATGAGATTAATGAACGAGGTTTTGCGTGCTTTCATTGGTAAATTTGTAGTGGTCTATTTTGATGATATATTGATATATAGCAGATCACTAGAGGAACACCTTTGCCATTTACGTGCTGTTTTTGATGCTTTACGTAATGCACGTTTATTTGGTAACGTTGAGAAGTGCACATTTTGCACGGATCGAGTCTCTTTTCTTGGCTATGTTGTTACTCCACAGGGCATAGAAGTTGATCAAGCCAAGGTTGAGGCAATACAGAGTTGGCCGACTCCTAAAACGGTCACGCAGGTGCGAAGTTTTCTAGGACTTGCTGGATTCTATCGTCGTTTTGTGAAGGATTTCAGCACCATCGCTGCACCATTGAATGAGCTCACTAAAAAGGGGGTGCCGTTTACTTTGGGGAATGCACAGGAAGACGCCTTCAACACATTGAAAGATAAGTTAACACATGCACCATTACTCCAACTTCCAGATTTTAGTAAGACTTTTGAGCTAGAATGTGATGCTAGTGGAATTGGATTGGGTGGTGTGATGTTGCAAGAAGGTAAACCTGTGGCATACTTTAGTGAAAAATTGAGTGGGCCTAGTTTGAACTATTCTACTTATGATAAGGAATTATATGCTCTAGTTCGAACTTTAGAGACATGGCAACATTATTTATGGCCCAAAGAATTTGTCATTCATTCTGATCATGAGTCATTAAAGCATATTAGAAGTCAAGCAAAATTGAACCGTAGGCATGCAAAGTGGGTTGAATTCATAGAGTCTTTTCCTTATGTCATAAAACACAAAAAGGGAAAGGAGAATGTTATTGCTGATGCATTGTCTAGGAGATATACCATGCTCTCACAACTTGACTTCAAAATTTTTGGATTGGAAACAATTAAGGAGCATTATGTTCATGATGATGATTTTAAAGACGTGTTGCTGAATTGCCAAGAGGGAAAAACGTGGAATAAATTTGTTCTAAATGATGGATTTGTGTTTAGAGCTAACAAACTATGCATTCCAGCTAGCTCCGTTCGTTTGTTGTTGTTACAGGAAGCGCATGGAGGTGGGCTGATGGGGCATTTTGGAGCGAAGAAGACGGAAGACATACTTGCTAGTCATTTCTTTTGGCCAAAGATGAGACGTGATGTGGAACGTTTTGTTGCTCGCTGCACTACGTGTCAAAAGGCTAAATCACGACTTAATCCTCACGGTTTGTATATGCCTCTACCTGTTCCTAGTGTGCCTTGGGAAGATATTTCTATGGACTTTGTTTTAGGACTGCCTAGGACAAAGAAGGGGAGGGATAGCATATTTGTTGTTGTGGATAGATTTTCTAAGATGGCACACTTCATACCATGTCATAAAAGTGATGATGCTACCAATATTGCTGATTTGTTCTTTCGTGAAGTTGTTCGTTTGCATGGTGTGCCAAATACAATAGTTTCCGATCGTGACACTAAATTCCTTAGCCATTTTTGGAAAACTTTATGGGCTAAATTGGGGACTAAGCTGTTATTTTCGACTACGTGTCATCCCCAAACTGATGGGCAAACTGAAGTTGTGAATAGAACTTTATCTACCATGCTTAGGGCTGTTTTGAAAAAGAACATTAAAATGTGGGAAGAATGCTTACCTCATATTGAATTTGCTTATAATCGTTCGCTGCATTCTACTACAAAGTTGTGCCCTTTTGAGATTGTCTATGGCTTTGTGCCTCGTGCTCCTATTGATTTGCTACCACTTCCATCTTCGGAGAAGTTAAATTTTGATGCTAAACAGCGTGCTGACTTGATGTTGAAATTGCATGAGACAACCAAAGAAAATATTGAACGCATGAATGCTAAATATAAACTTGCTGGTAGTAAAGGAAGGAGGCATTTAACTTTTCAACCGGGTGATTTAGTTTGGTTGCATTTGAGAAAAGAAAGATTTCCTGAATTGAGGAGGTCTAAGTTGATGCCTAGAGCTGATGGTCCTTTCAAAGTGTTAAAAACGATTAATGACAATGCATATAAACTTGAGTTGCCTGTAGATTTTGGGGTTAGTCCCACCTTTAACATTGCAGATTTGAAGCCATACTTGGGAGAAGAAGATGAGCTTGAGTCGCGGACGACTCAAATGCAAGAAGGGGAGGATGATGAGGACATCCTTTCCATGCATACAACCATGCCGACTCCATATCAAACTGAAACTATGATACAAGGACCAATGACTAGAGCGCGAGCACGTCAACTTAACCATCAGGTGAATGCGTTCCTAAGTTTGCATACAAATGTTTCAAAGAATGGAATACTACTTAATTCCTGTGATGATTTAATTATCCTTAGGAACCATGGGGAAGAACCACATGAGCTCAAGTATAGAAGTGGAACCGTTAAGCGCAAACCAAGTCCTGTTCACGAGTTTGACTCGGATTCGGCCTTGTTGACAGCGCCTACTTCAAACAGCCGTAACTTTTGATCCAGAAGGTTTCTCGGGGCCCTTGAGTACTCGTTGGAAAGCTCTTGAAGTCTACTTTCAGATGGATCCAGCCTCACCTCCAAACTCCATCCGAGTCGACCATAAACTGCAAAACAATTCACGTCGCTTTTCCAGTCTGAGTCAAAGTGGGCCTTGTAATTCGAGTCCTATTCGGCTTCCTTGTGTTTTGGCCGACTATCCACCTTCCGTGACCCTTAAATAGGCAGCCGCACCCTCTTCTAGGGTTTGGGTTTTGTTTAGACTAAGTTAGCTTTTGCTGCTTTGCCTTGTACTCGCGCGTGTCGGCTAGACCGCCCGAATACTTGTCTTCGGAACCCCACCGTTTTTCTGTTTTCGATTGAATCTTACATCGTTATTTGCAATTGAGTTGCTGTTCATCTTGTTCTTGCTTGTTCTTCGATTGCTTGCAGGAACGAGAACCCTCGTGGTTAGGTTGATCGTGCGCCGACAAGGTCACGAACAATCTCTGGAGTTGGTGTATCGATCGCTAAGGCGCAACGTCCTTGGATGGTTGTAGTCGGGTCGTCAACGTCACCTCCTTCCCCAATCGAATCTACCACTCTCATCGAAAGATCGGGACCCCTAGTCCTATCATTGATGGTCATACGCAATTGTGTGACCTCCTCCCCGAGGGCATTCAGTCCAGTCTGAACTTCCCCGAGCTCATCGCGCACGCCATTGTCACCATCATGGAGTTGTTTTTGTAGCATCTCACGCAACCGAGTGTACTCGGTCCACGTAACCGGCGCCTCAGGATTAGGTGGATATCCTATGCAATCTAATATTCAAGGTATTGTAAAGCTAAGTAATGATCCAAGCTAGAGTATTTTGCCTATGTGCTGATCAATTGGTTTAAGCGAAGTGTATGAACGCACACGCAACGATAAATGGGACTTAATGCAAACAAAGGAATGAGCTAGGGAGAATCAATCGCAAACAGAGATGAAACTAGCTCGTTTCGCACCAAGTACTAAGAGAGACACTGGCCAATTGCAACTGAATATACGAGGGCACAAAATTGCTCAAAAAAGGAGTTTGGAAGCTCTATCTTCTCGTTTCCTTTCCAATAGATCATGAAACGCCTCAATCGGAGGTCGTATGCAAAAGTTATGTGTTTTTCTCTCTTCTTTTTTATGCCACGGCTCTTCTTAAATGCGGCTGCAAGCCTCACAAATCAACAAGGTGTAATCAATTTTAATGTGCAACCCTAATTACAATGTCAATAGTTAGTCTCAAGATAAAAGGATATAAGTGAAGCACAAAGACACCAAATGTGGTTCGACCTGCTACGATGTAGTGACCGAAACAGAAGTTGGAACAATTGGACTCGGTTGTGTTTGAGCTAGAGGTCGATTCGGACTCTAGTCCCACCAAGGAGTTCGGATAAAGAAACACAAACCGACTCAGATTGTGCTCTCAAGATGGCGCACGGTAAAAGATGGAAGCTTTTTTTTGTTTGCTAATTGAGGGAATTAACCAGCAATTTTGTAGGGTTTATGTGAACACAATGATTAAGCAACGCACACGCAATAGGAGAAGATGTATAAGTGTTAGGGATGCCCTCATCACTTTGCCTAAGTGCTAATCCAAAAAATTTAAGTGAAGTATATGAACGCACATGCAAAGATCAATGTGACTCGATGCAAACAAAGGAATGAGCTAACTAGAGGCAATCTGAAATTAAAGATTAGATAGCTCGTTTTGCACCAAGTATTAGGAGAGACGCTAGTCAATTGCAATGATATGAATGTAAGGGCACGAGATTGCTCAAGAAATTAAATTACACAATCTGAATTTATGGACTAAGAACTCACCCAAATTCGGCCATTGTTTTTTTCTTTTTTTTCTTCTTCTTCTCTCTCCTTTTTTGGTCAATCTGTGACTTTTTTCTGTTTTTTTTCAAAGGCCGAACTAGATTTAATAGTCTCTTTGATTTTGCACAGGTCACAAATATTCAGCAAGGTGTAAAATACTCAAGAGCAACCTTAGATGCAATATTCAACAGCTAGTCTCAATTGATGAAAAAAATATCAGCAAGATTTTTTTTTGAATTTTGGATTGGACACAAAAGTTAATCTACGCAAATAAACACGAGTGATCAGCACCTAAACAAAATTTCTAATGGATCAAGACTTAATAAAACTCATGAAAATAACAGATGTGAAACTAGGGTTTGCATTTTTTTTGTTTTCGGTTTATGGACTATAGGACAGAAATAAAACAATCTAAAAGTAAGGGTAAATAATCCTACCGAGTAACCCACGCTCTGATACCAAGATGATACAGGGTCGCCCGATCTTCTCGATGTAGGATCTGGATACTCACAAGGATTCGCCGAACCGTAGTGATCTCCCATTGCCAATGAAGAGTTAGTACTCTATAATTCGCCCAACCACACGTGTTGAACTTCACAACCACTGATGAAGTTCCATCGCGCTCCCTATTCCAGCGGAAAGGTTGAACGATCTTGATTTCAGTGAACTCCCAATTCCCTCAAGTTTGAAAGCTCTATCTTCTCGTTTCCTTTCCAACGTATCAAGAAACGCCTCAATCGGAGGTCATATGCAAAAGTTACGTGTTTCTCTCTCTTCTTTTTTTTATGCCGCGTCTCTTCCTAACTGCGGCTACAAGCCTCACAAATCAGCAAGGTGTAATCAATTTTAATGAGCAGCCCTAATTGCAATGTCAACAGCTAGTCTCAAGATAAAAGGATATAAGTGAAGGACAAAGACACCAAATGTAGTTCGGTCTACTATGATGTAGTGACCGAAACAGAAGTTGGAACAATTGGACTCGGATTGTGTTTGAGCTAGAGGTCGATTCGGACTCTAGTCCCACTAAGGAGTTCGGATAAAGAAACACAAACCGACTCGGATTGTGCTCTCAAGATGGCGCACGGTAAAAGATGAAAGCTTTTTTTTTGCTAATTGAGGGAATCAACCAGCAATTTTGTAGGGTTTATGTGAACACAACGATTAAGCAACGCAAAAGGAAACATACGGATCAGTATTAAAACAAAACTCTAATGGACGAAGACTTAACCAAACGCACAAGAAATAAACAGATTAAACTACGATTTTGGTATTGCAATTTTCGGTTTGATGGACGAAAGGACACAAAACGAATCTAACTACAGGTAAAGAAGTTCTCACCGAGTAAACCTAGAATCTGATACCACATGATACGGGGAGGGGTCCCGATCTTCTCAGTGACGAACTGTGGATAGTTGATGTGAAGTAGACGATGTCGCTAGTTGAACACTCGCGCCAATGCACGAACCCTCAACTCTTCGAAATACGCCCAAAACACACCGGATAATTGTTCGTCGCGAGACCACAAATGACGTACGCCAAGTCCCCAATTCCCAATGGAATGATGGCTTGACCTTGAATTGCAGAATGAACAATGGATCGCCTAGTTCTCTCTCAAAGTCCTCGCATGAACTCTGGTGTTGAAAGAACAAGCAATAGCTATGTTTCAATCTTATGCACAAAATTGGTCTCCCCTAAAGGCTGCCAATACAAGGCTTATATAGCCCCTTGGGACATCCATATGGTCCCCAAACCAAGTACAACTCAACCCTATAAGGTTTTGGATACGAACTCTCACAAAAAGGAAACTATATTTTTCCCCCGTCATATTGTTTTGGTCATAACTTTTTAGCCGTGATGAATTTGAAGGTGGGACCAGATCCATTGTGTAGCCGTTGAAATTATCTTTCCAACGAGTACAAGAACACCTGAATCGGACTCCGTTGTGAAAGTTATGGCCTTTTTAGTAACTGCCTGTCAGGCTGTCCCGATCCGAATCCGACTTGAATCCTGAGTTGAATCCGAGTTTGAATTGGGTTGAACACGTGGGAAGTCCGAATTTGGCTTGAAAAAAATCGTATCCAAAACTTGTAGTTTAAGTCCTTGGGCTCCTCCCTTTTGCTCTCCCAAGTCTTCACATGAGTCATACCTAAGAATACATAAAATAATAGCATGAGGTAGTATTCCAAGTTCATCATCCTTAAGAAACAAAAGCACCTGTTTGTTTAAACGCTTGGCTCTTGCCCTCGTCATTGGGCCCTTTGGTTCTTGGTTATTCTCATGCATGCTTGGAGTGGAAGATGTATTTGTAATGAGGATGTCCTCATCAGTATGTGCATGACCACCAATAGGAGAAGATGTATAAGTGTTAGGGATGCCCTCATCAGCGCAAAACCTCGTTCATTAATGTCATGAATGTGCTAGGTGCATTAGTTAAACCAAATGGCATCACTAACCACTCATACAAACCGAACTTAGTTTTAAATGCTGTTTTCCATTTATCTCCCAATTTCATGCGAATTTGGTGGTACCCACTACGCAAATCAAATTTAGAGAAGACAATAGAGCCACTTAATTCATCAAGCATATCATCTAACCTAAGAATAGGGTGACGATATCGAATGGTAAGTTATTAATCGCTCTACAGTCCACACACATACGCCATAATCCATCTTTCTTAGGCACTAAAATTACCGGAACAGCACGAGGACTAAGAAACTCACACATATAACCTTTATCAAGTAGTTCTTGAACTTGACGCTGAATCTCATTAGTTTTTTCCGAATTGATCCTGTATGGTGCACGATTGGGCGGAGATTGGAATCAAATCAATCTGGTGCTCAATCCCTCGCACTGGTGGTAGCCCTGTGTAACAGCCCAGCTGTTTATTTCAACATTTTCAGTAAAAAAAAAATTAATTAATTTAATTTAAATAAAATAAAGTGTTCTTTGGTTGCCTAAATTTTGGAGATTTTATTTGTCTGTTTTTCAGCTTTGGAAAAAGGCTTTTGCAAAAGTAATTTAACTAAAAACATAAAATTATGATTAAATAAAAGAATATTTTTAGTTTATGTAAAAATATAATTTCAAATTAAGTATTTAAAAGTATTTGGCTTTTATTTGGATTTTCTGTGATTTTCTGGAATTAAAAATCAATTTTAAAGGTTAAAAACTATTTTATAAAATTATTAAATGAAAATCTGAAATTAAAAATATTTTTCCTAAGTCTAAAATGTCTCCAGGAATATTCTATGATTTTTCTGGAATTTTTAGACATTAAATACTATTTTTCCAAGTGTTTGTGAAGTTCTAGTAATTTCTGAAATTTATTCCGAAAATAAAAATCAAATTCATCCAAGCCCGCCACGTGTCGCTCTCAGATTGAATCACTCTCTCTCCACGTTTTAATCCTAGCCACACATGATCACTTACCCCTTCATAAAATCCAAGAGCCATAAAACATCCACTTGCCACGTGTCGCAAATCCGACGGCTCGTACCCCTTCACTTCCTCCCTCTCTCTATTACACATGGACCCCACATGTCATATGTTTCTTCAACCTCTCCTTCTTCCTCCTTCCACCCTCTCTCTCCTCCACCATTAGAGCCGAATGAAGCTTTTAATTGACGCCCGTTTCTCCCTCTTAACTCCCGATTAAAGCGTGGAAACGGACGCCCTAATCACCCTCATCAATCTCCCGGCCGTTCCCCGTCCATTAATCTTCTCAAAACCGAAATCCTCTCCCCTCCCTTCTCTTTCTATAAATTGGCCTCCCCTCACCATTCCTCCCCATTCCTCCCTCCTATTCGGCCGGCCCTCACTCCCTTCTTCTCCCGCCGCCGTGCGTCACCTCCCACCGGCCGCCGCCGCCGCCCGGCCGCCTCCCGTCGCCGCCCCCATTCCAACCGCCGCCGCCTCCTCCTTGCGCCGCCGCCGGCCGCCCCGGTCTCCCCGCGCCTCGTCGTCGACGTCTTCGCGATCCCCGTGCGCCGGCGACCACCCTCCGCCCCGCGGCCGAGCCCTCTCCCCACCGGAGCCACCGCACCAAGCGCCGCCGCGAAGCTCTCTCTCTCCTCCGCGCGCGTCGCCGGTTTTCCCGTCGCCGTCGCCTTCTCCGGCCATCTCTCGAGCCGCCGCCGGTAAGAGACGAACCCCGGCCGCATCCCCATCCCGCGCCGCCCCTCTATTCCCTCCCTAGCGCCCTCCATCCTCCATGGCCGCACCTTCATGTTGCTTCGGTTGGTTTCATCCAAGAATAGCTCTATCATTTACCTTCTATTCCATTGGTGATGCTTCTTTGTCACAAAAGATCACATGCTCACTTGGCTAGGGGAGACAAGTTAAGGCATGCATGCATGAGGTTGAGAGTTCAAATCCTGGGCATGCATTTTCGGTTGGACTTTTGGCCACATTTTGTTCACCTCTAGTCCATGACAAGCGGGACCCACATGTCATAAAATAATAAAATAAAATTCTGCACTCAATGACAACCGGGCCCCACGTGTCATACACTCCAATATACTCCAAAAATCAGCCAAAAATAAGATTCCAGAGAATATTCTTTCGGTTTTGCATTTTCTGGAATTTCCAATCCATTCAAACTTCCAATCGCTCGTTCTCCCTCGTCCGATCTCCGAATCCAGTGATTCAAATCTCTAAATTTGTCTAAAATCATAATCTAAGTTACAGTATATATTTTATAATTTTTGGATTTTATTTCGATTTTATTTGATTGGTTCTTCGCGCGTAGATTTCGACGAATTCAGAGAGAACGACGCCGACGAATCGCACCAGGTCTTCGAGCAAGGCAAGTTACACCTTTGATCATGTTGAACCTAATATTTTAAATTAATTATGTTGTTTTTAAATTATTATGCATGCGTAATTTTATTCAAGTCTAGTTTAAATTCAGTTTAAAAGTGTAGTTATGCCTAAATCCTTTGTACAGCCAAATTTGACTTGAATGCCATTGTACCTTGTCAACCCTAGATAAAACCTAGTTAGTACAATAGCACTAACTAGAAATTTTGTAGAAATGCTTAGCCATGCTTAAGATAATTATGGTTTGGGACGATCTTTCACATAAAATGATAACCTTTTTACATGAAATGATAAACTTTTCAACTGTACTCTTGACTTTGGTGAGTCAAGGAGTGTTATGAAATGTTTTCAAACAAAATATGAAACTGGTTTAGACTTAGGCAATTGGTTAGAGTGGTGGGTGCAGGCATGCCCTGTTGGTTGGAGCCGCAGTGGTTGATTGTCGTGCACGGGGGTTTGTGGTTGAGCCTAAGTCAATTAAGGACCGGTCTGTGAGCTACTGTTGCAAAGCCCTATCGTACTACCACAAGTCTGGTATGGGACAGACCTGGCCAACTAATTTGTGAAGTTCCAACATGATCTCGCTATAGGCTGAATGTGAGCGCGGCGTAGGCCGTGAGAAGTCTCACACGGCACAAGAGGGGGCTCCAACATGTGGATTCATGTTGTGGTGAAACCTTAGTGGCGGCGTGATTATGTTGACAACGGATCATTGTAAAGGCCTTGTCATGATCTCCTCGCCGCACACCTAAGGAAGTGTGTAACTCGCGTGGCAAACCGGGATGATCATGTCTTGTGGGTAAAGCTGTACAACCTCTGCAGAGTGTATAACCTATCCTGGATAGCCGTGCCCACGGTCATGGGCAAGCTGAGTAAAGTTTTTCACGGATTAGACTTTGCTTTTCAAAATGGTTTGCGAAAACCTTGTGGATGGATGGAATCCATGGGAGATTTTAAAGGTGTATGGATGGATGGAATCCATATGGTATCTTTTGGAAAGATGGTCCGGGTGGGATGCCCGTGGTTAGGTTGGTGTGGGGGATGGACCTGCACTAACGGTATCTATTTTGTTACAACATTGTTTTACTTAATGTATCAAATTCAGCTTTTGCACTTATTATTGATATTTACTCCAATGATACTGTTTGTGCAAATAAACCATAATATGCCTTCTTTTGTAACCCCTTATGCATGCATACACTCTGTTATATTTCCCTGGTGTAACTTGCGTAAGCACTTCGTGTGCTTACCTTGGGAGTACTTTATGTGCTCACCTTGCTAAAATCTGTTGCCAGAGGATGACGCCTACAACTTCGGTGAGGATGGTGACGACTAGGCCACGTCTTACAGTCATTCGCCTTGTGGGAAGGCTGGATGGGCTGCTGCTTTATGTATTTCTTCCGCTGTCTTCTTTTGCTATTATTGTAAACTTTGGCCATCAGGCTCATATTAGTTAAATAAAGTTTGTCATTACGCATGATATTTGTCTTTGTGATACTGTGTGCACTAGCTTTTCCTGGGATAGTGCGATTAACACAGAGGGTTCTGGAGTTGCTGCTCCGGGTCCCGACAGAGATGGTATCAGAGCAATAATGACTCTAAGACGTGACCGTAGGTAGAATAGAATGGTTGAACTCTAAGGACTTATTTTTAATAACAAGTAATTTCAAAAGTTTTCTTATTCTTACCTCTCAATCTATGCTACCCTTATCTCTTAATCTTTGCTTGCTCTCGTCTTCCAATTCTCCCTTATCTTTATGTCATTACTTGGAAATTTATTTCTAAATCTTCCCTTGTTCAAAACAACTATAGATGGGCAATGGTTGAACTCCATCGACTCCGCCGCAACCTTAATCTTTGCACCAAAGGATCATGCTTCGTACGTCAAGAGCTGTGAAGGATCACTCCAAGACAACCCTTACCCTTTTAGGTTAAGTTGTTAAGCTAGACAGTAGACGAGGTTATGTGCTGTCATTTTTCCCTTTTGTCGGCAGCCATAACTATTGTTTGCTTAAAAAGTTTTTGCTAAGTCAGTGTTTTGCGTTGGGCAATGACAACCCCTTCCCCTCCTTCGACTTAACCCTCCTCTCACCTAAACTCCAGCAAGATGGTGAACACAAGAAGGAATGCTATGGAAGGCAACCCCAATGACAACAACGACGCTCAAGGAAGTCAGTCCGCCCCTATTCCTCCGCCTCCACCAGCAGCTGGACCTGACTGGGCTCAAATGATGGCAAATCAAAACCAGTTGATTCAACTATTAGCTCAAGCTATCAACAACCCTACTCAGCATGCTTCTCAGCCACCAGCTCAAGCTCCTCAAAACCAATTGCCAGAGTTTCTGAGGATAAGACCCCCAACCTTCTCAAGCAGCACCGAGCCAATGGATGCTGATGATTGGCTCCGCGCGATTGGAAAGAAGCTGGACATCTTGCAATGCACTGATCGAGAAAGAGTCTTGTTTACTTCTCATCAGTTGAATGGACCCGCATCCGAGTGGTGGGATACCTTAACAGCCTCTCATGCCAACCCCCAAGCTATTACCTGGAATGAGTTCGTGCAAAGTTTCCGCAAAGCACACATTCCATCTGGCACCATCACTTTGAAGAAGAAGGAATTCAGAGCTCTGCGACAAGGAAACCGTACAGTGAATGAATACTTGCAGAAATTCAACCAGCTGGCACGCTACGCACCAGAGGACGTGTCCACCGACGAAGCAAAACAAGAAAGATTTTTGGAGGGCCTGAATGACAATATTTCTATACAGTTGATATCAAGTGACTATGCGGATTTTCATCAGCTAGTCAGTAAAGCTATTCGCCAGGAGGGCAAGTTTGTGGAAATGGAAAATCGGAAAAGAAGAATGTCCACCCAGCACATGAATTCCGGAAGCTTTTCCAAGGTTAAAAGAACCTTACCACATGCCGTCAAATTTCAGCCGTCACCGACAACAGAAGAGCGAGAATCAGCCAACACCTTTACCGACACCGAGGACAACAAGGCTTTGATATTTGGCTTCCCACCGAAGGACCAGAACCCTGCAGCCGGTGTTACCTGTTTTAACTGCCATGAGACCGGACACTATGCCAACAACTGCCCCAAGAGACAGCAGACAATGAAGAATGGTACATCCGGAACATCAACTGCCAACAACCTCCAGACAGCAAACAAAAGGCCACAGAAGTTTGCAAAGGGACGTTTGAACCAGATCTCCGCTCAAGCCACACAGAGTAAGATCCAAACCTATTTCTTTGCTAACCCGTGCGAATCTCGGGGACGAGATTCTTTTTAAGGGGGGTAGTTTGTAACAGCCCAGCTGTTTATTTCAACATTTTCAGTAAAAAAAAATTAATTAATTTAATTTAAATAAAATAAAGTGTTCTTTGGTTGCCTAAATTTTGGAGATTTTATTTGTCTGTTTTTCAGCTTTGGAAAAAGGCTTTTGCAAAAGTAATTTAACTAAAAACATAAAATTATGATTAAATAAAAGAATATTTTTAGTTTATGTAAAAATATAATTTCAAATTAAGTATTTAAAAGTATTTGGCTTTTATTTGGATTTTCTGTGATTTTCTGGAATTAAAAATCAATTTTAAAGGTTAAAAACTATTTTATAAAATTATTAAATGAAAATCTGAAATTAAAAATATTTTTCCTAAGTCTAAAATGTCTCCAGGAATATTCTATGATTTTTCTGGAATTTTTAGACATTAAATACTATTTTTCCAAGTGTTTGTGAAGTTTTAGTAATTTCTGAAATTTATTCCGAAAATAAAAATCAAATTCATCCAAGCCCGCCACGTGTCGCTCTCAGATTGAATCACTCTCTCTCCACGTTTTAATCCTAGCCACACATGATCACTTACCCCTTCATAAAATCCAAGAGCCATAAAACATCCACTTGCCACGTGTCGCAAATCCGACGGCTCGTACCCCTTCACTTCCTCCCTCTCTCTATTACACATGGACCCCACATGTCATATGTTTCTTCAACCTCTCCTTCTTCCTCCTTCCACCCTCTCTCTCCTCCACCATTAGAGCCGAATGAAGCTTTTAATTGACGCCCGTTTCTCCCTCTTAACTCCCGATTAAAGCGTGGAAACGGACGCCCTAATCACCCTCATCAATCTCCCGGCCGTTCCCCGTCCATTAATCTTCTCAAAACTGAAATCCTCTCCCCTCCCTTCTCTTTCTATAAATTGGCCTCCCCTCACCATTCCTCCCCATTCCTCCCTCCTATTCGGCCGGCCCTCACTCCCTTCTTCTCCCGCCGCCGTGCGTCACCTCCCACCGGCCGCCGCCGCCGCCCGGCCGCCTCCCGTCGCCGCCCCCATTCCAACCGCCGCCGCCTCCTCCTTGCGCCGCCGCCGGCCGCCCCGGTCTCCCCGCGCCTCGTCGTCGACGTCTTCGCGATCCCCGTGCGCCGGCGACCACCCTCCGCCCCGCGGCCGAGCCCTCTCCCCACCGGAGCCACCGCACCAAGCGCCGCCGCGAAGCTCTCTCTCTCCTCCGCGCGCGTCGCCGGTTTTCCCGTCGCCGTCGCCTTCTCCGGCCATCTCTCGAGCCGCCGCCGGTAAGAGACGAACCCCGGCCGCATCCCCATCCCGCGCCGCCCCTCTATTCCCTCCCTAGCGCCCTCCATCCTCCATGGCCGCACCTCCATGTTGCTTCGGTTGGTTTCATCCAAGAATAGCTCTATCATTTACCTTCTATTCCATTGGTGATGCTTCTTTGTCACAAAAGATCACATGCTCACTTGGCTAGGGGAGACAAGTTAAGGCATGCATGCATGAGGTTGAGAGTTCAAATCCTGGGCATGCATTTTCGGTTGGACTTTTGGCCACATTTTGTTCACCTCTAGTCCATGACAAGCGGGACCCACATGTCATAAAATAATAAAATAAAATTCTGCACTCAATGACAACCGGGCCCCACGTGTCATACACTCCAATATACTCCAAAAATCAGCCAAAAATAAGATTCCAGAGAATATTCTTTCGGTTTTGCATTTTCTGGAATTTCCAATCCATTCAAACTTCCAATCGCTCGTTCTCCCTCGTCCGATCTCCGAATCCAGTGATTCAAATCTCTAAATTTGTCTAAAATCATAATCTAAGTTACAGTATATATTTTATAATTTTTGGATTTTATTTCGATTTTATTTGATTGGTTCTTCGCGCGTAGATTTCGACGAATTCAGAGAGAACGACGCCGACGAATCGCACCAGGTCTTCGAGCAAGGCAAGTTACACCTTTGATCATGTTGAACCTAATATTTTAAATTAATTATGTTGTTTTTAAATTATTATGCATGCGTAATTTTATTCAAGTCTAGTTTAAATTCAGTTTAAAAGTGTAGTTATGCCTAAATCCTTTGTACAGCCAAATTTGACTTGAATGCCATTGTACCTTGTCAACCCTAGATAAAACCTAGTTAGTACAATAGCACTAACTAGAAATTTTGTAGAAATGCTTAGCCATGCTTAAGATAATTATGGTTTGGGACGATCTTTCACATAAAATGATAACCTTTTTACATGAAATGATAAACTTTTCAACTGTACTCTTGACTTTGGTGAGTCAAGGAGTGTTATGAAATGTTTTCAAACAAAATATGAAACTGGTTTAGACTTAGGCAATTGGTTAGAGTGGTGGGTGCAGGCATGCCCTGTTGGTTGGAGCCGCAGTGGTTGATTGTCGTGCACGGGGGTTTGTGGTTGAGCCTAAGTCAATTAAGGACCGGTCTGTGAGCTACTGTTGCAAAGCCCTATCGTACTACCACAAGTCTGGTATGGGACAGACCTGGCCAACTAATTTGTGAAGTTCCAACATGATCTCGCTATAGGCTGAATGTGAGCGCGGCGTAGGCCGTGAGAAGTCTCACACGGCACAAGAGGGGGCTCCAACATGTGGATTCATGTTGTGGTGAAACCTTAGTGGCGGCGTGATTATGTTGACAACGGATCATTGTAAAGGCCTTGTCATGATCTCCTCGCCGCACACCTAAGGAAGTGTGTAACTCGCGTGGCAAACCGGGATGATCATGTCTTGTGGGTAAAGCTGTACAACCTCTGCAGAGTGTATAACCTATCCTGGATAGCCGTGCCCACGGTCATGGGCAAGCTGAGTAAAGTTTTTCACGGATTAGACTTTGCTTTTCAAAATGGTTTGCGAAAACCTTGTGGATGGATGGAATCCATGGGAGATTTTAAAGGTGTATGGATGGATGGAATCCATATGGTATCTTTTGGAAAGATGGTCCGGGTGGGATGCCCGTGGTTAGGTTGGTGTGGGGGATGGACCTGCACTAACGGTATCTATTTTGTTACAACATTGTTTTACTTAATGTATCAAATTCAGCTTTTGCACTTATTATTGATATTTACTCCAATGATACTGTTTGTGCAAATAAACCATAATATGCCTTCTTTTGTAACCCCTTATGCATGCATACACTCTGTTATATTTCCCTGGTGTAACTTGCGTAAGCACTTCGTGTGCTTACCTTGGGAGTACTTTATGTGCTCACCTTGCTAAAATCTGTTGCCAGAGGATGACGCCTACAACTTCGGTGAGGATGGTGACGACTAGGCCACGTCTTACAGTCATTCGCCTTGTGGGAAGGCTGGATGGGCTGCTGCTTTATGTATTTCTTCCGCTGTCTTCTTTTGCTATTATTGTAAACTTTGGCCATCAGGCTCATATTAGTTAAATAAAGTTTGTCATTACGCATGATATTTGTCTTTGTGATACTGTGTGCACTAGCTTTTCCTGGGATAGTGCGATTAACACAGAGGGTTCTGGAGTTGCTGCTCCGGGTCCCGACACCCTGGCGGCACGTCCTTTGGAAAGACATACATGTACTCCTACAAAAGATTAGTGACAGCGGGAGGCACTGAAGAAGATACATCCTCGAATGAAAATAAATCTTGTTTGCAAAGTAAGGCATAGCAAACAGAAGTACTAGCATCTAGCTCATTCACATCAGACTTAGTGGCAAGAAAACATGCACATTTTAATTTAATCTCATTTTTCTTCTCATGAACAGATTTAGAGTTTGTCTTTTTATGTTGCTCAAGTTCGTTTGCTACAATCTGATTTTCACTCCTATTACACTCCTGAAATAGCACAAAAGATGTAACACAATTTTCTTGTCATGATGCACAAAAAAATATTGGTTTGTCTTACCATGATGCAGAGAATCTTTATCATATTGCTGCGGTCTACCTAACAGCATAGAGCATAGTTGCATAGGGACAACATCACATTGTACAACATGATGATAAGAACTAATAGCAAAATTTACTCGCACCATTCATGTTACCTTCACCTTGCCGCTGCTATTGAACCATTGAATGTAGTAAGGTTGTGGGTGTAGTTTGGTGTTCAACGCAAGCTTCTCCACCATATCGGAGCTCGCCAAGTTTTTGCAGCTCCTTCCATCAATGATCACACGGCATGAGCGTTCCTTCACGATGCACTTTGTTTGGAAAAGGGTGTGCCGCTGACTTTGCTCCGTCCTCTCCATTTGTGCACTCAACACACACTGCACAATGAGGCTCTCAAAGCACTCTGCATCTTCAGCACCAATGTGTTCTTCCTGCTCCTTCCCACTACCTGCATGGTCAGCTGCAAGCATAGCATATATATCCTCATCCAAATCACTAGCAGTAGAATACTCACCATCATCTCTCACAATCAAAACACGCTTGCTTGGGCATTCACTCCGCACATGGCCATACCTCTTGCATTGATGACATTGGATATCCCTTGTTCGTCCCATAGATGCAACAGATGAAGAGCTCTTTGCATGTGCTTGGGCTGATCCCTTTGTTGCTTCGGATAACCCAAGATGCTGAGTTTGATGATGAAAACCGTGGCTTGCTATTGGAGGAAGAAGGTGCATAAGGTTGGCTTGATGGTGTAGCGGATGCACGTTGAGACCAAATGTTACCACGACCTGCAGAAATGTTAGTTCTAGTGCTCGCGCGTCGTCCCTGTACTTCTCTTTCAGTTTTACAAGCAAGATGAAATAAACGAGTGATGGAATTATATTCTTTGTAAACTAAAATGTCCTGAATTTCATGATCCAAACTACCCATAAACCTAGCCATAGCAGCTTCCTCAGTTTCCTCTAAGTCACAACGCAACATTCCTGTTTGAAAATCTTGAAAATATTCCTCTATATTTTTACTACCTTACCTCAATTATTGCAACTTATGTAACAAATCATGTGCATAATATGAAGGAACAAATCTAACTCGCATGATTCTTTTTAATGCATCCCAAGTTCATGGTATGGTTAAAAGATTTTTCTTGCAATATTCACTCCACCAAACAGACGCAAAGTCAGTGAACTCACTAGTAGCAGCCCTAACCCTTTTGTTTTCAGGGAATGCATGACAAGCAAATTTCTGATCAACAGCCAATTCCCAAGTGATATAAGCATCAGGGTTATATTTTCCATCAAAAGGTGGCTAGTGAACTTAATCTTACCAAGTGATTCATCATCCTCACATACCTCATGGTGTGGGTACATAGGACTCATGCCAATGCGATTCTAGCGTAGTTGACGATGACGGTGAGCATCCTCATCATCATCGATCTCAGTATCAGCCGCATATTCGTCTCCACCATTTTCGTCCACCCTGCTGCCCAAGACACCATTGTTGGTACGTGTATGCGAGTAGGTATAGCGGGAGTAGCCACGGGAGATGCACGGTCCATCTCATCAAGATGTCTCAAAATCTCAGCAAGTGAGGTGTTGACGATGCCAACGGAAGCCTCCAATGATGCCAGCATAGTGTTGGTGTCAATCTGCGTGGCCTCCAATTGACCAAGGCGTTCATTAGTGACCTGTACATCCGCATCAAGTCCCTTAGCGTGCAGCTTCACTTGGCGCTCAAAGTGTTGAATGATGCCCCTAGTCCGAGGGGAATGTGTTGCAGCCATCGGGTCCACTGGTTCCCCTGACATTGTTAGGAAAACACACGAGAACAAACAAAGAAGAGAAAAAGTAATAAAATTGCAAGTTATGCCCTCACAACTACTGGGATGTGGTTAAATCAAGTCGCACACTCTCAACCTGTTCTGTTGAGCTCTTACTATGATGAGGACATCTCTATTATATATTCATCGTCCACTCCAAGTGTGCATGACAAAGCTAGTGATGAGGCTTCGAAAGGTCCTATGACAAGAGCAAGAGCTAAACTACTTCAACAACAGGTGCTTTTGTTTCTTAGAGAGTCTTCTATTACGTTAGATGAGAATAGCATACTATCTAATGCAAATATATTGTGCCTTCTCAGATTCGAAGCAACAGAAGATCAGGTGGAGAAGATCCAACCGGCCACGAGTCAGGAGAATGAGAGTCCAAGCGAGCAAGGAACTAAGATATATGCGTCCAAGAAAGTCTCAACCAAGCAGCCATCAAATCAATGGAAGGTCACATGATCACAAATCTCATGGAGCACGCAAGATGTGGCCTGCGTGCCCAAAAGTTGACCGAATCCACCTCAAATCTCGGTTTTGTAATAGGATAGGGGGTTAGCCCGAAATTAAAGGAAACAGACTTGTTAAATTTTAGGAATTAGATTAGGAAACCTTGACCGAATTAGAGATTGATTCGGCCAAGGCTTTCCTTGCGTGAGTTTGGGGAAGCACTATAAAACCCCCTTGTATCCCTTTGTTCAAGACAGACCACGTTTGAGAAAAATCAATCTACTAAAGTTTTCGAGTTAGCATTGCTGCCAAAATTCCATAGGGAATTAGGAGTGTCTTCTTCAATCAAGATCGTTCAGCCTTTCCGTTGGGAATTGGGTGCACGATTGATCTTTGCTTGGTGGTCGGCGAAATCAACACGAGTGTGTTTTGGCGGATTAAAGAGTGTTCGTCCCTTGCACTAGCATTGGAGGATCATTACGATTCTTCAAGACTCCCGTGAGTATCCATCCTACGTCGAGAAGATCGGGCGACCCCGTATCATCTTGGTATCAGAGTGCAGTTTACTCGGTAGGATCTTATCCTTTTAAATTTTAGTTTATTACTTTCTGTCCTATAGTCCTTAAACCGAAAACACACAAAAAAAATCCAAACCCTAGTTTCGCATTTGCTATTTTTCATGAGTTTTATTAAGTCTTGATCCATTAGAAATTTTGTTTACATGTTGATCTTTGTGTTCCTACACGTAACTTGATCTTGTGTCCCCATAAAACAAAAAAAGTAGATTCAATTTACTCTTGAAGTTGAGTCTGTGTCTACAACTCCTCCTAGATCAATCCGAGTACAACCTTAGAGTCCAAGTCAGTTTTGGCTAGCTGTCCACTTCCGAATCTGTATGGAAGTTGCCATCCGAAACCAACCCAAGGGAGGTGCTATCAAAAACCAAGAGAGGAGTTGATGTAGCCAAGAGTGTGAATACTACATTGATTTGTTTCTATTTTGTTTCTATTTTTGTTTCTATTTTGAAACCAACCCTAGTTTCATTTTGTTTCTATTTTTCCTACGGATGGAGGCAAAAGTACACATTGGAACGCCCTGGAGGAAAGCTCCACACTGACTGGAATAGATTCAAATGCATGTTAACATAATTTGTGGCACAAATGAGGTCTATTCTGGGTATTAGGCACTCAGTTTTATTACGTGGCTCGATTTCACTAGCGTAGAGCTTATAGAACAAGTTGAAAGCCGTCGTGGAGGGATGTTACACACCGACTCGAGCGGATTCGAAATGCATACCGATATGACCTCAGGGGCTAATGAAGTCCATTTTGGGTGTTTGGCACTCAGTTTGCCTTCGTCCCATGATTTTGTACACATGGAGCTTGTAGTACTAATTGGAATCCATCGTGGAGGAAAGTTTCACACCGACTCGGATGTATTTGAAATGCACGTTGTTGTAGGGGTGGCCCCCCACCTAAACCCAGCAGGCCTAATAGGAGGTTATAAGGCCCAGAATAGGCCATGTGTAATGACATAAGTGCCCCTGGAGGGGATGACCAGATGTAAGGGTATAACTGTAAAAGCACTCCTCATGTGTACATATATATGGATACAGGCCATGGGGAGAAGCCATGCCATTTTACTCATCTCCCTCACTCTCCACTACCATCTCTCTCTCTGTTTGGTCTGTAACCACAACAGCTGGCGCCGTCCGTGGGGAGGACAGGAGTAAGCCCGAAACCTGAAAAAGGATGGCACCGAAAAAAGCTTCGTCAACGGCGGCGAGGGGAAAGAAGGCGGCCGGGTCGGAGCGTCGCATGGCTACCAGGGCTTCGGCATCGGCTGCGGCGAGCGCGGGTGGCGGCGCAGGCGCGGTGGCCGAGGACGTCGACGTTCGCGCTGCGATGACCAACCCCGTCACCGGCACCGCGACGACCAACCCCGTCACCGGCACCGCGACGACCAACCCCACCACCGGCACCGCGGCGACCAACCCCGTCACCGGCACCGCGACGACCAACCCCGTCACTGGCACCGTGACGACCAACCCCGTCACGGGCACCGCGACGACCAACCCCGTCACCGGCACTGCGACGACCAACCCCGTGGTCGAAGACGTCGACGCTGGCGCGGCGACGACCGACCCCGCCGACGCGACGGCAGCCGACCTCGCCGCCCTCGCCGCAACCCTCGCCGGTAGCGCAGACCGGGCGGTTCGAGGTAGCCACAACGGAGCGACCGGCAGCTCGGGAGCTTGCGACGCGGTCGTGCCCCCGCCGATCCGTCCGTTGGGCGTGCCAGCGGCCCCGCCCGCACAGGCGGTGGAAAGCGCCCTGCTGGCGGCCCTCAAAGCGTTCCAGCAGGAGCTGGGGGATCTTCGCGGGGCTGTCCGAGACATACAAGACGCTCGGAGCCAACAGGCCGCGCCAGTGGTCGCGCCAGAGCCCACGTCGGAAAGGGCGGACAGCCGCGACGCCCCCACATCCAGCCGCGTCCCGCTACGGCGCGTCGATCCAGAGTCCCCGCTTTCGGCAGGACTACAGCAAGCGGCGTGGCCCGAAGACTTCAAATTCCCCATTGTCATCGAGCCCTACAAAGGTGACACGGACCCCCGCGAGTTCGTGCGCGTGTACGAAACCGCAATCGAGGCCGCGGGCGGAGATGACACCACAAAGGCGAAGGGACTCCCCCTCGCGTTGCAAGGAGTGGTGCTCTCCTGGTTTTTTACCATAGAGCCGAACTCCATCTATGCGTGGGAGCAGATCCGCGACCGCCTTCACAACAACTTTCAAGGAAACTATGTCGAGCGGGTCGACGCGGACCAGCTCTTCGCCGTAAAGCAGAAACCTTCGGAGAAGCTCCGGGACTACTTCAAGCGCTTCGCGAAGATACGTTGTCAAGTCAAATATGTTAATGAAACCACCGTTGTCAATGCAGCCATACAGGGCCTTCGCCCAGGCCTGATGGCCGAGTACAATGCACGGAAGCCAATTAAGACAGTGACGAAGCTCCTTGACAAAATGGAGGAATACACCAGGGCAGAAGAGGACGCGCGGCGAAGGCAAGGTGACGACTCCGACACCAACCAGGCCGGCGCCTCGCCAAAAGCCGAAGACCCGCCGAAGGACGGTTCTTCGAAGGGAAAACGTAAGCAGGAGTCGTCCAGGGATGCGCCCGACCGCAGGGACACCCCACACAAGGAGTCGTCCGATAGGCCCAAGCGTGGCCACCAGAAGTCGCTGCGAGGCCGGTACGTCCTCGACATCGAAGGCGATTCCGACGAAGGCACCCCCGCGGGCCGAGGCGGCCGGGGGCGCGACCGTGGCCGGGGCCGCGACGATAAAGGCCGTGGAGATTACGACGACCAACACCAGGGGCTGTGGTGCGCAGTCCACGGTCGTGGCAACCACGACACCCGCACGTGCACCTCTATCGCGGTGCTCCGCGAGAGCGTCGCCAGGGACAGGAACCTCAAAGCACGCCCGCTCGTGGTGGCCCACGTACAGCACCCATACGAAGCTCCCGTGCACATTCAGGCACAAGGGACGCAGCCCCATGAGGGTCCTCTGCGGATTCAGGCCCATGTGCAGCAGCCTCAGTAGGGCTTTCTGCAGCTACAGGCTCCGGAGGCCACCCACCGAAGGGTTATCAACGTCATCTCCGGAGGCTCCACGTTGGAGTTTGCCTCGGCACGGCAGCAAAAGGCCTACGCGCGGAGGCTACACCACGTGGCGGCATATCCAGCAGAGGCACCGCCGGACTGGGCACAGCAGGAGGTCACGTTCACCCCCGCCGATGCCGAAGGTGTGGAGCTTCCCCACCACGACCCCTGGTCGTCCGAGTCGTTATAGCGGGGTGCGACGTGGGACGTGCCCTGGTTGATGGCGGCAGTTCCGCGAACATTCTGTTCGCGGCAGCCTTCGACCAGATGGGGATCCCCCGATGTCGCCTCGGCCCATCGGGAGTCCCGCTACAAGGCTTCGGAGGACAACCTCTACGGGCGCTCGGCCAAATATGTCTGTAGGTCTCCTTCGGCCAGGGCGACAATGAAAGGGTCGAAGACGCCACCTTCGACGTCGTCGACCTCCCATACCCATACAACGCCATATTGGGGCGTCCAATCCTCAACTCCTTCGGGGCGGTACCGCACCACAGCTATTTATGCATGAAGCTCCCGGGGCCGCGAGCCATCATTACCATTCGGGGCGACCAGGACATTGCCCGGCGCATCGAGCACGGCACCAGATGTCCCCGTCGCGGCGGGCAGCGGCACACCTAGGATCGGCACCGACGTGCGAAGGCCCACGGTGCCATCCGGGGGCGACTCCGCAAGCCCTGCCGATAGTGCAACCACTAGAGGCTCCGGCCGCGCTGAGCACAGACGGTTAGTACCCCCCCGTCGTATGTAATTGCTTACCCGCGCAAACGGGAATGTAATAAAGTTCCGTTTGTCGCCAACATATTACTGCTGTGCAAAAATACGCGGTGAGCACACGCGGAGGCCTCGCCTACGCGTGCGCTCCCGCAGTATAAACCAAAGACGCACGTTCGCGTGTGCACTCTCCGTAGCCAGGGGTACGGGTATGAGTATAAACCAAAGACGCACGTTCGCGTGTGCACTCTCCGTAGCCAGGGGTACGGGTATGAGTATAAACCAAAGATGCACGTCCGCGTGTGCACTCTCCGTCAAAGACACGGGCATGAGTATAAACGAAGATGCACGTTCGCGTGTGCACTCTCCGTCAAAGACACGGGCATGAGTATAAACGAAGACGCACGTTCGCGTGTGCACTCTCCGTCGAAGACACGAGCATGAGTATAAACAAAGACGTGTGGGGGGACGCCTCTGCACGCACTCTACGGAGTATAAATAAGACGCGGATGCATTCCCTGCGCACTCTACTGAGTATAAATAAGACGCGAACCCCGCGCACGCCAGGGACTTCGTCCTTGTGCGTACTCCCCGGAGTATAAATCAGACGTGGACGCCGATCCCACGCAAATCTTGCGCGGCCGCCAATCGCGCACCTTAGCGCGTTGAGGCTCGCCTTCGCACATCACGGGAGGTGTACGCAGGGGGTACTATGGAAACCAATTCCGGGAGTTCCAGAGTACCGACGTTGCGCGCCAGAGGCTGGCCCCAGTGTCGGCGCGCACGTGGAATATGCGATACACCAGAGGCTGCCCCCGCCTCGGGGTGGGGGGACGGAGGTCCGCCTTCGCACACGCCAGTCCACGAGACTTTAAATAGGTCGTCGTGCGGAGGTCCGCCTTCGCACACGCCAGTCTACGGACTCTAAACAGGTCGTAGTGCGGAGGTCCGCCTTCGCACGCGCCAGTCTACGAACTCTAAACAGGTCGTGGTGCGGAGGTCCACCTTCGCACGCGCCAGTCTACGGACTCTAAACAGGTCGTGGTGCGGAGGTCCACCTTTGCATACGCCAGTCCATGAGACTTTAAATAGGTCGTCGTGCGGAGGTCTGCCTTTGCACGCGCCAGTCTACGGACTTCCAGCAGGTCGTAGTGTCAACAACTGCCCCCGCACGCGCTAGCTCCACGGAGTACTCAACGTGCGAACCCCGCGGGCGCATTGGCCCCCGGGCGACGAGCAGGAGGCAGCGCTCGCACGGTTCACACCAACGGCGAACTTGGAATGTGGGGATCTCGGCTCCGCACAGCACGACTGCGCATGTCCTAATTATCAGGAGATCTATATATCGGGAAAATCTTTCAAGAACAGAGGCCCGCCAACATCCCTGCCGCTCTAAGTAGCTATTCGGCAGGCTCGTCCTTAACACGCGATAAGGACGGGGTTCCACCGGAAGAAAGTCGGCCCGCCCAAAAGTCCAGCGACTCTTCGGCCCTTCGCCAGTGTCGAAGGCGTCGTCAGGTCGCAAGGTCGGCCACAAGAAGTCGGCCCCCAGCAAGGAAGCTGCCCGGGACATAGGCGAAAGTCAGAATTTGTGAAGCAAGCGTGTACTTCATTCACAAAAAGAGGGGGCATTACAATGCACGCCTACACTTAGGCACCACGGCGTCACACCTGCGGGTTCCCGGCGCCTTCGGAGGCCCCAGCGCCGCCCTCGCGCGTCGAGGGACCCCGTCCAGGAATCGGCCGAGGCTCCCCTCCCCGTAAAGTGACTTCCGGAGTTCGACCCGCGCAGCGTCTGCCCCGACGTAATCCCAGATCCGTTCATAGACGGGCTTGATGGCGCGGCGAGCGGAGCGGACGGCGCCGGACATTACTTCGGCCCCGCCGGGCATCTCCAGCTGGGGGTCCTCTAGCCCGGCGACGTGCGTGCAACTGCGGTGCTGCAGGAGCACGCACACCAAGCATGCCGATGTGTACGCGCAGTGGTTGCTGAAGGTCATCGCAGCGCCGCGCGCGACGTTGGCGGCGTCTCCGACCCAGCGGATGGTCCGCAACAGCTCCTCCGGGCCGAAGGCGTGGTCCGGCACTTTGGCCACAAGCCCTTGGAGATGGCTTTCCAGTGCTTGCATGGCATCCCATGCAACCACCGAAGCCTCGCCAAGCGTCCGATCACGCTCCGCTAGAGTCAGGGCGAGCTCGCCTTTTTCCTTCTCTAGCGAGGCGACCTGTTGCAGAAAGTCATCCTGTTCTGCCGCAAACTCCTGCTGCGCAGCCTCCGCGGCCGACTCCCGCGCCGACGCAGCAAGTCCTTCGGCGTGCGCCTTCGCTTCGGCGCACTCCGCTTCCAGCTGGCGGATGCAGGCATCCTGGGCAGAGTGGGCTCCTGAGGCTTCGCGTAGCTCCTCCTCGGCGGCCCGCAGCCTGTCCTCAAGCGCCCTTTGGGCACGAGCATAGGCCTTTTACAAGGCCTGCCCCAACACAAGTGTCTGCAGAATGGAAAGACTTAGCAAGCTTAGCCGGCCCAGGCGTTGTCGTATGAGTACTTACGCTCACCCCAGACACCTCGAAGGCGTCCCCAAGGCGCCCCGCCCCGTAGGGCTGCAGCGCTTGCTGGTCGACGCTGGCAGCCGCGTCATCCACAATCCCGCGCCACACCCTCAGCATCTCCGGGAGAGGCACGAAGTCCGCGGGGCTCACACGCGCGGAGGTCCCGTGTTCCGCCAAGCGCTCCTCCAGAATGAGCGACACTGCCAATAGGGATGCAGGTGAGCACCGCAAGACATAAAAGAATACACCAGGGTAAGCTAAGCCACCCTACCTTCGGTAGCAGAAGGAGGGCTTCGGGGGCCCGCCCCCTATTCCCAGACGGGGCTGCGGTGGCGTAAGCCCCCGCAGAAAGCATGGTCCCGCAGCGAGCAGAAGCCTCTGCGTTCGGGGCCGGCGGCGACCGTTCCTGCACGGCGGGCGGCGTGGCCAGGGGGGCAGAGGGGGCGCACGCCGCAGGGTCTTCGGCATCGGCATCGGAGTCCCACAAGCTTCTGATGCCAGTCGCCACGACGAACCCCCGCGGCGTCCGGTGGAGCTCCGGCCGTACACACGGCCGCTTAGCCGGGGTAGGCAGCAGCGACACCGCCCCAGCAGTCTCTGCCGGAGAGGCCCCCGCGGCTGCAGCACCCGGGGGCGAAGGTTCCGCTGTGGCAGTTTTCGCAGGGGGCACCTCGATTTCTGCTGATGCTGTCGGTGAAGGCAGCATGGCTCCGTGCGCCCCCACGGAGGGCGTCTCCAGCACCACAGCGGCCACGGTCGAAGGCTCCACCTCAGCATCGCCGGTCCGCACGGATTCTGTCTCGGCGACTTCGGCGGGCGGCGAGACTTCCCCTCTCCGGCTACTCGCGGCAAGCCCGCCGTCCAGGGCACTCGCCGAAGATGCCTCGCCTCCGGCGTTCGCACCATCCAAGCCTGAATCGGCATACTTTGCCGAATCCGACTCCGCGTCTGCCGCGCCCTCGGGAGCGCCAGAAGCAGCAGTAGCAGCCGCCGCACCAAGCATGGCAGACGCCCCGCTTCGGCCCATCTTCCGAGACGGCGCCTTCTTCCTCGCTGCACCGTCGTCCGGAGCGGCACGGTCCGGCACGACAAGGCCCAGGGCCTCGCACACGCGGATTATTCACCCCAGCCCCACCTCGGCGATAGTAGACGCGCGCTGCTCGTGCTCCCTGCCGGTATACGGCCCCAGGAATAAGCGCGCGGCCTGCTCCGCCTCCTCCAAGCAAATCCCTGAAGCACAGGGGATAACATTAGCATATAACGCATTTTGTGTGAACAAAGGAGAGACACGATCGAGGCTTACGAAGACCGGAGGGCGCCGGTAGCAAGCAGATCGACGGCGAAACATTGTCGTCTCGATGCCTCTCGGCGGCAAGACGCCAGTCGCGAGCAAGCGGCGCCACGCCATACATCACATACTCTTCGGCGAGGTCGCGCATGTTGAAGCGGGCGGCCACGCCTACGAGCCGCCGGGCCCTCCGCCTGTCCTCATCACCGAGCGTCCGGCCGGGCGAGGGCTTGAACGTGATCGGTCGGCCCGTGCACTCAGGACCGCTCCCGCTCTCCACACGGTGGTAGAACCACCGCTTCATCCAGTGAGACTCGCACTTCCCGCGAGTGGAGTTCGCAGGGAAGAGCTTGTTGCAAGTCGAACGAAGAATAAAGGTGACGCTGCCGAAGCTCGACAGTGTCCCGTCCTTCCGATCCTTGGGCTGGCACCGCGCCTCGTGAAGGTAGGCGGACAACGAGGCGCTGGGCCAGCATGCCCCCGAGCACAAGGCCCAGCTGTACACCGCGAGCCAGGCCACGGCGTTCGGAGTCAGTTGCGCTAGCTCCAGCCCGAAGGTCCGCAGCACGTCGCCCACAATCGCCGCCGCCGGGATGCGGAGCCCCGCGTTGAAAAAGGCAACAAACACGACCGCCTCTGACCCCTCGGGGTGCGGTTCCGTCTCATCGGCGGCGGGCAATCGTACCGCCTGGCACTCGGATAGGTTCCACGCGCGCAGAAGCACTTGGATCGTCTTCTCGGTCATGAGCGACGGGCCCAGCTTGTCGGAGAACGCGCCTTCCTTTTCCGCCGCCACTGGGTCGCGCTCTTTGAGCGTGTACTTCACCTCTAGCGGTGAAGATCGCCGGTGAATGCCGCAGCCACTAGCCGCCCGATCACGCTTGTCGCCACATGCCATTGCTTCCCGCAAAAGGAGAATAGCGGCGAAGAATACTACGGGAGTATGGAAAGCGATGCACGCAAGAAGGGGGCGTACAACTGCGGGAGCGCGGTCACGAGCGCTACTTCAAGCCACCCCGCCCCAATACCGAAGCGTCGCGACGGTCCGCGTACGGGACGCGACCGTAGTCGTACAAAGGCCCGTCCAGCACAATTCCTCATAGCCAATGGTGAAGGGCCACGACCACAGCGCCAAGGGCCGTCACAGCACGACGCTCTCTAGCCGCCATTAAAGGCACACTAATGGGCCAGGGGATCACAACAGCTTCGACACTGCGCCATTCATCGCCCGCCCCGTGTCCCCCTTCCCTAGGGAAGAGGCGAGCAGTCGCGAGCACGCAACCGTCCACATCCCGCCGCGCACCAGTTATAAGCTGCCGCGTGCCCCGTGCGCGCCGAGGCGGGTCGCACGGTACGGGAACCTACCCCTGGCAGACCGGGGGCCGGCGTGATTCCAGGAACCTTTACAGCACAGGACCGCATCGTGAGATCTCAACCACCGCGGTGTTCGCAATGCGAGGTCGCCAGCTCCGCTGCCACCCATTCGAAGGGTAGGGGACGGAGCGCGCGCGCGCGTCTACTTCGGCTAGGCGCCAGCTCCGCTGCCACCCGTTCGATGGATAGGGGATGGAGCGCGCGCATCTACTTCGGCCTAGGTGCCAGCTCCGCTACCACCCGTTAGAAGGATAGGGGGCGGAGCGCGCGCGCCTACTTCGGCCTAGGCGCCAGCTCCGCTGCCACCCGTTCGAAGGGTAGGGGACGGAGCGCGCGCGTCTACTTCGGCCTAGGCGCCAGCTCCGCTGCCACCCGTTTGAAGGGGAGCGCGTGTGTCTACTTCGGCTAGGCGCCAGCTCCACTGCCACCCGTTCGAAGGGTAGGGGACGAAGCGCGCGCGTCTACTTTGGCTAGGCGCCAACTCCGCTGCCACCCGTTCGCGGGGTAGCGGACGGAGCACGCGCGTCTACTCCGACTTGGCGCCATTTCTGCCGCGTCGACGTCGGCAGCTTGATACCGGCGGATCCCCGCTTTAGCTGAGGTGCTTTGCCATTCGCCTCCACCCTGCGTCGGGGAATAACAGCAAGCCGCAGCGGGCCAAGCAACCTCGGCGGCAGCCTCGACATGATTTAAACCATCGGGGATTCGGGCCTTTGGGTTTTCAATGTTTTGGGAGTGCAGCGGCTGGTGTGCGGCAGGTTTTGACAGGTTCTCGTAGACAGATAAGCTTCAGTACGTCAATGTTCCTTGACGATGGCCCCAGTTGGCACAGTCAGCGGACGCAGATGACCTCAAGCATATCTGTCTACGAGAACAAGTCAAACCTTGCCATCTTCATACGAAAGCGCGGCGCGCGCGTAGGAGGCCGTCTTCTCGATCGCCACACCAGCCTGGCCGCGGCCTCGGCCTGGATCTTGATTTCAAGAAACGGACCCGCGCGTGCGAACGGCAGAGGTGAGGGTCATGTCCCGCAAAGACTGCCTCGTTCTCCTTAACAGGCCACCTACAGTGCATCAGCATTTTTCAAAGTGATGCGGGCGGGCTCCATCAGGAACACCGACTGTAGGTAGGTCTGTTAAGGAGAACAGGGCAAACCTTGCCGTCGTGTGCAGAAACACAGCGCGAGGGCAGGAAGTGCGGCTGGCTACCGATAACCGACGCTGACCAAGCTCCCGAGAAAAATGGACCTCCATCAGTACATCAACATTCCCCAAGCCGCTCAGCGACGCTAGGGAATGTCGATGCACGGAAGGGGCCCATTTTAGGGGAGCAGCTTCTATCAAAATACATGCAGGAACAACGCCGCACCAGCACCGTATATATACCCCATCAGCAGGGGAGCCAACCGGCGGAAGTGCAATCGGCAGGAGTCCAACCGGCGGAAGTCCAACCGCCGAAAGTCCGCCGTTACATTAAGGGTCACGACGCCTCAAGGCCCGCACCGCGCCAAGCACGCTTCACCACGTGGACGGCCAGAAGAACGAGCGTCGCAGCGCGTCCCTTATTACTTAAGGCATACGCGGCGGCTCAGGGGCCCGCTACGCTTACCTGTGCCGGCGCAACGCACCCGACGCACCTCGACTAGGCGCCAGCTCCGCTGCCACCCGTTCGAAGGGTAGGGGATGGAGCGCGCGCGTCTACTTCGGCTAGGCGCCAGCTCCGCTGCCACCCGTTCGAAGGGTAGGGGACGGAGCGCGCGCGTCTGCTTCAGCTTGTAGGACCGAAATGGCAACAGAGGGGGGGTGAATGGTGCCTTCTAAAAACTCCCCAAGTACTCACACGACAAATCGGGCGAAAGAACTAGCTTCTTCGATCAAACACACGTGGTCGTAAGCCAACTGATGGTCGAACACCACGTGGTCGAACACTTGCCTGAGCCGACAAAAGAAATCAAGCAGTGATAACTGAGAGGATGAACCAAGAACAGAAGGACTCGAGGCGCACAATCATCCGGTAAAGTGAACTTCTCTAATTCGACTCCTGCTCTCGGGAATGAACTGGCCAAGTGGCCTTGAGACAGATTCCCAGTTCTGAGCTAATCAAAGCACACAAAGACGAAAGCAGACTCACGAAGAAGAGAGGAGAGAAAAGGATAGCAAGAAGTCCAAGTTCTCAAAACAGATCGCAAACAAGTCAATCACAACATCTCAAGACGACAGAAAACAAATAGAGGAAGAGAGATGAATGATTGATAATGGAGGTTTCTACAGCCACTCCAACTGGGAGATACATGAGCACACTTGCTCCATCCCGAGAACCCACATACTCACAAATAACAAAGGAAGAACAGAACAACTCGGGGATCAGAATCTCACCAGTACCCGAGCTCTACCCTCTCTATTTATAGCCACACACTCACACACCAAAGAGGGGGAACCCACAAACCCTCACCTAACACCGGGTTTTCAACTCACTTTACCCACTAGCGAGAACGAGCTCCAGTGCTTTACCCGTTACACCCAACGGCTCCACTGCTTTGCCCGTTAGCGCCAACAACTCCTGTGCATTGGCAGAGACACAGCTTCCCTTTGCAGCTTTCCGTATTTCTCCAAAATGCCATTCCACTGCCTTCCCGGAAGCTTCCTCCTGCCTTGTCGTCCAAGCTTGCAACCACCTCGCAAGACTAGGTCTCCTTCGGCTTCCCCTGGTCGTTCTGGACCTCGACATCCCCCATGTCTAGTCCCGACCACTCCAAGCCTCATCAAGACTTGTCTCCAAGGTCCTCTGGCAGCTCCAGCTCCGGTTCCTCATCTCCTCGGCTTGCAACCACCTCACAGACCTCGTCGTCTTCAGCACTTCCTGGCCGCTCTTGACCTCAGCACCGCCCGTGCCTAGTCTCGGCCTTCCATGCCTCGCCACGACTAGTCTCAAGGTCCTGCAAACATTACAGACAAGCAAACCATTACATAGCACCGCACAACACAATGTGTACAGACATCTGCATAAAAGGAACTCAAAACATGCTTCACAAGGTCGTACATTCACTACGATCGGTCAAAAATACTTAAATATTAATTCTCAAGACCTACGATCGTTACCATAGACCATACGACCACCCCAGTGGTCCTTACGACCGCCTTAAAGCTAGCTACGACTATCACAAGTTTCAGTTCCAACTTACCCGACCAAGTTGTACCAACTTATGACTGGTCAAAACCATAGATCAAGACTTTCTTAAGTCCTACGACCACATCTCAAGATGATACGACTATCTCAGAAGTCCATACGACCGGTTCCCAGAGACTACGACCAAAACCAGAGATTCCATCGTGGTCGAACCACTTTCCGACCACGTTCATCGCTTTCCACCGTGGTCGAAACCCTTCTCGATCACGTACGACTTGGTTCACTGTGATCGAAGCCCTTCCAACAACGTTTGAACACTTCCGACCGCAGTCGCCCACTTGCGACCACGCTCCAAGCTCGTCTGACCGCATCCGACCGAGCTACGACCATGTTCGCCCATAACGTGGTCGAAACCCGCTTTCGTTCTTAGGAAGAGAAATCTGCGACAACGTGGTCGTATGACTACTTTCGACCACCGACTACGCCTTACGACCGCGTTCTCCGTCAGTGTGGTCGTAACTGCCTTCGACCACGACCAAACGTGGTCGTACTAGGCTTCGACCACGACCAACGTGGTCGAATAGATTTTCGACCACGGCAAAACCAGTCGTAGACTTCCCTGGTGACCTACGACCAAGGTCAGAGTGGTCGTAAACGCCATGTGGTCGTACAGCCTTCCGACCACGGCCAGAAAGAGTAAAACATTGTTTTCCGGCTTTCGACTGCTGATAGAGTGGTCGTAAACAACCCGGCTGGCTCCCGATTGACGACAATAAGTTCATAACCTGCCCGACAGGCTTCCGACCACAACCAATGTGGTCGTAAGAGCCTACGACCACAGTCAGAAGCTACGACTTTGCACAGAAGGCGATTCCGATCACTTCTAAGGCTATGACTTGGCAGGAAGTGCCCAACCCAAACTCAAACTTTCTAAAACAAGAGTCAATTACTCATCACAAACATGTGGTCACCTCCACATGGACTCTCAATCTCCCCCTTGATGAGTATATTGACAAACCCAGAAAAAACATGAAGATGAGTTTGAGTTTTAAGAAACCAACATGGTCCAAAGAAAGAGAATGGAGCTAATGACCATGTCGACAGAAGGAACACTAGAGCAACAACTGAAAGAGCAAATTGTTCTCCAAAGCTCTAAAAAGATCCCGACTAGCTTTTTCTACCACTATTCTCCCCCTTTTGGCAATAAACACATCAAGGAGAGAATATGACATGTCAGAGAATGAATATGGCTGAAGTTTGTTTATTTAAGCATTTAGAGCCATGAGAATTATCCATATTGACCATAATGTAATATACCAAGCCATAACTAAAAAAAACGCTATCTAGATCATGACAACATATATATAAACCAGCTAGAGCACAAAGATGACAATCTGAAATGTAATGCATTTTGAGAGCAAGTCAAGTCATCAACGAGTAAAGTCTAGCTAGAGACATCCAAGGATGATGCAGGCCATGTCAATAAGCTAAGCGGAACAAAGAAGCTAACATTGAGTCCAAATAGAGTGCTATAAGCTCAAGATGGAAACATTGGTTAAGGTACTTGGTTCTGATTGTGGATTAAGCAAATTGAGCACATTGAACATTGTCTTTTGAAAGCATATGGTTGTTTTCAACCTAATTTTTGTTTATGTGCTAGATCTCAAGCCTTATGCGACTACTCCAAGCAATAAGCTTAAGAAAGATAGTCTAGGTCATCCAAAACTCCCCCTGAGTTCATGCCTAGTGCAATGGCAAGCTGTCTCATAGGAAAGAATTGGTGAGATCAGTTTTTTCGCACAAAAGAGATCTTTTTGCTTTTTAACACATTGTACTAACTCATGTATCATCAGGAGACTAAAATAGCTCAAACTAAGGCTCAAAATAGATTCAACACTCTACTCAGCCTATTTGACATGGCATGAATCATAAAAGGATAGCTCAAGAAAGACTAAACTCAAATGCTAGCATGACAAGTTTAATTTAAGTTGATCAATTTTACTTAACTTATCATGGCAAACGCTAGTCTACACATATGAAGTCATGATAAATTTAGCAAGCTAAGCACAAGTCATGGCAAGGTGTAAAGCATTGAAGCATGTCATAACAGGATAATAATCAAGGCTCAATGCAGTTTGATTATAATGCGAAATGCTGAAAATGCATGAAAGACCAGCTCCCCCTCAACATTAGATGCAACGTTTAGTTCAAGTTGAGTTATGTCAGAATTAAGCTCCACAAGCTCCCAATTGAACTCCCCCTGAACCAAAGTAAAAGAATCGAGAAGCTGGGAAAGAAAACAGCAAACAGGCAGTCCTTAAAGCATAGAAAAGATATAGAGGCAACTATGGCTCAGACTGACTCTCATCTACCCCATATGACTCCAGGACAATCAGCTGACAGTAAATCACACACTAGAGAGCAAACACGTACCCTGTCTACCCGAGGGTGGCCCAACCCTCGCTAGAACCTACAAGAAGTGAGTGAGCTCGACCTAGTGAGATAAGAAGCAGCTAATCCTGGAAGCACAAGATAAGAGTTAGAAGTCTAAGCATCTCAGCAAGAGAAGCACTCTAACCTATGCTGGAAGGACTAAACCCAAATGCATCCCGAGTGCAAAGCAACAGAAATGAGACAGAAGCATAATCAATATAGTAAAGCAGTAAAGTCCAAGCTCCCCCTCACTACAATCCGTAAGGACACACCACCCCAAGCTCTCCCCGCAGAGCTGAAAACCTCGAACTATCCAAAGGCTTGGTGAAGATGTCAGCCAACTGGTGGTCACTCTCCACAAACTGGAGTACTATGTCACCTTTCTCTACATGGTCTCTAAGGAAGTGAAAGCGAATATCAATATGCTTGGTCCGAGAGTGTTGTACTGGGTTCTTAGCAATGTTGATAGCAGACGTGTTATCACAAAAGAGTGGAACACTGTCTAAAGCTAACCCAAAATCCCGCAGGGTCGAAACCATCCAAAGTACCTGGCTACAGCAACTGGCTGCAGCAACGTACTCGGCCTCTGCAGTGGACTGTGCAACACCGGACTGCTTCCGCGATGACCAGGAAACGAGAGAAGTGCCAATGAATTGGCAGGTGCCGGAAGTGCTCTTCCTATCTATCCTACAGCCAGCGAAGTCTGCATCCGAAAAGGCTCTCAGGGAAAGACAGGATGAGGAAGAGTACCAGATACCATAGTCAATGGTAGCTCGAAGGTACCGAAAGATGCGCTTCACCGCCTGACGGTGAGATACGCGAGGAGAAGCCTGAAAACGAGCACACAGACACACTGAGAAGTGTATGTCTGGTCTCGAGGCAGTGAGGTAAAGAAGGGAGCCGATCATACTTCTGAACTCTTTCTGATCAACTGGCTCGCCATCCTTATCTGGATCAAGATAGGCTGTCGAAGCCATGGGAGTTGATACCGGCTTACCATCACTCATATCGAAGCGCTTCAGGAGGTCACGAGTGTACTTTCCTTGATGAAGAAATGTACCCTCCCGAGTCTGCTTAATTTGGAAGCCAAGGAAGAAGGTCAACTCACCCATCATACTCATTTCAAACTCGGTGCTCATGACATCCGAGAACTGGGAAACCAGAGTATGGGAAGAGCCGCCAAAGATAATGTCATCGACATAGATCTGCACGAGCAGAAGGTCAGCGCCAAGCCGGCGGATGAACAAGGTCTTATCAACTTTACCCATTTCAAACCCATGACTCAACAAGTAGGACTTAAGCCTCTCATACCAAGCCCTGGGGGCCTGCTTAAGTCCATACAACGCTTTGGAAAGCTTAAAGACATGGTTTGGGTATTTGGGGTTTTCGAAACCAGGAGGCTGTCGGACGTAGACCTCTTCCTCAATAAGGCCATTGAGAAAGGCACTCTTGACGTCCATCTGGTAAAGCTTGAAACCCTTAGAAGCTGCAAAGGCAAGCAGGATTCTAATGGCTTCAAGTCTAGCTACAGGGGCAAAGGTCTCCTCGAAATCTAGACCTTCAACCTGGGAGAACCCCTGAGCAACCAGTCTAGCCTTGTTTCGAATAACCACTCCATCCTCGCTCTGCTTGTTCTTGAACACCCACTTAGTCCCAATAATATTGTGACCCCGCGGGGGCTCGACAAGCGACCAGACCTTGTTCCTCTCGAAATTTTCTAGCTCCTCATGCATGGCATTGACCCAAGACTCATCAGATAAAGCATGAGAGACATCTTTGGGCTCAAAGGAGGCAATGAAAGCAGAATGGAGACAGAATTGAGATAAGCCAGATTTTGAGCGGGTAACACGCTCGAAAAGGTCTCCAATGATCTGCTCTGAAGGATGAGCTTTCTGGATATGTCTAGGAGGTCCAGGATGAGATGAAGAAGTGGCCTCTACCTCGTGAGCTGACGAGGTAGGAACAGAGCCACCAGCTCCAGAAGAATCAGAAGGCATGGGCTGATCACCTCGAGGTGCGGTGGAAGACGGCACCACAAGGGGTGGATGAGGGACCGGATCAGGTAGACAACCGTCGTCTCCATCATCCTCATCATCCACAAAGATGGTCTCGGACTACTCTAAAGAACCTGAGATATCGGGCCTAGTCCCCGGACTGGCCTCGTCAAAGGTCACCTCACAGGTCTCTACCATTTTACTAGACTCGCAGTTCCATACCCTATAAGCCCGCGAAGAAGGCAAGTAACCTAGAAAGATCCCATCACAAGAACGTGACTCGAACTTATCTAGGTTCCCGGACTTCAGAATAAAGCACTTGCAACCAAACACACGAAAATGAGAGACGCTGGGCTTTCGCCCGTATCTCAACTCATAAGAAGTGCGGTGCAAGTGTGCTTGAAGAAAAACTCGATTTGAGACATGGCACGCGGTGGCTATAGCCTCAGCCCAAAACTTCCGCGGTGTAGAGTACTCATCAAGCATCGTCCTGGCCATCTCGACCAAGGTACGGTTCTTCCTCTCCACAACGCCATTCTGCTGAGGGACGTATGAAGAAGAGAACTGGTGCTCTACACCTGTCTCACCACAGAAACTCTCAAAGTAGGAATTCTTGAACTCCGTGCCATTGTCACTGCGGATTGCTCGTAAGGCACCTGGGAACTCTACAGAAAACCTACTGAAAAGACCTCGGAAATGCGAAAACGTCTCATCCTTCGAGGCTAAGAAAAACACCCAAGAATACCTCGAGAAGTCATCGACCACAACAAGAACATACCACTTCCCTCCTGCTGACTGCACTCGAGCTGGTCCAACTGTGTCCATGTGGAGCAGCTGTCCTGGTGCATCGGTCATAGTAACTGTGACCGGAGGGTGAGGAGCGGCAACCATCTTGCCGTGCCGGCATGGAGAGCAAACAAGGTCTTTGACCATCTTGAGTTTTGGCAGACCACGAATGAGATCGTGGCCGCTAACTCGGGTCAAATGGTCAAATCCAATATGACCAAGTCTCCTATGCCAGAAAGAGAGGTCGCGGGACTCAGAAGCAACTAAACACCTGAGAGGATCACCAGAAGACTCAGAAAAATCAGCACGAAAGATCCTCCCATAACGAGAAATCCCGCAAACCAGACTACCCGAAGAATCAAGAATTTTACAAGCATTTTTCTTAAAGCTCACCTCGAAACCGTCATCAGTAAGCTGAGAAACTGAAAGCAAATTGTACTGCAGCTTACTAACCAAGGCTACATCTTTCAGAATGAAAGAATCATTAATGCGCACAGTACCTTTGGCGATGACGCGCCCAGATGAAGCATCTCCGAAGGTGATCGTTTCATCACCTGGAGCACGGGCAAGGGAAGAAAACAAACGGGAGTCTCCGGTCATATGACGAGAACAACCGGAGTCTACAAGCCAAACCTTTCCCTTCCCTGCCCGGCGAACCTGAGTCAAACAGAGAGTAAAGTCTCAGTACTGGGATAAATCAAGAGTGATTTTGGCACCCAATACTGAACAACACGTCGAGCAGATGAAGTAGTCAAGCACGACTGACCTCTATCTACCCTACGCTCTCCATGACTCAAAGAAGCAGAAGGTCTGTGAGCAGACCTGAAGCTGTTGCGGGGTCCGACTGCTACGGGAGAGCGAGTCGGAACACCGGCAACACACTGATCACGCCGCGGGTAGCTATCTCGACGGGGAAACCGAGATCTACCCTCAGGACGGCGGAAGACACGACCCGGAGCAGCACAAGGACGAAAACCAGAAGACTCAGAAAAACCAAGTCCTCGATGCTGCCCAAACCTGTCAGAAGCAAACCTGGACCTCGTGCTAGTCTTAGGTGTACTCAGGATCTGGGGCTGACCCTGAATACGCCTAAATGCCTCTGCACGGTCTCTACGCGCAATCCTAGCGCGCCTGAAGCATCGATCGACTGTGTGTCCATCCTTCTGACAGAAGGTGCAGTGGTACTTCACCTTCTGAGAGGTAGAAGTAGCACGGGGAGGCTTCGCCTTCTAAGAGGCCGAAGCTGCAGGTGGACTCACCTTGCTGTCAGAGATCCCTTGGACAAAGCCCGCTGATTTGAATTTAACCTCATCAGATCTGGGCTCGACCTCGATCACACCTCCTACTATGGGTCGGAGAATAGCAGGTGGATGCTTCCTCATATCCTCATAAAAATCATATCCTAGACCTTGATTGAACTTGCAAATCTTGGATTGGTCTAGAATAAGATTAAGCTTCTTCTTGCCTCCTACAAATCTCTCGAGAGTGTTCATAAGGTACTGACACTCCCGAAAGAGAGAGGTGCAAGAAGAGCAAGGGGAAGAGGGAACAGCAGGAGGTAAGGGAGCAGATGAAGAACCAATAGCAGAGGGAAGAATGGCTTGTGTACGCACAGCCGACTCTGAATGGACAGTCCTACTGCTAGTCAGTTGGTTCACGTTCCTAGGCGTCTCCACCTTACCCTGGGGCTTCTCCCCCTTCTCAGCACAAACAGTACAAGCAGTTGGTGCCTTCACTAGTTGATCCTTAGTTAGCTTCACACATTTGTCATTCAAGGCAACGAGTTCAAGTTTTAGTTTATCACATCTAATGCAAGGTGAGCTAACAGGATCCTTAGTCGCGAATTGAGCCATTTTCTTATTAGTGTCAATCATTTCTTGAAACTGTTTTGAGACAGATTCAAGTTCAGCAGTTAATCTAGGACAATTCAAACATGAATCAATAGGCTCAAGTAAAGAAGCACGCAACTCAGCAATCTTGTGATCTGCCCGTTTTAGGTTCATCTTTAAATTATTGCAATTTTCACAAGACTCGGGCAGATCAAGGAGCATGGCATAAGGTCCTCTAGCAGCAATGTCCTTAACCTCACATGAGGTGGGAGAAGTAATCTCATCAGTAGTAAGTAGGGTAACAGCCATCCTACTCAACTCTAACTCAGCAAGCAGACTAACATTCTCCACCTTAATAGAATCAAGCTCTGAGGACACACTATCATGCGAGGTCCTTAACTTCTCCAAATCACCCAGCAAAGCACAGCATGTATCACAGTCGTCACGGGAGGGAGCAGATGTAAGAGAAGTAAGCTCCCGTGACAGTCTATCTACTTCCTTTTCTAACTCGGTACACCTAGTCTTAGCTCTAGCATGAAAACCTCCTAGCTTAAGGAAAGCTTCATTAAGTTGGTCATAGGAGGGACATACCTCGTCCGAGTCGGAGTACAGCTCGCTGTCGCTGAGTTCGCCCTCGAGGGCCATGAAGCACATGCCGGAGAAGTCGTCACCGCCATCCTTGGGCTCTTGGTCACCCGTCCCGTCGTCGTCGCTCCATCCCTCCACCTTGCTGAGGTCGAGGTCGTCGAAGGCGGTCAGGACGCGGTGGAAGAGCTTCTTGGCCTTCCCGAAGTTGCGGAACTTCTTCTTTCCCGGAGCAGGTGCTGAAGGCTTCGTGTTGCGGTTCTTGTCGGTGTAGTCGTTCTTTCCCGAACCGCCGTAGTCACCTTTACCCTTTCCAAGCTTGGGGCAGTTTGCTCGGATGTGGTTGGGGCCACCACACTCGAAGCAGATGACTGGTCCTCCTCTCTTTCTGTCTCTCCTACCCTTGTAGGCATGGGAAAACCTTCGGGCTAGAAGGGCCAGCTGATCATCCGCAAGCTGCTCTAACTGATCATCAGTTATGTCACAGAGAGCAGCAAGGGAGAAACCGCAAGAAGACTCAGAAGAGAGACCAGAAGCTGAACTGGGATCGGTGACCAAAGCCATCGACTGTGACTTCGACCTACGAGAGACAATGTCAATCTCGTGAGTCTTGAGGCGCGAGTACAGCGCGTCAAGAGTCAAGGTCGAGAGGTCTGTCGTGTCTTTGATGGTGGTCACTTTCATCTCCCACACACGCAGATCGAGTGCCGCAAGCATCTGACGAGCGTTGTCCGAGTCGGGGTATGTGAGACCGACCGCTCGGAGGTTGCTCAAGATCTTGTGGAAACGAGCGAAACACTCATCTAGGGACTCACCAGCAAGCATCTCGAATTTGTTGTATTCGCGCTTGAACTGGTCCTGTCGAACCGTCTTGATCTGGGTGGTGCCCTCATGGTATGCGTCGAGGGTCACCCAGATATCGTAGGCAGACGACAGGTGGGAGATGCGATCGAACTCGCTACGACTCAGGCCCTGGATAATGATGTTCCTGGCCTTAGCGTTTGCCTCAACATCATGCATATTCCCAGCATTGATGTTCTCATCGGCAGGAACAACAAACCGGACCTTGACCTTGCGCCAGATAGCGTACCCCTGAGCCTGGATGTATGTCTCCATTCGGCTCTTCCAGAAGGGGTAATCGATGCCATCGAAAATGGGCGGCTTGGTCGAGTACTTGTCCGTCGCCATGGCTCTTGAGACCGGTTAAGATCTATTGAAAAGAGCTAACCGACTCTGATACCAATTGTAGGACCGAAATGGCAACAGAGGGGGGGTGAATGGTGCCTTCTAAAAACTCCCCAAGTACTCACACGACAAATCGGGCGAAAGAACTAGCTTCTTCGATCGAACACACGTGGTCGTAAGCCAACTGATGGTCGAACACCACGTGGTCGAACACTTGCCTGAGCCGACAAAAGAAATCAAGCAGTGATAACTGAGAGGATGAACCAAGAACAGAAGGACTCGAGGCGCACAATCATCCGGTAAAGTGAACTTCTCTAATTCGACTCCTGCTCTCGGGAATGAACTGGCCAAGTGGCCTTGAGACAGATTCCCAGTTCTGAGCTAATCAAAGCACACAAAGACGAAAGCAGACTCACGAAGAAGAGAGGAGAGAAAAGGATAGCAAGAAGTCCAAGTTCTCAAAACAGATCGCAAACAAGTCAATCACAACATCTCAAGACGACAGAAAACAAATAGAGGAAGAGAGATGAATGATTGATAATGGAGGTTTCTACAGCCACTCCAACTGGGAGATACATGAGCACACTTGCTCCATCCCGAGAACCCACATACTCACAAATAACAAAGGAAGAACAGAACAACTCGGGGATCAGAATCTCACCAGTACCCGAGCTCTACCCTCTCTATTTATAGCCACACACTCACACACCAAAGAGGGGGAACCCACAAACCCTCACCTAACACCGGGTTTTCAACTCACTTTACCCACTAGCGAGAACGAGCTCCAGTGCTTTACCCGTTACACCCAACGGCTCCACTGCTTTGCCCGTTAGCGCCAACAACTCCTGTGCATTGGCAGAGACACAGCTTCCCTTTGCAGCTTTCCGCATTTCTCCAAAATGCCATTCCACTGCCTTCCCGGAAGCTTCCTCCTGCCTTGTCGTCCAAGCTTGCAACCACCTCGCAAGACTAGGTCTCCTTCGGCTTCCCCTGGTCGTTCTGGACCTCGACATCCCCCATGTCTAGTCCCGACCACTCCAAGCCTCATCAAGACTTGTCTCCAAGGTCCTCTGGCAGCTCCAGCTCCGGTTCCTCATCTCCTCGGCTTGCAACCACCTCACAGACCTCGTCGTCTTCAGCACTTCCTGGCCGCTCTTGACCTCAGCACCGCCCGTGCCTAGTCTCGGCCTTCCATGCCTCGCCACGACTAGTCTCAAGGTCCTGCAAACATTACAGACAAGCAAACCATTACATAGCACCGCACAACACAATGTGTACAGACATCTGCATAAAAGGAACTCAAAACATGCTTCACAAGGTCGTACATTCACTACGATCGGTCAAAAATACTTAAACATTAATTCTCAAGACCTACGATCGTTACCATAGACCATACGACCACCCCAGTGGTCCTTACGACCGCCTTAAAGCTAGCTACGACTATCACAAGTTTCAGTTCCAACTTACCCGACCAAGTTGTACCAACTTATGACTGGTCGAAACCATAGATCAAGACTTTCTTAAGTCCTACGACCACATCTCAAGATGATACGACTATCTCAGAAGTCCATACGACCGGTTCCCAGAGACTACGACCAAAACCAGAGATTCCATCTTGGTCGAACCACTTTCCGACCACGTTCATCGCTTTCCACCGTGGTCAAAACCCTTCTCGATCACGTACGACTTGGTTCACTGTGATCGAAGCCCTTCCAACAACGTTTGAACACTTCCGACCGTAGTCGCCCACTTGCGACCACGCTCCAAGCTCGTCTGACCGCATCCGACCGAGCTACGACCATGTTCGCCCATAACGTGGTCGAAACCCGCTTTCGTTCTTAGGAAGAGAAATCTGCGACAACGTGGTCGTATGACTGCTTTCGACCACCGACTACGCCTTACGACCGCGTTCTCCGTCAGTGTGGTCGTAACTGCCTTCGACCACGACCAAACGTGGTTGTACTAGGCTTCGACCACGACCAACGTGGTCGAATAGATTTTCGACCACGGCAAAACCAGTCGTAGACTTCCCTGGTGACCTACGACCAAGGTCAGAGTGGTCGTAAACGCCATGTGGTCGTACAGCCTTCCGACCACGGCCAGAAAGAGTAAAACATTGTTTTCCGGCTTTCGACTGCTGATAGAGTGGTCGTAAACAACCCGGCTGGCTCCCGATTGACGACAATAAGTTCATAACCTGCCCGACAGGCTTCCGACCACAACCAATGTGGTCGTAAGAGCCTACGACCACAGTCAGAAGCTACGACTTTGCACAGAAGGCAATTCCGATCACTTCTAAGGCTATGACTTGGTAGGAAGTGCCCAACCCAAACTCAAACTTTCTAAAACAAGAGTCAATTACTCATCACAAACATGTGGTCACCTCCATATGGACTCTCACGGCTAGGCGCCAACTCCGCTGCCACCCGTTCGAAGGGTATGGGACGGAGCGCGCGCGTCTACTTGGGCCTAGGTGCCAGCTTCGCTGCCACCCGTTCGAAGGGTAGGGGACGGAGCGCGCGCGTCTACTTTGGCTACGGCCGTAGCCCCTGGTCAAGTTCGGAAAAGTTCACAGGCCGCAGGGACGGAGGGGGCCAAAGGACTCGGCAACATGGCTTCGGCCCTGTGAAGCCCTTCTCCATGAGAGGCTCCTGTTGTAGGGGTGGCCCCCACCTAAACCCAGCAGGCCTGATAAGAGGTTATAAGGCCCAGAATAGGCCATGTGTAATGACATAAGTGCCCCTGGAGGGGATGACCAGATGTAAGGGTATAACTGTAAAAGCACTCCTCATGTGTACATATATATGGATACAGGCCATGGGGAGAAGCCATGCCATTTTACTCATCTCCCTCACTCTCCACTACCATCTCTCTCTCTGTTTGGTCTGTAACCACAACACACGTTGTCATGACCAAGGGCATGAATGAGGTCTAATCTGGGTGTTTGGTGCTTAGTTTCATTTCGTACCTTAATTTCATACGCATTAAGCTTTAGTACTTATTGTAACCCGTCATGCAGGAAAGTCCACACCGACTCGGATGGATTCAAAATGCATGTTGACATAACTTACAATGCAAATTGGCTCTGATATCATCTTTATCGGGTCCCCGGATTTTCCAACCCGGACCCTCTGTGTATTACAGCACTAGTCCCAGATCAAAGCTAGTGCACACAGTTAAACAAAAATGATTCATAACCAACAACGTCTTATTACAATTATAAAGAGTACTGACCATCAGGTCTCATTATTACATTTGAGGTTTCAAGACCTCAGACAAGCAAAACACAGCGGAAGCAGGGTAAATTCAGCAGAGACCCATCAATACGCCACAGGCAATTGACTGGCGAAGCGTGACCTAGAACTCCTGGAATCCTTCGTCGAATCCACCCGTGAAGTAGTCGTAGTCTCCCTCTTGAGCTTCGTATTCCTCTTATTATTATTTTTGAGTGCAGCACGTTAGTACATAAAGTACTCTGCAAGTCTTGGGAAATGCAATAGATGCAAGGCTTGACAAAGGAGGGCTATATGGTTCTTTTGCACAAAGCAATGTTTTAATTTCAATTACTACTAATTATTTTCAAAGGCATCAATTTAATAAAGTAAATATTTTAACAGAACTATCATTAACTTTATAGGGAAGGTTCCATCTACCAACACTAGCTAACCAATTACAATTGATCAAGTTTAAAACTGCGGGTTCCATCCACCCTCTCTGGCTCCAACTGCCAGGATACCCTTCCAAGAGTTCCCTCCACTCTCGGAATACAAAAACTTGGATTTTAAAAACAAAACCAAAAATCTACCATGTGAATGCATTCTTTGCCCGCCCTTGACCGTGGGCACGGCTATTCGAATAGTTTAACACTCTGCAGAGGTTGTACAACTTTACCCCTAAGAGATAAATTATCTTAACAGTCACCACGCTTCCTTTGGCATGAGACACAGATAAATCATCACAAAGCCTTTACCTCACTCTAGACTAGCTAGACACCACCCGCTGAGGTTTCACCATAGAAGGGTTAAATCTGCCCAATCCGAAGCCCCCTCTTGCGCCATATGAGTACAGTAAATCCCTGTCCCTCACTGTGAATAACCAGTAAATCCCTGTCACCCACTTTCCACTGGTGGCACCTAAACTAGACTATGATGAGTTAATCAGCTAGGTCTTACCCATATAGACTTAGGGTTGTACGGTAGTGCTCAGTCTGGACAAACACAAGCGTCGGTCCTTAGTTGACTAGGGTGGAACATACACTTTACAAGATCTTGTGCTTGCCGCACCAACCCAAACCAACCATCCACCCTAATCTAAACCAATTTCCATATTTTATTTTATTTTAAAAGATCAGTGGCAACTCCAATCACCACTAGACTTAAAAACACAAGGTTATTACAACAAATCATAATTTCTCATTTTCAAGATTTCAAAAGTATTAAATAGCATGACTAAGCATTATACTACCATTTATTATTCACAAATGATTATAATACTCTCATTATTGAGACAAAGGAATTCTAGGGTTACAAAGGTACATGGCATTCAACTTCAATTGAGGGCATAACAAAGTTGGATTAACTAATACCTTAAGATTTGAACTAATGTTTTATGTAAATAGCAATGCACATAATTTAAAATAATTAAAATATTTCAAAATCATAGGTTCAAGATGATCAAAGGAGACTTGCCTTCTTGCATGCTCTCGGGGTCGTCTTGCTGAGGGGTGGAGAGGTCTTCGACAACGTTGGATTGTACGCGAGAAAAGACAGAGCAACAAAACAAATAAATACAAACAAAAATTCAAATAGAGGCCATATTTGGATAGATTATGATTTTAGACGAATTTAGAAATTTGAATGGCTGAATTTGGAGTTAAAATGAGAAAGTTATGCTCATTTGAAATTCTCAGTTTGAATCAATCCAGAAATTGTGAAATTTCTGACAGGTGGGGCCCACTGGCAGGATTTAATTTTTTAATCTTTTATTTTATTGCTTTATTCTAAGTCTATGACAGGTGGGACCCACTGGATAGTGAGCCCAATGCCCCTGCCTCTGACATGTGGGACCCTCCTGGGCTCTGGGCCCAGATGTCAGTGGAGAGCGCAGACGGGTGGGGCCCAGGCGGTAGTGGCCAGCGCAGACGGGCGGCCGCTGATGGGTGGGGCCCATCTGTCAGCACGAAAAATAAAGAAATGGCTCAACCTCAGCGTGCGGAGCCGGGGCTCGAACGCGCGCCGAGGGAGCCAAGGGGGAGAAGGGAGAGCGGTGGTAACCAGTCGGGCGGGGAGGCGTTGCCTACCCACAAAGGGTAGGTAACCCTTTTGAGGGGTACCTGCTGGAGGGGCCGGGCAGCAGTAGACGGAGGCAGTGGCGCCGGCAGCGAGGGGTGGCCGGGGAGGTTCGGGTGAAGCCCGAAATGGGGTCCTGGTGCGAAGGCGGTTCTGGCGGTGGGGTCAGCGGGGTCCGGCGACGAGTGGGGACGGCCGGCGACGAGGAGGAGCGGTGGCGCAGCACAACTCCTCCGGTGCGACGGTGCTCCAGCGGCGGGGAGGCTCGGCTGAGGCGTCGGGGAGGTTCCCACGGCCACGGGGGTGCTCGGAGTGGCGGTGGCGGGCTCCGGGAAGGATCGAGGCGGCGGCGATTGCTCGCCGGAGAACGGCGGAGCTCGGGGAGAAAGGTGGCACGGTGCTGGGGTGCTACGGAGCTCGGGAGAGAGAGCGGAGGGCAGTGGGCGGTTGTGTGGAGGGAGGCGGTGCCTAGGGGCCTTTTATAGGGGCGGAGAGGGAGCAGGGGCGCGGTGATTGCTCGCCGGGCTGACGGTCGGAAAAGGAAGGGGAAGGGGAGGGAAGGAAATAGGGGCCGCAGAAGGAAGCGCGGAAGCTCGGGGATTTGGTCGCGGGGTTCCAAAACCGGTGGGGATCCGCAGGGGAATCGGTCGCCGGCGCAAGAAAGGAAAGAAAAGGGGGAAAGAAGGAAGGTGGCTCGCGGGAGAAAGGGGAAGACCCTGACAGGCGGGGCCCGCGTGCTGCGAGAGAGAGAGGGGAAGTGAGCGGGCGGAGCGGATCGTAGCCATGAGGCCCGGGGGCGAATCGGGCGGCGGGTGCGGGCACGAGCGGCTGACAGCCGGGGCCTAGGGGCAGAGAGAGGAGGGGAGAGAGAGGCGCGGGGAGGCTAACGGGCCGGGCCCACTTGGCGGAGGGAGAGGGGAGTGCGGCCTGGATGGGCCAGGCAGCTACGTGGGCGGAGATGGGCCGTCCACGCGTCGGCTGGTGGGGGAGGGAAGGGATTTTCTTTTTAGAATTTGATTTTGATTTTCAGAAAAGGCTAGGAAATTATTTAGGCCTTAGAAAAATATGAAAATACCTCCAAAAATTCCAAAAAAATTCACAGAAGCTCCTGGAGATATTTTGGACTTAATAAAATTATTTCCAACTAATGTTGGTATTTAATTCTCATACTTTAAAATACTTTTTAATTTTTAAAAATAGGTTTTAAACTCCAGAAAATCCAGAAAATCAAATAAAAGCCAAATAACTCCAAATAAAACTCAAATACTTTAAAATAATTAATTTGAATTTAAATTTTTCAGAAAGCAAATTTTGGGATGTTACAATTTTGTGGATCAATTTCGCTTGCGTGGAGCTTATAGAATATATTGGAACACGTCGTGGAAGGATGTTTCACACTGACACAACATTTTCAAAATGCATACCGACATAACCTTAGGAGCTAATGAAGTCAATTCGGTGTGTTCGACACTCAGTTTGCCTTCGTTCCTCCATTTCATACGCATAGAGCTTATTGTACTAATTGGAACACGTCGTAGCGTAAATTTTAACGATTCGAAGAGGATGTTGACATGACCAAGGGCATGAATGAGGTCTATTCTGGGTATTTGGTACTCAGTTTCATTCCGTGTCTTGATTTCATGCGCATTAAGCTTGCAGTACTTATTGGAATCCATCGTGGAGGAATGTTTCACATCGTCTCGCAGGATTCGAAATACATACCGACATGACCTTGGGCGCTATTGAAGTCTATTTACAATGTTTGGCTCTCTGTTTCGCTTCGTCCCTAGATTTTGTACGCATGGAACTTGTAGGGCTAGTTGGAACTCATCATGGAGTTTTCCACACCAACTTGGAACCAAGTTTCAGACTGACCTGGTTTCAAAATGCATGCCGACATGATTAGGCAACGAATGAAGTCCATTCGGGGTGTTTGGCACTAAGTTTTAATTCATGCCTTGAGTTCGTGGGAATTCTTTACTTATTGGAACTCGTCGTAGAGCAAAATTTGACACCGACTTGGAACCGACAATGAATGAGGTCTATTCTGGGTGTTTAGTACTCAGTTTTGTTTCGTGCCTCAATTTTGTACGCATCATACTTGTAGTAATTATTGGATTCCATCATTGTGGAATGTTTCACACTGACTAGAATGAATATGAAATGCATATTGACATGACCTCGGGCGCGAATGATGATGCGATGGGGTCCTGATCTTTCGATAGGATGATAACTATCGATTTTGGTGGAGGTGACTCTTGCGATCCGACTACAACCGTATGACGTCGCTTGTGCCTTAGCAATCGTTGAACCACACCCAAGTTGTTATCAACCGTGCCAAGAACGCGGTTGACCTGACCATGAAGGTCTATTCCTGCATGCAACCGAAGAACACGCAAGAACAATGATGAGGGCATCCCTAACACTTATACATCTTCTCCTATTGGTGGTCAAGCACATACTGATGAGGACATCCCCATTACATATACATCTTCCACTCCAAGCATGCATGAGAATAACCAAGAACTAGAGGGCCCAATGACGAGGGCAAGAGCCAACCGTTTAAACAAACAGGTGCTTTTGTTTCTTAAGGAGTTTCCTTTAATTGATGATGAACTTGGAATACTACCTCATGCTAGTATTTTATGTATTCTTAGGTATGACTCATGTGAAGACTTGGAGAGCAAAAGGGAGTAGGTTGTAACATCCTGATTTTCAGAGCCATTTTAAAGTTTTAAAAATAAAATTCACCATTTGAAATTTTCTGGAATTAATTAAAGCTTAATTGGAATTTTTATTAATTAAAAGGGTTTAATATGATTAAGTTAAACATTAACATTTGCCAAAAATATTTTAATTTGAGTTCCTGGAATCTCAAGGAATTTTTGTGAATTTGCTGGGATTTTTCTGGATTTATTTGCTATTTTCTAGAGCTCAAAAAGTATTACTTGAATTTCTGGAAAAGGAAAAACCCTAAAAACCCTGAAAAGCCAGGTGGGCCGAAACCCACCAAGCCAGCCCAACCCACTCCGCAGCCGGCCTGCCCCGCCCCCGTGACACTCGGCGCGCATCCATGCTCGCGCCCCTCCGCAGGATGGCGACACGCGTTGCCCATCCGCGTGCTCGCCCGGCCGCCGACCGATCCCGGCCCTCCGTCGCTCTGCGTCACCACCAGGTGGGGCCCGCCTGTCAGGGTCGTCCCCAACCCGGTCTCCTCCTCCGTCTCCAATCGGGAGAGCGCCGCCGCGCACCCCGGCCTCCGTGCCCGAGCCGGACTTCGCCTCGTAGCCGCCCTGGACTCCTCGCTGGCCGGGTATAAAAGGGGCCCGACCCCCAGGGTTCTCCTCGTCCCGCAGCCGCCGCCTTCGCCGCCTCTAGTCACCGCGAGCCGTCGCCCGAGCCGCCGTGCGCCGTAGCCCTCGCCACGGGAGTTTGACGTCGCCGTCTTCACCGCCGTCGTCTATCGTTTGCGCCGCCGGTGAGCCCTGCCGCCGTCCCTAGTCGCCGCCGGCCAGAACCAGCGCCGCCCAGTTCCCCGCCGCTCGGTCACCACGTCTCGCCTGCGCCGCCAGCTGCCCCACACTCACGAGCCCCGCCACTTCGCCTTTCCGTGGATTTGGTCCACCGTACGCCGTGCCTCTGTTGCATGGGGTCCACCGGTCGGGAGCGCTAATCCGTAGACCATGAGCCAGCTAGCCTAGTCAGCCGCCACGCAAGCCGAGCCACGTCAACCCTAATCCGAGGTGGCATGCCACGTCAGTGCCACCTGTCAGCCACGTCAGTAGCCGAGGTCACCCAGGTGCCACGTCAGCATGCCACGTCACCTTGCCTCGTCAGCATGCCACGTCAGCCAAACTTGCACACGTGTCGCCACGTGGCCGCCACGTCAGCCCTAACCGCCGCGCCAGCCGCCCAGTCAGCCACACTGTTCCGTGTGCCGGGTTCACCGTGAACCTGACTGTTGTGGCTACAGACCAAACAGAGAGAGAGATGGTAGTGGAGAGGTGGGAGTGTACTGCCTCATCCTCCCCCTTATCCTGATATATATATTCACATGGGATATGCTTTTATAGTTATGCCCTTACATCCGTACCTCCCCATCCGGGGCACCTATGTCATTACACACGTTACTCTGGTTCTTATAACCTCCTAACAGGCCCGCTGGGCTTAGGTGGGGGCCACCCCTACGACAGGAGCCTCTCACGGTGAAGGGCTTCACAGGGCCAAAGCCATGTCGCCGAGTCCTTTGGCCCCCTCCGTCCCCTGCGGCCTGTGAATTCCTCCAAACTTGTGGTTGAGGAGCCCGAGGTCTGGGATGGAAGGTGCCTTGGTGCAGCAGACACGCGCGCGCTCCGTCCCCTACCCTTCGCACGGGTGGCAGCGGAGGCTGGCGCCTAGTCGAAGTAGACGCGCGCGCTCCGTCCCCTACCCTTCGAACGGGTGGCAGCGGAGGCTGGCGCGTAGTCGAAGCCGAGGCGCGCGCGCTCCGTCCCCTACCCTTCGAACGGGTGGCAGCGGAGGCTGGCGCGTAGTCGAAGCCGAGGCGCGCGCGCTCCGTCCCCTACCCTTCGAATGGGTGGCAGCGGAGGCTGGCGCCTAGTCGAAGTAGACACGCGCGCTCCGTCCCCTACCCTTCGAACGGGTGGCAGCGGAGGCTGGCGCCTAGTCGAAGTAGACGCGCGCGCTCCGTCCCCTACCCCTCGAACGGGTGGCAGCGGAGGCTGGCGCCTAGTCGAAGTAGACGTGCGCGCTCCGTCCCCTACCCTTCGAACGGGTGGCAGCGGAGGCTGGCGCCTAGTTGAAGTAGACGTGCGCTCCGTCCCCGCGCTAAAATTGGAGCTTGGCGCCGATATTGTTGCGCGTTGGAGCTGTTGTGACCTTGCAGTCTGGTAGTGCGCTTTTAATGGCGGCTGGAATCACGCCGACGCCTGGCCTGGCAGAAGTCAGGCTGTCATGTCGTGCCGTCTGCCATTCTGCAGGTGGGTCACGCGGCGACTCACGACTGACGCGTCGTGGGATGTGAGCGGTTGCGTGACCGCGGCCGTTCGCCTCTTCCCCAGGGAAGTTGGACGCGTGTTGAAGGCGTGGAGGCGTTGTGCGCTGCTTGGTCACCTACCGGGCACGGCCCTCCAAGCCCCGGCGGTTCTTCTTTCCAAAACGTGGGCAGCCGAATCGCTGCGCGTTTGATCTGTCTGCGCTTCGAGCCACATGAGAGGCGAGCGGCCTTTATAAAGTGCCAGTGTTGAGGTGGAGGCGCCCTTGCTTGCTTTTTGACTGTTTTTGATTTCCGGCTTTGCTTCCGCCCGTGCTAATTGTAACGCCAGTTGCTCTTTTCCCTGCTTCTTTCTCGCTGGTCGCGAAGAGCGATGGCTAGCCATGACGCCGCCACCTACCATCCCCGCAGCGGTTCCTTGCCTAGCCAAGGTGAGGTGTCCCCTCCTTCCAGGGAGTACGAGCTGGTGCCGCGGGGGAGCTCGCGCGCCAACAAGTGGTGGGACGCCGTGGAGCACTCGGGAGGCAGCTGTTCCCGTGTGCTGGGGAAGAGCCGTGTGACTGAAGGGATGCTGCAGCGACTCGTGGATGAGAGGAAGATCGTGGATCGCGATGGGGCTCGCCTACCCGTCGGGACGAGGCGGAGCCGAAGCCCCGGGCAATGGAGGCGATTGTTTTTGTCGCGTTCTTCGACGCCGGTCTTCGAATGCCCTCCACGTTGTTCGCGGGTGAAGTCCTGCGGGCCTACAAGTTGGAGCTAGCCCAACTGACGCCCCACGCAATACTCCGCCTAGCTGTCTTCACGTGGGCGATGCGGACAGAGGGGTGGCATCCCAGCGCGAGCTTATTCGCCACCCTGCACGACGCACGCTGTCGACCCTGAAAAGGTGACAGGGCGGTGTCCAACTTCGGCGGCGTGGACTTCGTGCTCCGGGCGTCGTGCGCGACGTTGTTCCCCGTGCCAGCCTCGCCGAGGCAATGGGAGTCCGGCTGGACTCGGCAGTGGTTCTACTACACCGTGACCGACAAGAGCGGAATGCAGTGCCGAGGTGGGTCGATCTCGTTTAACAGCACGCCGAGTCTGAAGGCAGAGACTGACGACACGCGAAGGCTACAGGGTCTTGTCGGTGTCGCCCGTCGAATGAGCCTGCGCGACCTAGCCGAGGAGTTCACAATGTATGGGGCGGCGCCCCTCTCCTCCCGGGGGAAGTATGTTGGACAGAACGGCCCCGTGAGGACGGGTTCAGCCCATCCGTATCTCACCTGCTTCCGCCCTCCGCTCCTTGTAAGTCGTCTAGTATGTTTTACGCGCGCCGTTGTATCTGTTTGGTTTCCTGCGCAGTGGCTCGGCTAGAAGATGCGGAGCGCGCGGTTGCGGCGCTCCTCGGCCCGTACACACTTAAGGAGCACCAGGCTCGCGAGGCCGCAGTCTAGGCGGCTAAGCAAGGGCGGGTAAACCGCACATGCGAAGCTCTAGGCATTACTGTGCCCGAACGCTTGGTGCCGGAGGAGCTTCCCGCCGGGACTCCGGGCACTCAGGACGGTGATAGCCCTGCGAGGGTGTAATCCTCGCGACGCCGGGCCCGTTCCCCGTCCGCCGTATGCGACCCCGCAGGCCCCTCGGCGACTAGCACAGCTGGGACGGGGCGTGCAACCGGCGGTGGGCCCGGCCACACTGCTTCGGAGGAACGCGCCGCCTCGAATCCCCCGGCACCCTCCGCCGACGCCAACAAACCCGTGCTTGCGGCCGTCGGTGAGCTGGAACTCGCCAACCCGGGGGGAGCACCGTTCCCGGCGAAAAAACCACGGTTGATGGCGTGCTACCAAGGGCGACGGCCGGCTAGGGCGCGCCCCCTATAGAGGAAACCGTGGGGGCGACGGGAACCGTAGCTGGTGTTGCCCCGGAAGAATCGCTTGTGCCGCCGCCGGCGAAACGCCCTCGGACGCAGTCCCCGCCGCCAGCGAGGGGTCGATACGCCGTTGCGGGGCCTTGTCGCGGGATTACGACGTCTGGTGCGGCCGAGAAGACCTCCTCGCCGACCACCGAGACGCCCGCCTCCCGCTTGGCCGTCGGAACGGCTCCACTTCCTACCGCGACGAGAGGCGCAGGGGGTAGGCGTGAATCCCTTTCCTCTCGTGACTTCGCGAAACTCTCTCCGATCTGCTCGCTCGTTCTGCCAACATCAGGTGAGACGAGGTCTCCCGGACATGGCGAAGGATCGAGCAGTGGAGGTATGCGCGAAGTCCAAAGAGCTGTGCAGGGTGCCCCGCAGATGTCCGTTGCTGTTAACGTGGCCGTAGCCTCGGTAAATCCTGACGCGTTGGGGCCGGGGCTCGCTCGCTCGGACTTCCTCCCTCGCCTGGAGATACTTTGCATCCTCGCTGCAGCCGCAGAGCGTCCGACAACGGCCTTGACCGAGAGATGCTATCGTCATGCGAGGGGGATCTCCTAGCGCTCGCGCTGCAGGCCTCCGAGATGAGGGTAAACATGTGCGCTTCAGCTTGCAAGATACTTGCTGGGCGCCTGCTGACTTGTTGTTTTTGCCAGACACTTGCCCTTAGCCGGTCCTTTGACGAGGCCCGCGTTCGGGAGCGGAGGGCTCTGGAAGCCAGCCTACGTGAAGCAAACGATGCTCTCGCAGCGAAGGATGAAGAACTCTGCGTGCTGGGGGGCGCCATGGCGGCCGCACAACTCGAGGTCACGGAGGCCAAGTGCGCCGCGGCTGAGGAGCGCGCCGCCTTTCTGCAGCAGATCGCCGCCCTAGAAGGGGAGAACGCCCAGCTGGCGGAGTCTGCTGCAGGGAATAGTCTCATCTTGGAAAATGCATCCACGTCGGCGTGGCGGGCCGTGGAGTCTCTGAACCAGGCCCTCCGAGATCTGTGCGTCAGAGTGCCGGACCCTGCGCACGGGCCGGAGGCCCTGTCGGAGATGCTTGGGTTGATCGAGGAGGGGGCTGGGTTTGCTCTTCGTGGCGCCAGAACGTTTGGCGAGCACTGCGGCTATCTTGGTGCGTGCTTCGCCCTCGCCCTGCTTCACACTCGTGGGTGCAGACACACCCATGAGCTGGCGAATCCTCAACTGGATCTTCCCGGCCGTCCAGAAGTTATGGCGGACGCCATTCGCTCCATCGGGCCTAGCCTGGAAAACTTCCATCAACGGATCTAGGGCTGCTTCGGGGAAGATGCAGCGAGGGTCGCCGTGCAGCAGACGCTGCATGGGGAGGGGGACCTCCTCCACTGGCTCGAAGGAGTCCTTCAGCGTCACGGCGACGATGGCACGGGTTCGTCCGCACCGCGCCAAGGCTGAGCGGTTGGTCGGGTAGGGCGAGGGGATGATGTACTGGTTCGTATGCTTGTAGCCATGTAGCCCCTTTGCTTTTATAACAAAACCAAGTAGTACCTTTCTTGGTGTTACCTGCCGCCGAACGCGAAGGGAAGACCTCCGCATCTTGTTTATATTCTGCAAAGCTTGCAGGGAGGACACCCGTGTCTTACTTATACTCCGCAGACTGGTGCGAGTGGAGGCTAACCTCGACGCTACGTTTTTCTTTATAGTCCGGAGACTCGCGCGTGCGGAGGCGGACCTCGATGCTACGACTTATTTAAAGTCCGTGCACTCGCGCGTGCGGAGGCGAACCTCGACGCTACGACTTGCTTTATAGTCTGGAGACTCGCGCGTGCGGAGGCGGACCTCGACGCTACGTCTTATTTAGAGTCCGTAGACTGGTGCGTGCGGAGGCGAACCTCGACGCTACGACTTGCTTTATAGTCCGTAGACTCGCGCGTGCGGAGGCGGACCTCGACGCTACGTCTTATTTAGAGTCCGTAGACTGGTGCGCGCGAGGGCGTCCCCCCGTTGCGTCTTATTTAAAGTCCGTAGACTGGTGCGTGCGGAGGCGGACCTCGACGCTACATCTTATTTAAAGTCCGTAGACTGGTGTGTGCGGAGGCGGACCTCGACGCTACGTCTTATTTAAAGTCCGTAGACTGGTGCGTGCGGAGGCGGACCTCGACGCTACGTCTTATTTAAAGTCCGTAGACTGGTGCGTGCGGAGGCGGACCTCGACGCTACGTCTTATTTAAAGTCCGTAGACTGGTGCGTGCGGAGGCGGACCTCGACGCTACGTCTTCCTTTATAGTCCGGAGACTCGCGCGTGCGGAGGCGGACCTCGACGCTACGTCTTATTTAAAGTCCGCAGACTGGTGCGTGCGGAGGCAGACCTCGACGCTACGTCTTCCTTTATAGTCCGGAGACTCGCGCGTGCGGAGGCAGACCTCGACGCTACGTCTTATTTAAAGTCCGCAGACTGGTGCGTGCGGAGGCGGACCTCGACACTACGACTTCCTTTATAGTCCGGAGACTCGCGCGTGCGGAGGCAGACCTCAACGCTACGTCTTATTTAAAGTCTGTAGACTTTGTTCTGCTCAGCGCGGACAGGGACTGCTCCGGGAACAACAACCTTTATTGAACTCCCGTTTGCGCGGGCGAGCATCGTATAACAAAGGGCTGGTGGCTCTACGCTTGTTGTCCTACTTCTTGGCGTAGTATCGTCGCAACCTGTCCGCATTCCATGTGTGTCGGAGGGTTTGCCCTTCGAGCGTGGCGAGGCGGTACGCCCCCTTTGGCAATGCCTCCATCACAATGTACGGGCCTTCCCACTTGGACTCCAGCTTGCCAGCGGTCTCCGCCTGAAGTGCCACTCTGAGAACGAGATCCCCAGGCTTGAATCCCCGCGGGCATATAGAGCGGTCCCCAGTACGCATTGTCTGCCGCGCATACTTCTCGACATGGTGGGCTGCATCTACCCGTAGCCCGTCGACGAGGTCCAAGGACACACGGCGCTCCTCTTCGGGTGCTTGGACGAGGACCCTCCGCGAGCCGGCCTTGATTTCCTCGGGCGTCACTGCTTCGTCGCCGAAAAGGAGCTTGAACGGCGTGAATCCCATCGGGCGCGTTACCGTTGTGCGAAGCGACCAAAGAACGCTGTGAAGCTCGCCCGGCCACTTGCCCTTCGGCAACCCGACCAGGCGCTTTTTGATGGCAGCGGAGATGGCGCCATTCGCCCGTTCGACCGCCCCGTTGGACTAGGGATGCCCTACCGAGGCGAATCGGAGGGTGATGCCCATGCTGTCACAATAGTCTTTGAATAGGGTGGCGTCGAACTGCAGGCCATTGTCAACCGTGAGCTCCCGGGGCACGCCGAAGCGACATATGATGTTTTGCCAGAGGAAGCGCTGTGTGGCCGCAGAAGTTACTTTAGCCAGGGCGACCGCTTCCGGCCATCTGGAGAAATACTCCAGCGCGACCACCACGAACCGGAGGTCCCCTGGAGCTCGGGCAAGCGGTCCTACTATGTCGACGCCCCAGCGTGCCAGTGGCCACACCGGAGGAATAGGGTTGAGGCTCGTCGGGGGCCTACGGATGATGCGCGCCATCCACTGGCATCCTTGGCACCGACGGATGAGGTCCTGGGCGTCGGTGATGGCAGTTGGCCAGTAGAAGCCTTGCCTGAACGCCTTGCCAACTAATGACCTCGGCGCCAGGTGGGATCCGCACGCGCCCGCGTGGATCTCCATAAGGAGCTCCTTTCCCCCCTCAGCCGAGAGGCAACGCAAGAGCGGTGCGCAAACCCCTCTCTTGTAGAGTATCCCTTCGAACACCTCGAAGGATCTTGCGCGGTGCTGCAAGCGCCGAAGCTCGGCGGGGTCCTCCGGCTCGGCGATGCCTTGCAAGAAATTGAAGATGGGCTCTCGCCAATCACCCGGTCGGTCAATGTGGTGGACGAGTGCCGCGTCCCGGTTATCCTGCGCGATGGCCGCCTGCACTAATATCTCATAAAACGCCCCATCCAGGGGGGCAGTTGCTGGCTGGCCGCCTTAGCGAGGGCGTCGGCCTGCTCGTTCTCCGCGCGGGGGATGGCCTTGATGGTGACGCCCAAAAAGTGCCTTTCCCTTGCCCTCACAGCCGCGAGGTACTTGGCCAACTCAGGGTCCTTGGCTTGATATGACTTATCCACATGACCAGCCACCAAGCGCGAGTCGGTGCGTACTAGCACCCGTCTCGCGCCGACTGCCTTGAGCTTCGCCAGGCCAAAGAGCAGCGCCTCGTACTCAGCCGTGTTGTTGGTGGCGGGGAAAGCGAGGCGCGCCGAGTATAGCAAACGCTGTCCTTCGGGCGTGACGATCACCACGCCTACGCCCGCGCCATGCAGAACAAGCTGCCGGGTTTTGACCACCACGTCATCGATGTAAGCTTCGACGTTCCTCCCAAGCTGGGCGGCCAGGGCAATAGCGACGAGACGGGTAAAGGTAGCGCCTGCGTTCTTCAAGCCAAAGGGCATTCTGACGAAGCAGAACGTCCCAAGAGGTGTGATGAAACTGGTCTTCTCCTCGTCGTCTTCGGCCATGTACACCTGGTGGTAGACGGAATAGGCGTCCAGGAAACTCATGAGTTCGCACCCCGCGGTGGCGTCAACCAGCTGGTCGATGCGCGGCAAGGGGTAATTGTCCTTTGGGCACGCCTTGTTGAGTGCCGTGAAGTCGATGCACATACGCCAGGCCCCGCTGGCCTTTTTGACTAGTACCGGGTTAGCGAGCCACTCTGGATGGTGGACCTCGCGGATGACCCCGGCGCGAAGAAGCTTCGCCACCTCCATCTTGGCCGCCTGCTGCCGATCTATCGACATACGCCGGAGCCTTTGCTTGACCGGCTTGGCGTCGGGGCGGACCGCCAAGCGATGCTCGATTACTGCTCGGTCTATGCCCTTGATGTCCTCCGGGGACCATGCGAAAATGTCAACGTTGTTCTGAAGCACTCGGAGCAGATCCCGTTCGACCCCCGGTGGGAGCCCCTCGCCGATGGACACAAACTGCCCCTTCGCCTGGAGCGGCACCTTCTTGACTCCGCCCTCGGGCCGAGGCTTGGGCGTCCACCCAGGGGCGGAGGGGCCATCGCCGAGCGTGCCGGAGAGGGCGTGCACCGGGCGATGCGGAACGCGGCTGCCGACCTCGGCACGTCTGGCCAGGTCCTGATCGCCGAAGACGGTGATAACACCCTCTGGACCCGGGAGCTTCATACACAAAAACGCGTAGTGCGGGATCGCCTCGAAAGAGTTGATGGCGGGCTGGCCCAGTATGGCGTTGTAGGGATGTGGGATATCTACGACGTCGAAGGTGACCTGCTCTGTCCGGATGTTACCCTTGTTGCCCTCCTGACGGAACGTGACCGGAAGGGACACGTGCCCCAAGGCCTGCAGTGGTTGACCCCCAAAGCCTTGAAGTGGAGCTCCTGGCTGCTCTAGCCGGCTTCGGGGGATCCCCATACGATCGAGGGCTTCGGCGAACAAGATATTCACGGGGCTTCCCCCGTTGACAAGGATGCGCCTGACGTCGCAGCGTGCTATGTGGGCCTGGATGACTAGAGGGTCTTGGTGAGGGTACTCCACACTGCTGGCGTCGTTCACGTCGAAGGTGATGTTGCGGGGCGGCATCCATAATTGTGGCTGCTCCCCGGGGGCCCTTGAGGAGGAGCCTCTGGTGATGACGCTAACGGTGCGATGCTGCGCGCCCTCCGTTGCGGCGGCTCGTATGGGGCTACCGCTTGGGTGCTCCACGTGGGCTCCGGCAGGGGGCCGAGGAGGCAGAGCTCGAGACCCGGCCGTCACCCTCCGCAGCTCCATAACTGCGGTGCATGCCCTTGTGCAATGATCACCGTAGCCGTGTACCTCGCACCACTTGCCATAGTGTAGGAGCTCTTGTTCTGCGTGGGGTTGGCCGCCGCAATCAAGTCCGCCTTCCGATCCCCGGTCCCCCTTCGTGAGGCGGGGTCGGGTCCTTGGCGGGCGCTCTCGGTGTCGAGGACATGATGGGCCGCCTGTGACCTGCGCTGGCGGCGCCGAGGTTTATGCCTGCTCCTTGAGGAGCCTTCCCGTACTCCGGTGTCGCTGCCTCGGGGAGGGCCTCCCCGGGGCTCTCGGCCGAGGCCCTGCTTCGAGGAGGGACCACCCGCCCCTACTTCGTGCGGGGGGCGCTCCCCATGGGCGAGGTCGAGGGCGGTAATGCTACGTCTTCGTGCATCCTCCTCCGCCCGCGCGTACTCGTCCATTTTGTCGAAGAGCTTGGCGACTGTCTTGATTGGCCTCCGCGCGTTGTACTCGGCCATCGGGCCCGGACGAAGGCCTTGTATGGCTGCATTAACGACGGTGGTTTCATTAACGTCTCTTACTTGGCATCGAATCTTGGCGAAGCGCTTGAGGTAGTTCCGGAGCTTCTCCGAGGGTCCTTGCTTCACAGCGAAGAGTTGGTCCGCGTCGACTCGCTCGACGCAGTTTCCTTGGAAGCTGTTGTGAAGACAGTCGCGGAGCTGCTCCCACGCGTAGATGGAGCCCGACTCTATAGTAAGGAACCAAGAGAGCGCCACTCCTTGCAGCGCGAGGGGGAGTCCCTTCGCCTTCGTGGTGTCGTCTCCGCCCGCGGCCTCGACCGTGGTTTCGTACACGCGCACGAACTCGCGGGGGTCCGTGTCGCCCTTGTACGGGTCGATGGCGCTAGGAAACTTGAAGTCTTCAGGCCATGCCGCCTGCTGCAGCCCTGCCGAAAGCGGGGACTCCGGATCTACGCGCTGCGGCGGCGCACGGCTAGACGTGGGTGCTTTGCGACTGTCCGCCCTCTCCGGCGTGGGCTCGGGCGCGATTACTGGCGTGGCCTGCTGGCCCCGAGCCTCTTGCATATTGCGGACGGCTCCGCGAAGGTCCCCTAGCTCCCGCTGGAATGCGTTGAGGGCTGCTAGTATGGCGCTTTCCACCGCAGGCGCTGTCGGGGCCGCCGGAACACCCAGCGGACGGGTCGGTGCAGGGACCATCGCTTCACGATCTCCAGATCCGCCGGATGCTTCATTGCGGCTACCCCCGGCCGCCTGATCCGCGCTGCCGGCGAGGGTGGCGGGGGCTGTCGTTGCAGTGCCAGCGACGGGGTTGGGTGTCGTTGTAGCGGCGCTGGCAGAGTCGGTCGCTGTGGTGCCAGCGTCGACGTCCGCGACCACGGCGCCTGCGCTGCCGCCAGCTCCTTCGGCGGCCGATGCCGAAGCCCTGGTATTCACGCGCCGCTCCGACCCAACCGTCTTCCTTCCCTTCGCCGCCGCTGATGAAGCTTTTTTCGGTGCCATCCTTCTTCTTCGGTCTTCGGGCTTGTCCCCATCCTCCCCACGGACGGCGCCAACTGTTATATTCACATGGGATATGCTTTTACTGTTATGCCCTTACATCCCTACCTCCCCATCAGGGGCACCTATGCCATTACACACGTTACTCTGGTTCTTATAACCTCCTAACAGGCCCGCTGGGCTTAGGTGGGGGCCACCCCTACGACACTGACATTCCATGCACCGGGTCCACAGCACAGTGCCATTTCCGATTTTCAGCCTTTTTCCCAAAACTAGATTTTCCAGAGGCCCGTTCTCCCTCGTCTGAACTCCGTTTGACCCGATTCTTTTTCCTAAATTCATCTAAAATTGAGATCTACCTTTTGGTTCAGGTTTGGAAGTTTTTGGAGTTCATTTGAATTTATTTTGTGTTTAGATTTGCTTTCTCTCTCGTTGGATCACGCGCTCGAAGGATCTGAAGTTGGATTCAAGGATCAAGAGCCGTCAACTGAGCAAGGCCAAGGCAAGTCGTGTCCTTGGATCATGTTGAACCCAGTTTTCAAACCTATTATGTATTACTTTGTTTTACATTATCATGCATCGCTATTTTATTACCAAACCCTTGTATTGGTGGTTAATGACCTAATTGATTACTCCTCCTTGATAATTTGAATACCATGATTCTATTGTCACCATAGGATGGGTAATTATTTAGTGATACAATATTAGTTGTCACATGGGTTGTACGCTTAATTTGCTTAGCCATGCTTATTATTAGTACGTTGGGTCTATCATCACATGTGTTAATTAATTTTGACTTAATGATATACTGGAACGTGGTGGTCAACCACAGTTATAAAAATTTATGTGCCATGACATGGGTAGTGTCATTGGTGTTGGTTATACAAACTTGGTTTTCACTTGGGCGAATGATCGTGCAGTAAAGGGGAGAAGTGTGGTTAACACTTCAGGGATGTGGATGTTTTGCCTGGGTATATCTAAGGACTTAACTTTGTGCGCCATTGATCTGAGCCTTACCGCATAACCACATGTCTAGTATGGGATAGACCTAGCTGATTAACCTGCAACGGTTTAGTTTAGATATCACCAATGGTAAGTGAGTACCAGGGGTACTGGTTTGCTCACAGTGAGGTACAGGGTTACTGTACTCATACGGCGCAAGAGGGGGCTTCTGACTGTGGTGGTTAACCCTTCAGCAGTGAAACCTTAGCGGGTGATGTCTAATTAGATTGGAGTGAGGTAAAGCCTTTGTGATAATTTATCTGGGTCTCATGCCTAAGGAAGCATGCTGGCTATTAAGATGATTTATCTCTTGTGGGTAAAGTTGTGCAACCTCTGCAGAGTGTAAAACTATTCGAATAGCCGTGTCCTCGGTCATAGACAATGCTCGGTGATTTCACACGAGGGGTAGAGTTTTCATAAAATCCTGGTTGGGTTAAGTGAATGGGTAGTTCACTGATGGTTCATTATGTGAATCTTGGTTCGTGGGTGATTCATTGGAGTGAATGGCCAGTTTACTTGGGGTTTGTCTCAATTCCTTTGATTACTTATTTATTATCATTTTCTAAAGTTCGTTTTTCAATCTATTTATTGTATTTACTTTAAATTATTGCTTTCTGCAAAATTAACCTTTCAGCCATCCTTTGGTAAGCCTTGCATACTATATTGCATTCTTTGTTACAAACGACTTGCTGAGTACTCTATGTACTCACGGCTTCATCCATATTTGCTCAGTTGAGGAAGAAGGACCAGATCAGCAGGAGCTACTAGAAGGAGGTTACTTCGATGACTTCGCGGATTAGGACTTCGCTCCCCAGTCGATTGCCTGTGGGCATGTCGAATGGCTACTACGCTTATTTCTGGTTTTCCGCTGCTAGTTTCTTTAAGCCCTTCAGGCTATTAATTGTAAGCTTGACCATAAGGTCGTACTCTGATATTTATTACTATAATCTGGATTTTTCCTTAGAATATCGTGATGTGGATGATATTTATCTTTGTTTATACTGTGTGCACTAGCGTGATCCTGGACTAGTGCAGAATACACAGGAGAGTCCGGATTTGCATATTCGGGTCTCTACATAGGCCAAGGACTTAAACTACAAGTTTTGGATAAGATTTTCAAGCTAAATTTGGACTTCCCACATGCTCAACCCAATTCAAACTCGGATTCAACTCAGGATTCAATTCGGATTCGGTTCGGGACAGCCTGACAGACAGTTACTAAAAAGGCCATAACTTTCACAAACGGAGTCTGATTCTGGTATTCTTGTACTCGTTGGAAAGATAATTTTAAGGGCTACGTAATGGATTTGTTCCCACCTTCAAATTCATCACGGATAAAAGTTATGACCGAAACAATATGACGGGTGAAAAATATAGTTTCTTTTTTGTGAGAGTTTGTATCCAAAACCATATAGGGTTGAGTTGTACTTGGTTTGGGGACCATATGGATGTCCCAAGGGGCTATATAAGCCTTGTATTGGCAGCCTGTAGGGGGATACCAATTTTATGCATAAGATTGAAACATAGCTATTGCTTGTTCTTTCAACACCAGAGTTCATGCGAGGACTTTAAGAGAGAACTAGGTGATCCATTATTCGTTCTGCAATTCAAGGTCAAGCCGTCGTTCCATTGGGAATTGAGGACTTGGCGTTCGTCGTTTGTGGTCTCGCGACAAACAATTATCCGGTGTGTTTTGGGCGTATTCCGAAGAGTTGAGGGTTCGTGCATTAGCGCGAGTGTTCAACTAGCGACATCGTCTACTTCGCATCAACTATCCACGGTTCCTCACTGAGAAGATCGGGACCCCTCCCCGTATCAAATAAGATAACAAGCAATCTGAAATTGCAAATATATAAATTGAGTTTAGAAAGGTGGGATTCCGCAAAGGTTCCTTACGGTTGGTCTAGTCGACACAAGCGAAGAACAAAATTACACCATGGAAAAACTAATCAAACGAAATCCAAGAAAACTAGAAGGGTGCAGCCTCCTTAAATAGGGGTGGAAAAGCCATACAAAACTAAGGAAAAAGGGGTGGTACTATTCACGATACTGTTTATGTGAACAGTAACCCGTGAACAGTATGGGCCTTGGAGCAGGGCACCTCCCCTTTGGGCCCAAACATTACAAGGCCCAATTTGACCCAAACAGGTGACGCAACACCTTCTTTGAGTGATTCCGGCAAGCACAGGAGGAATTTGGAGATGATGCCACATCCATTGGAAAGAGGACGAGAAAAGCTTTCCATCGAGTACTCGTAGACCTCAAATGGACTCCGTATGTGAAAGTTATGCACATTTGATGTTGCGCCGTCAGCCTGAATCCGAACTGATCTGGAGGCCGAATTGTATTCCAAAATGTGTCCAAGTTGAACTCTTTCTTGAATTGGTGTAAAAGTGATGTGGTGCTACAAAAATATATATTTTTATCGTTAGGTAGCATCATATTTTCGTTTAAAATATGTTGAAACTAAATAAACGAATTCACCTTTAGTTCAATCTTGATATTGGGCGCTATGGTCGTATGTGTTGGTGGCATGGTCACATCAGCTAATGAAGTCTACATAGGGTATTTGGTACTTAGTTTCACTTCGTCCCTAGATTTTGTACACACGTGGAGCTTATAGTGCTAGTTGGAACCCGTCGTGGAAGAAAGTTTCACAACGACTTAGATAAATTCAAAATGAATGCAGACTTGACCAAGGGCACAAATGAAGTCCATTGGGGGTGTTGGTGCTTAGTTTTATTTTGTGCCTCGATTTCGTAAGAATGGAACTTATCATGCCGTCGGAAACTGACATTGTGGACAGTTTCACACCGATTTAGTCAGATTCATGTTGTGTGCTGACATGATCTAAGTAGCAAATGAAGTCCATTCGAGGTGTTTGGTACTTATTTTTAATTCATGCCTCGATTTTGTGGGCACTCAGAACTTATTGGAACCCATCGTAGAGGAAAGTTTCACACCGATTCGGATGGATTCGAAATGCATGCCAACATGACCAGGGGCACAAATGAAGTTCATTCAGGGAATTGGCACTCGGATTCTTTTGGTTCCTTGATTTCCAACTCATGTAGCTTATAAAACATATTGGAACTCGTCGTGCAGAAAAGTTCCACGCTGATTCGGATGGATTCAAAATGCATGTTGACATAACTAAGGGGGCAAATGTGGTCCATTCTAGGTGTGTGGCACTCAGCTTAATTCGTGGCTTGATTTCGCTTTTGTGGAGCTCATAGTTATTATTGGAGCCTGTCATGATGTTTCACATTGACTCGATTGGAATGAAAATGCATACCAACATGCCCTCAGGAGCTAATGAAGTCCATTCAGGGTGTTTGGTACTCAGTTTCCCATTGTCCCACGATTTCGTACGCGTGGAGCTTATAGTACTAATTGCAACCCATCGACGACGAAAGTTTCACACCGACTCAAATAGATTCAAAATGCATGCAGACATGGCCAAGGGTGCAAATGAAGTCTATTCGAGGTGTTTGGCACTCAGTTTCAATTTGTGCCGTGATTTTGAATGTATGGAACTTATCATGCTGTCAGAACTCGACACGGTGAAAAGTTTTAGACTGAATTAGTCGGTTTCAAAATACATGCCGACATGACTAGGCAACGAATGAAGTCCATTCGGGGCGTTGGCACTCAGTTTCATTTCATGTCTCGATTTCGTAGGCACAGAGCTTGTAGCACTTGTTGATCTGTCTTAGAGGAAAGTTTCACATTGACCCGAACGGATTTGAAATGCATGTCGACATGACCAAGGGTACAATGAAGTCCATTTTGGTTATTTGGCACATAGTTTCATTTTGTTTCTGTTTTTCCTACGGATGGAGGCGAAAGTACACATTGGAACGCCCTGGAGGAAAGCTCCACACTGACTGGAATGGATTCATATGCATGTTAACATAATTTGGGGGCACAAATGAGGTCTATTCTGGGTATTTGGCACTCAGTTTTATTTTGTGGCTCAATTTCGCTTGCGTGGAGCTTATAGAACAAGTTGGAAGCCGTCGTGGAGGGATGTTCCGCACTGACTCGAGCGGATTCGAAATGCATACCGACATGACCTCAGGGGCAAATGAAGTCCATTTTGGGTGTTCGACACTCAGTTTGCCTTCGTCCCTCGAATTTGTACACATGGAGCTTGTAGTACTAATTGGAACCCATCGTGAAGGAAAGTTTCACACCGACTCGGATGTATTTGAAATGCATGTTGTCATGACTAAGGGCATGAATGAGGTCTATTCTGGGTGTTTGGTGCTCAGTTTCATTTCGTGCCTTAATTTCATTCATACGCATTATGCTTTAGTACTTATTGTAACCCGTCATGGAGGAAAGTCCACACCGACTCGGATGGATTCAAAATGCATGTTGACATAACTTACAGTGCAAATGAGGTCAATATCATTTCGTGGATCAATTTCGCTTGCGTGGAGCTTATAGAACATATTGGAACCCGTCGTGGAAGGAAGTTTCACACTGACACAATATATTCAAAATGCATACCGACATAACCTCAGGTGCTAATGAAGTCAATTCTGTGTGTTCGACGCTCAGTTTCCTTCGTCCCTCCATTTCGTATGCATGGAGCTTATTGTACTAATTGGAACACGTCGTAGATGAAATTTTAACACGAACTCAGATGGATTCGGAGAGGATGTCGACATGACCAAGGGCATGAATGAGGTCTATTCTGGGTATTTGGTACTCAGTTTCTGATACGGGGTCGCCCGATTTTCTCGACGTAGGATGGATACTCACGGGAATCTTGATGAATCGTAATGATCCTCCAATGCCAATGCAAGGGACGAACACTCTTTAATCCGCCAAAACACACTCGTGTTGATTTCGCCGACCACCAAGCGAAGATCTATCGTGCACCCAATTCCCAACGGAGAGGCTGAATGATCTTGATTGAAGAAGACACTCCTAATTCCATTAGGAATTTCAGCAGCAATGCTAAACTCGAAAGCTTTAGTAGATTGATTTTTCTCAAACGTGGTCTGAGCAAAACAAAGGAGATACAAGGGGGTCTTATAGTGCCTCCCCGAACTCACAGAAGGAAAGTCTTAACCGAATCAATCCCTTATTCGGTCAAGGTGTCCTATTCCAATTCCTAAAACTTAGCAATCTGTTTCCTTTATTTTTGGGCTAAGCCCCTATCCTATTACAAGACCGAGATTGAGTTGGACTCGGTCACCCTTTGGCACGCAGGCCACATCTTGTGCATGCCACAAGATATATGATCACGTGGCCTTCCGTTGATTAGCTCCTTGCCCGCATGGACTCTTCTTCTCATGACTCGTGGCCACTTGGTCCTTCTCCACTTGATCTTCTGTTGCTTCAAATCTGAGAACACATAACATATTTGCATTAGGTAGTATGCTATTCTCATCTAACATAATAGAAGATTCTCTAAGAAACAAAAGCACCTTTGTTGAAGTAGCTTAGCTCTGGCTCTTGTCATAGGACCTTTTGGAGCCTCATCACTAGCTTTGTCATGCACACTTGGAGTGGATGAAGAATGTGTAATAGAGATGTCCTCATCATCCTCCCCCTCTTGAAAAGGAGTCGTCCTCGACTCTGTGCTGTCTTGTCCAAAGAATGGTGATAAATCAGCAACATTAAAAGTAGTACTCACCCCATAATCGTCTCCTGGAAGCTCTATCTTGTATGCGTTGTCATTGATCTTGGCAAGTACTTTAAAAGGATTATCACCACAGGGCATTAATTTTGATTTACGCTTCTCCGGAAAGTGTTCTTTGCGAAGATGCACCCACACTAAGTCACCTAGTTCAAATAGCATTTTCTTTCTAGCCTTGTTAGCTTTAGAAGCATAAGCACGTACTTTCTTTTCAATTACCTCTTTAGTCTTTTCATGGAGCTTTTTCACAAAATCAGCATGCTTAGAAGCCTCCATATTTGTACATTCTTGTAATGGATGTGGTATCAAGTCAAGTGGCGTAATTGGTTTGAAACCATACACCACCTCAAATGGACACAATTGAGTTGTAGAATGCACCACCCGATTATATGCAAATTCAACTGCGGTAGGCAATCTTCCCACTCTTTCAAATTCTTTTTGATCATTGTCCGCAGTAGCATTGAGAGTGTACGGTTCACCACCTCCGTCTGTCTATCTGTTTGTGAGTGACAAGTTGTTGAAAACAACAACTTTGTCCCAAGCTTGGTCCACAAAGTTTTCCAAAAGTAGCTCATGAAATTGACGTCACGATCGGAAACAATAGTTTTTGGCATTCCATGTAACCTCACAATCTCCCTGAAAAACAAGTCAGCTACATGCGACGCATCGTCGCTCTTATGACAGGGAATAAAATATGCCATCTTAGAAAACCGATCCGCAACAACAAAGACCGAATCCCTCCCCCTTTTGGTCCTAGGTAATCCCAACACAAAATCCATGCTAATATCTTCCCAAGGGACATTAGGAACTGGAAGTGGAGTGTACAAACCATGTGGATTGAGTTTTGACTTTGCTTTATAGCATGTGATGCATTTTTGAACAAATGTCTTGACGTCGCGCCTCATCCTTGGCCAATAGAAGTGATCAGCCAACATCAAGTATGTCTTCTTTCTTCCAAAGTGACCCATCAATCCTCCTGCATGAGACTCCTGCAAAAGTAGCAAACGCACAGAAGAATCTGGAACACATAGTTTGTTCATGCAAAAGAGAAATCCATCATGAACATGAAACTTATCCCACCCTTTCCCATCTTTGCAATTAGAATATGGTGCTAAAAAGTCATGATCAGAAGCATACAAATCTTTCAAACTCTCTAGCCCTGGAACCTTTACTTCCAATTGAGTGAAAAGCACATGTTTTCTAGACAATGCATCAGCTACTACATTTTCCTTGCCTTTCTTGTATTTAACAACGTATGGAAAAGTCTCAATGAATTCAACCCACTTAGCATGTCTACGGTTCAGGTTAGCTTGTCCTTTCAAATATTTCAAAGCTTCATGATCAGAATGAATGACAAATTCTTTAGGCCAAAGATAATGTTGCCAAGTCTCTAATGCACGCACAAGAGCATACAATTCTTTGTCATGAACAGGATAATTCAATTGTGCACCATGAAGTTTCTCACTAAAATGTGCAACAGGTTTTCTTTCTTGCATCAAAATACCACCAATACCTATTCCACTAGCATCACATTCAATCTCAAAAGTTTTAGTGAAATCAGGTAAACCAAGCAATGGTGCTTCAGTCAAATATTTCTTCAATTCAGCAAAAGCTCTATCTTGTTTTTCTCCCCACTCAAAAGTGACTCCTTTTTTGTTAATTCATTTAATGGGGCATCAATGGTGCTAAAATCTTTCACAAATCGTCGATAAAAACTAGCAAGGCCATGGAAGCTACGAATTTGACTAACATTCACCGAAGTAGGCCAATTGCGAATAGCTTCAATTTTAGATTCATCAACTTCAATTCCATGAGCTGAAACAACATAGCCTAAGAACACCACTTTGTTTGTGCAAAACATACACTTCTCAAGATTAGCATACAATTTTTCAGTTCTTAGCACTTCTAGCACTTGTCTAAATTGTTCAATATGTTCTTCCAATGAGTGGTTATATATCAGAATGTCATCAAAATAAACTACCACAAATTTTCCAATAAAGTGTCTCAAAACATGGTTCATTAATCGCATGAATGTACTGGGAGCATTAGATAAACCAAAAGGCATCACTAACCATTCATACAATCCAAATTTTGTTTTAAAAGCTGTCTTCCACTCATCACCATGTTTCATTCTAATTTGATGATATCCGCTACGTAAATCAATCTTAGAAAAGATAGTAGAGCCACTTAATTCATCAAGCATATCATCTAACCTAGGAATAGGATGACGATATCGAATGGTAATATTGTTGATAGCTCTACAGTCTACGCATATTCTCCATGTACCATCTTTCTTAGGAACAAGAATGACAGGAACGGCACAAAGACTAAGACTTTCGCGTACGTATCCTTTTTCCATGAACGCTTGGACTTGCCGCTGAATTTCTTTTGTCTCCTCCGGGTTTGTGCAGTACGGCGGCTGGTTGGGAAGTGGAGCTCCCGGCACCAAGTCAATTTGATGTTCGATGCCTCGAATGGGTGGTAAACCAGCAGGTACCTCCTTTGGTAAGACATCTTCATAAGCCTGTAACACTTGAGAAACCACACTAGGAAGAGAGGTTAAGTCATTAGTAGAAAGCAAAACATCTTTATACAGCAATACCAAATGCTCCAAAGTGGAATCATCTCTCATTTCTCTCAGATCGGATTTGGTGACTATCATAACCAACTTTTTCTCTCCCTCATCCTTTCTTTTTCCACTTAATTTTAGCTTGTGGCTCTCTCTCATCTTTTGTGGAATCATATTCGTTTGCTCCTTCCCTTTCTCACTTTCCACTTTCACCTCAATCTTTTGCATGTTTTCATGTATAATTTGAGAAGGAGTTAATGGTCGTAGCAATATTTCTCTATTATTCCACATGAACTTGTATTGATTAGTTCTTCCATCATGAATCACAGAACGATCATATTGCCATGGTCTACATAATAACAAGTGACATACTTCCATGGACACAATATCACATTCTACAGTATCATGATAAGAACCAATTTGAAAACTAACATCAACAGTGTACCCAACATTCATGGAACCATTATTATTCAACCACTGAATTTGATATGGATGTGGGTGTTTCTTGTATTTCAATCCAAGTTTAGTGCAAAGTTCTTTACTAGCTAGGTTATGACAACTACCCCCATCAATAATAACTTTGCAACACTTACCATCTTTACTTACCTGAGCTCATGTTTGGAAAAGCTTGCAGCGTTGTTCATGGTTGGGTTTTGCTTGAACGCTCAATACCGAAGGGGTGCACACAAGGATAGGGCCGGACTCAGGGTCACAATACCCATCCCTATGTGTTTCTTCTTCTCTTTCTTCCTCATGGCCATCCTCAAACGCCTCAAAATCAGCAAGGTGCTCTCCATCTTCTTCAGTAGAATCATATTCTCCATTCTTAGTTACCAACATTACCTTGCTATTTGGGCAATCTTTTTGCATATGTCCGCGACCAAGACACTTGAAGCATTGGATGGAGCTACTCTTGGCCGTAGAACCAACTGAAGATGATGAAGAAGGGGCTAGTCCTTTCTTTGGGAAGGAAGGAGTGGCATTCTTGGTACTCGGGGTAGCATGTGCACTAGGAGTAAAACTTCCACTAGATGGGTTAGTTTTAAATGAATTGAAACGAGATGTGGATTTAGCTCCTGTAGGTGCTGTACGGGAAGTGTAGGAAGATGATTTTGAAACCCTTATGTCCTGTTGTACTTGCCTCTCAGCCTTAGTGGCTTGATGTACCAACTCCACCATGTTGTTGTAGGGTTGAAATTCGACAATTCGCTTGATGGAAGGATGCAAACCAGCAAGGAAACAGGCCATAGTTTGCTCTTCTTGTTCATAAACATTAGCCCTTATCATAGCCATTTCCATCTCTTTGTAGTACTCCTCAATCGTGAAACTCCCTTGCTTCAAATTCTGCAACTTATCAAAAAGGTCACGTTTGTAATGTTTAGGAACAAACCTTGCCCTCATATGGTACTTCATCTTTTCCCATGTTGTAATGGGTGGATCATTGTTCTCCATCCTTTGGTTTTGCACTTGTTCCCACCAAACCGAGGCATAATCATTGAATTCTAGTCCCGCCATATGGATTTTCTTTTCTTCAGAATAGTTGTGCAAGCGGAACACCTTGTCTACCTTGAGCTCCCAAGTGAGGTATTCTTCGGGTTCATGTGTACCTGAAAATGAAGGCATTGTAAATTTGAGCTTACCAAATTTCTCCTCGTGTGGTCGTTTTTCACCGTAACGATTACGGCGGTGGTAGCCGTCATCGTCGTCAAAGTGAAGTGCTCCCCCACCACGACCTCCATGTCCATGGCTCCTCCCCGGACCATGGAAGCCGCCCCCTGCACCTCTCCCAGGCAGGGGTGGACGGATGGCATTTGCCACCACACGGTCTTGCCGTTGTTGTGCATCTTGGCCACCTCGAGCAACGCCTGCTTCCTCATCTCATGGAGGTAGGCCACCCCCACGATGAACACTGCCTTCCTCATGTTGTGGTCGAAGTGCGCGCACCACGTCGTTCACGATGTTGGTACGTAGCACATTCATTTGTTGGTTCATCTCAATGCGCATGTCTTGTGTGGAGTTGTTGATCTCTGCCTTGAGTTGCTCCTCCAAGGCAGAAGTAGTAGCAGTGAACTCATTGCGCAAAGTTTCCCTCAAAGCTTGGAATTGAAAACGAGTCACCGGGGAATTCAACCAAGCTCCTCTCCCATGTTGTCGTCTCCACCTGACATGGTTAGTAGCACAAAGAAGACACAAAAGCCACAAATATGTGGGTGATATGTGGAGTCACTCAATCTCACTTTTCCTCAACCAAGTAAAGTTCTTACCTTTCCGAAGTAAATTGAGGCCCAAAGAAACTTACACTTGGTGGTGGCTACAATAACAAGTGATGATCAAGCGGCTTTAAAAGTGACTCACAATTGCACGGCAGAGGATATTTTGTGGAGCTTGGTTAGGAAGTATTTATCCTACACGATCTGAATTTCACGATGTTGTAAAATTAAGTAATAATCCAAACTAGAAAATATTGCCTATGTGCTGATCCAATAGATATAAGTGATGTGTATGAACGCACACGCAAAGATCAATGTGACTCAATGCAACAAAGCATTGAGCTAGATGGAAACAAACAGGAAAATTAGCTTGTTTGCATCAAGTACTAGGAGAGACGCTAGCCAATTGCAATAATATGGAAATAAGGGCACAAGATTGCTCATCTAACATAATAGAAGATTCTCTAAGAAACAAAAGCACCTGTTGTTGAAGTAGCTTAGCTCTTGCTCTTGTCATAGGACCTTTTGGAGCCTCATCACTAGCTTTGTCATGCACACTTGGAGTGGATGAAGAATGTGTAATAGAGATGTCCTCATCAGTTTCATTCCGTGTCTTGATTTCATGCGTGTTAAGCTTGTAGTACTTATTGGAATCCATCGTGGAGGAATGTTTCTGATACGGGGTTGCCCGGTCTTCTCGACGTAGGATTGGATACTCATGTGCAGCCTCTCGAATCGTAGCGATCCTCTATTGCCGTTGCAAGAACGAACACTCTTTAATTCGCAAGATCACACGCGCCGGACTTCACGACCACCAAGCGTAAGCCCCATCGCGCTCCCAATTCCCAGCGGAAAGGTTGAACGATATCAATTTGCAAGAACTCACAAATCTTCTATTGAATTTTTGACGGAAATCAAAAGTTCAAAAACATGTACAAAGCTCTCAACTCCATATCTAGTCTCCTGGTTCTTCTTGTCACGTAGTGGTTTTCATGATTTCTCGTCCCCCTTCTCTGTGACGGCGTGCGTATATATATAGGCGTGACTCCTGGACACACACGCCCTAATGGGCCTAAGGCCATGTCCTTGAATTGAGTTTGCTATCTATTACATGACCGAAGTCACATTCCGTGGCACGTAGGCCGTGAAATCTTCTGGGCTTAATGCAGTGGTTGGGCCGCATGAATCCTTTTCCTGGATGTCTGGCCGAAGCATTGCTGTGTTCGTGTTTGGTCACTCAGAAGGCTTGTAGACCCCTGACTTGGACTGGCGTCTCGGAGGTCTCCCACTCCTCTCTCTCTCTCTCTCTCTCTCGGTTCCAAAATCTTCAAACCCAATTACGCACAAAAAACTAGCATTAGGTAGTATATCATTCTCATTATAAGAAAGAGATGTTTTAAGAAACAAATTCACCTGTTTAATATTTAATGCGGCTCAATAATTCCTTCCAGTCAAATAATATTTATCATCCTCCCCTTCTTCAAAAAAAGCCGTCCTCGGCTTTTGATAGCTTGAAATTGTACTAAACAAAGAATATAACGTGTATGCATGGTATATATATTTATCGTCAACACTTCTCCTGTTTAGCACATCATGAACATCTGAAGGCATAGTAAACAAAAAGAATAACACATATGCATTGTATATGTATGAATCAATTATTGTGTCATTCTCATTGTTTTGTCTAAACCAATTAGTCCAACAACAGCCATAAGATGTATATATTGCAATATTGTCATTCACATCATTCTCCCTTCTATGAGAAAAAGTTGTCCTCGACTTTGCTAAGTCTTGGACAAGTCATTAATGGACCAAACCAAATTAAGTTGTCCAAATATGGGGGAGGAAATTTTTAGTGTTTTCCATGCTTCAACTGCGCTACTCTGATTATTTGTACATGATTGTTTATTAAAGGATGAACAAGTAGGCTTAAGAAACCTTTTAAAACATGAAGCACTATTGCTGAAATTCTTTTCATTGTGATCATGATATGGCACAAAAGATTGTTTATCCAAAATATGCAATTTCAATTTAGCAAGCTTATCACAGGTCATGCATATTCGGTAAACATAAAACTTGTCATCTACACCATAATCTCCGATCAAATTGAACTTATAGGTGTAGGCATAGATACTAGTGATTTTAAACATGAAATTTCAGCAACATTCTCAATCACACTAGATAGCTCTCTAGGATAATTGAACATGATGTAGTGCAAAGAATCATCAGGAGATATTCTCGTAAGAACTTCTTTATAAGTAATCAATTCCATATTATGTAAATTGAGCAAAGAAATTGCAGAACATGGAATTTTCATTCGCATATATGAGTTCTCACAATTACTCACCGTTTCACAATTAATTTTAGCACCAATATGGTTACCTTTATCGTCCTCTTCAGTTGATGTAGGTGCTATGGGTATTAAATCATCATGATGTAACAACGGGGCAGCAAGTACTTTATCTTCAACCGTGGTTATCTCCTCATCGATTTTCTCCGGTAGTGCCAGTTGTGGAACATTCGACTCCTCTTCTTTAATGTCAACCTGCACAATGTGAAAAACAACACTAGAAGTAGACATTAATGTGTATCTCTCACACACTCAATTTGGATACCCGCAAACTCACATATAGTGGGATCACCTCTCATCTCTCTCAAATCAGATTTGGTGGCTAGCATGACTAACTTTCTTTTCCCACTCAGTTTTAGCTTGTGGCTCTCACTGACAGTTTGTGGAATCACACTCTTTTGCTCCTTCATTTTCTCACTCTCCACTTTCACCTCAACCTTTTGCATGTTATCATATATAATTTGAGAAAGAGCTAAGGGTCGCAACAATATTTATTTATTATTCCACATGAACTTGTATTGATTAGTTCTTCCATCATAAATCACAGAACGATCATATTGCCATGGTCTACCTAATACAAGTGACATACTTCCATGGACACAACATCACATTCTACAGTATCACGATAAGAACCAATCTGAAAGCTAACATCAACTGTATACCCAACATTCATTGAACCATTATTGTTTAACCATTGAATTTGATACGGATGTGGGTGTTTCTTTACTAGCTAAATTGTTGCAACTTCCACCATCAATAATGACTTTGCAACACTTACCATCCTTACTCACCTGAGCCCGTGTTTGGAAAAGATTACAACGCTGTTCATGATTGGATTTTGCTTGCACACTCAACACCGTTGGTGTACACACAAGTATAGGGCCAGCCTCGGTGTCACAAACACCATCTTCATTTGCATCCTCACCTTCTCCTCCCTCATGTACGTCCCTAAATCTTTCAAAATCAGCAAGGGTCTCACCTTCCTCATCGCTAGTAGAGTCATATTCTTCATTGTCCAATAGCAACATGGCCTTGTTATTTGGACAATTCTTTTGCATATGGCCTCGCCCAAGACATTTGAAGCCTTGAATGGAGATACTCTTGGCCGTAGAACCCACAAAAGATGAAGAAGTAGGTGCTGGACTCTTCTTGCCAAGTGGTGTTGTAGCACTCTTCCCGCTTGGTGTAGCACGTGTACTAGGAGCAAACCTTCCACTAGATGTGTTAGCTTTAAAAGAATTGAAATGAGATGCGGTTTTACCTCCTGTAGGTGTTGCACGGGGCATGTAGGATGATGTTCTTGTTGCTTTCATGTCGTGTTGCCCTTGTCTTTCGGCCTTGGTTGCTTGATGTACCAATTCCACCATGTTGTTGTAAGGCTGAAATTCAGTGATGTGCTTGATAGAAAGGTGCAAACCAGCAAGAAATCGAGCCATTGTTTGTTCTTCTTGTTCATATACATTAGCTCGAATCATGGCCATTTCCATCCCTTTATAGTACTCCACCGTGAGAGTGCCTTGCTTCATTTACTGCAATATATCAAATAAATCATGTTTATAATGTTTGGGAACAGACCTTGATCTCATGTGGTACTTCATCTCTTCCCATGTAGTAATGGGAGGCTCGTCGTACTCTCTCCTTTGATTTTGAACTTCTTCCCACCATATAAGTGCATAATCAGTGAATTCAAGTGCAGCCATGTGTATTTTCTTCTCTTCGGAGTAATTGTGTAGGCAGAACACCTTGTCCACCTTGAGCTCCCAAGTGAGGTAGTCTTTAGGGTCATGTGTACCTGAAAATGTTGGTATAGTAAATTTAAGCTTACCAAATTTCTCATTTGGTCGACCACCGCCGTAGTGGTTACGGCGGCGGTAACCGTCGTCATAGTGAAGAAAGTAGTCGTCGTCGCGAGGTTCTCCTCCACCACAGCCTCCATGTCCATGGCCCCTCCCCGGACCATGGAAGCCGCCCCTTCACCTCTCCCAGGTAGGGGTGGACGAATGGCATTTGCCACCACACGGTCTCGCCTTTGTTGAGCTTCTTGGCCACCTCGGACAGCAGCCACTCCCTCACCACGTGGAGGAAGGGCAGCCCTAAGATGAACATTTCCTTCCTCTTGTTGTGGTCGAAGTGCTCGCACAGCGTCATTCACAATGTTCCCACGTAGCACGTTCATATGTTGATTGAGCTCAATGTGGAGATTCTGCATATCCGCTTTGAGTTCAGTGCAGAGGTTCTGCATATCTGACTTGAGTTGTTCCTCCATTGCAGTGGTGCCAGCTACAAATTCTTGTTGCAATGTACTTCTTAATGCCTGATGTTGAAAGCGAGTCACCGGGGCATTAAGATTAACTTCATGCTCCTCACCATAGTTATCTTCTCCACCTGACATGGTTAGATTGTGCAAAGAAAACACAAAGCAATAACAAGATATATGGATGATTAGTATAAATCACTCGATCTCACTCTTTTCTCTCACAAGTAAAGTTCTCACCTTTCCGAAGTGAATTAAGGCCAATAAAAACTTACACTTGGTAGAAGCTACAATAGCAACGTGATGATCAAGCGAATTTAGGAGTGTTCAAAATTGCACAACAACGGTTATTTAGTGGAGCTTGTGTAACACCCCAGCCAATCAATGAACTGGAATGCTACCAAACTAATAACATAGCAATGAAAAGTAACATTCATCTTACAAAAATTCGGCAGAACCTCCTTTGTTTATTGTCTAAATCAGAGGTTCCAACAATCATGATCAAATGATATGAATAACAATAAGCAATATAATCAATTCTAAACAAACTGGGTTATGTTTACCATCGCACTCATAACCACAAAGCTTAAATAAAGAACGGAAGCAATGTAAAAGAGTTCTAATCCTTTATTACATCTTAAACATGATGATCTTTAGTCAACTACCACTTAAGTTATTCGGCAAATAATGTTTAATGTTCTTTCTTTCTCCCAAGGTGAACAGACTGTGCAAGTGCAACAAAACTAATCCTTCTTTATTCCCATGCATGCCGATCCCATGTAGGTACCTAAAACAAACAGCAACAACAACAACAAGAGTGAGTCCAATGACTCAGCAAATATAAATAGTGGCAACAAGAATAAAAGTGAACATCATTTCTCAAGTTCATCCATCAATCATATAAATAAACCATGCTATGCAATATGATCAAAAATCTCTTTATCTCTTCTCTTTCGCATTTTACCGGTAATGCGGAGTGTGCATCCGTCAATGCCCACCCATGCCTGTACCATCTGGTACAGGGACCAATTGCCCATACTCCTCAAGTATGGGGACCTTTAGCCCGTCATGACATCAACATGACGGGGACCTCGACGCTTGGTCATCTCGTGACCAAGACTTCAACAAATCAGCATGATGCACAAACGTGAATATCTCACTAAATAAACTTGCATTCACGATAGCTATGCACTAGAAATTCTCACATTCATTTGCAATCGACGATAAACAGTATCAACATATCATTAACATAATCAAGATCACATATTCTCATAATATAGATCAAAACATCTACAAACCAACAATCATCCACAATTCACACTATGAAGTTTAGACCATCATTATACTTGCCTTAACCACGAGAAAACGGGGGATGAGCAGAAGGTGCGGCCCCTGGAATCCGTTCTCCTCCTGAATAATAATTATAATTATTGCTAAGACAACAGTAGCGAGTCTTTAGATTAAATAAAAACACCCCCAAACTAACCCAACATGTTTAGCTTGATTCAAAACCCCAAATCCTTTCGGCCATCCTGTCCCCCTCAACGGACAGTCAACTTCAAAAATTCATATCTATTGGTACAGAAGTCTAAATAGGGCGTTCTTAGAATTTCTCGAAAGATAATTAAATTATATAACTAAACCTAGTTGGTGAGCCTCCCTGATTCGGCCATCTTCTACCCGCACCATCCAATTTTCTATAACATCAGTTTCATAACGGGTTCTCTGGACAGCGCACAAAAATTGTCATAACTTTCACCCCGAGAGTCGGAATCAGGATTTCTTGACCTTTTTGGAAATCTAAGAAAATTATCTGAAACTTTCTTAATATGAAGATCCTTTAATTCCTCCGTTTTCTAATCACCTCAACCAATCTACCGAAACCTGAGAGGAATTCCCCCGATCTGCAGGACAGTCCTACTAGAAAAATCATAACATTTGCTACAAAGGTCCGAATGACGCATTCTAGCACTTCATTGAAAGATAATTACGTCCTCTACAACTATCAACTCCAGAGCTGAATCCCCACGGATCTACGTCAAAAAGACCGTCTAACAGAGACTGTCCTGAGCAGAACCGAAAACTGACAATGCTAAACAATTAAATATGCAGCTAGCGGGGAAATTAGGAGTAATTACTCTTAATGAATATATCCTAGCAATCTGAAATTCTTGTTGTTGTAAAGTTAAGTAATAATCCAAGCTAGAATATTTTGCTTAAGTGCTGATCCAAAAGATTTAAGTGAAGTATATGAACGAACACACAAAGATCAATGTGACTCAATGCAAACAAAGGAATGAGCTAAATAGAGATAATCTGAAATTGAGAATTAATTAGCTCATTTTGCACCAAGTACTAGGAGAGACGCTAGCCAATTGCAAGGGCACAAGATTGCTCAAGAAATTAAATTACACAATCTGAATTTATGGACCAAGAACTCACCCAAATTCGGCCAATGCTTTCTTTTTTTCTTTTTGTTGTGCTCAAGCTGTGGCTTCTTTTTTTAACGGATGGCTCTTTTTTTTTTCTCAAAACTGAACTAGGTTTAATTGTTACTTTTGATTTTGCACATGTCACAAATATTCATCAAGGTATAAAATACTCAAGAGCATCTCTTAATGCAATATTCAACTGCTAGTCTCAAAGATGAATAAAAAAAATTTAAGTGAAGCTCACAATACTAATCAAAGTGCTTGGCTGTTAGTGCAGAGTCTAGATCACCGAATGATTGCGCACTGGACTGGATGGCAAACATCAACACTAATGTTTGGATGGAAGCATTGACAAAGAACCAAGCAATCTGGATTGACAAAGATGCCTGGTTCAACTATCAAAAAAAATACTTCCACTCAAAGATGCCAATTCAGATTAGCAAACGAGTCTGTAACCAACTCAACTTATTATCCCAATTGGTTTTCGGCCAGAGAGCTACCTGGATGGCTTAGTATAAGTTCCAAGCGGATATGACACTTAGATATTTTGGTTTGGTTCCAGATCACAGCCAGCTATTTTCTCTTGCATGTGGGATTGCACGGAACTTCTAGTGCATTGATTCGCCTAGCAAGCAGATATGTGGACTTCAGATGAATTTTCTAGTAAACTGATCAGGCTAGCAGGCAGTTTCTTGTATTCTGGAAAGCAGATCGATAGAACTGGCTAGGCAATTCGGTGGAATAGCAGAATCACAAGGGGTCCAAGCTTGATATCAAGTCGGCGCAACCCAAACAGTCTGGACAACAAAAGATTTTTTTTTGTTTTATGTGGATGCAATGAATAAGCGACGCAAAAGAACACGACGATCAGCACCTAAACAAAATTTTCTAATGGATCAAAACTTAATAAAACTCACAAAAATAACAGATGCAAACTAGGGTTTGGATTTTTTTTGTATTTTTGGTTTATGGACTATAGGACAGAAATTAATCAATCTAAAAACAAGAATTTCATTCGGGGCGTTTGACACTCAGTTTCATTACATGTCTCGATTTCGTTGGCACAGAGCTTGTAGCACTTGTTAATATGTCTTGGAGGAAAGTTTCACACTGACTCGAACGGATTTGAAATGCATGTCGACATGATGAAGGGTACAAATGAAGTCCATTTTTGGTATTTGGCACATAGTTTCATTTTGTTTCTATTTTTCCTACGGATGAAGGTGAAAGTACACATTGGAACGCCCTGGAGGAAAGCTCCACACTGACTGGAATGGATTCAAATGCATGTTAACATAATTTGGGGCACAAATGAGGTCTATTCTGGGTATTTGGCACTCAGTTTTATTTTGTGGCTCGATTTCGCTTGCGTGGAGCTTATAGAACAAGTTGGAAGCCGTCGTGGAGGGATCTTACACACCGACTCGAGCGGATTCGAAATGCATACCGACATGACCTCAGGGGCTAATGAAGTCCATTTTGGGTGTTCGGCACTCAGTTTGCCTTCGTCCCTCGATTCTGTACACATGGAGCTTATAGTACTATTTGGAACCCATCGTGGAGAAAAGTTTCACACCGACTCGGATGTATTTGAAATGCACATCGTCATGACCAAGGGCATGAATAAGGTCTATTCTGGGTGTTTGGTGCTCAGTTTCATTTCGTGCCTTAATTTCATGTGAATTTTGTGCGAATTTTTCGGTCAGTTTCCAGAACTTGGCCCCAAAACAAAAGTTGTAGAAAAAGTCATCAGGAAGCGGGAAAAAAAAGAATCATTGAAAAAAGGCAACTAAAAAAACGTTACGGCCGAAATACCGACGTGCTGTCCAGTGGACAGAAATCTTCAGTTTTCAAGTTTTGGATCAATCCTTGTGTTCTTCAATTCCAGATTGCATTCGATTGAATTATCTTTTATTTACCACTCCCATACATTGCCATATACTTATTTTAGCCTTCTTCCATCTCTGGTTGATCAGCAACATAGGCTAAGTGCTAGATACGAACTATAATTCAATTCTGTGCAATTTCTGAAATTAATTGATTGTTTTCCTTTGTAGTTCTTGATAATATTCCTCGACAGATTTATTACCTTGGTCTAAGAGCTACAATTTCTTATGCATTTCATGTTTAAAAGCAGGAGGAACAAATCTAGCATGCATAGCTACCTTCAATTTATCCCATGTTTCAGGTGCTAAAGCAGAATTAACTACATCAATCCACCAAATGATAGCACAATCTTTAAATTCACTAGTAGCTTGTCTGACTCTATGCACTTCAGGAACTAGATGGGCATTAAATTTTTGTTCAACTGTCATCTCCCAATCTAGATAAGTTTTAGCATCATAAGTACCCGCAAAAGATGGTATGGTAAATTTGACTTTAGCAAATGGGTCATCATTAGCACGAGCATTGTGGTGCTGAAAATTAGTACCTCCCATACCGTGACGGTTTTGATGTAGGCGGTGTCGTGCATCTTGAGCAGCAAATGCAGCTCCGGCGTCACAGTTTTATCTCTTATTATCATCTCCCTCCTCAAGATCTTGGCATGCATAGTGATCATACTCGCGTCTATTGTTTGGCGGCCGAGTCACCATTCCTTCAAGGTGTGTAGTGAGTGCTGCAATACTCTCATTGATGGAATTGATGTAGCGCTGCAATTTATCCGTCGAAGCTTGAAGCTTCCTATCGATGCGTGGTTCATCCAAGAGCTTCATGAACTCTCCCTTTAAAACACACTCTTGATAATCAGACGACTCACCTGTCATGGTTAGTAGAAAACAAAAGACAACACAAAGGTATTATCCCTATCAACTACTAGGTGGTGGAAGGTGGAATCACACATTCTCAAAGCATCTTACCACACTCTTACAAGTGTTCTTACCAATGCAGCAGGTGGTACAACCGGTGGCTGGTTCGTGATACCATGTCGAGCCTGGGTACGATTGCAAGAGGGAACCTGTTCTGATCAAGAGTAGGTGTAGCTTGGAAGGCACAATATGGTAGCAATGGAGAACAATCAGTTAATTTCAGAATTGCATAGAATTGAATTATTGTTCGTATCTAGCACTTAGCCTATGTTGCTGATCAACCAAGAATGGAAGAAGGCAAAAAACAAGTGTATGGCAATGTGTAGGAGTGGTAAATACAAGATAATGCAATCCAATGCAATTTGGAATTGAAGAACACAAGGATTGACCCAAAACTGAAGATTTCTGCCCACTGGACAGTACGTCGGTATTTTGGCCGTAACGTTTTGTCAGATGCCTTTTTTTTCACTGATTCGTTTTTTCTCTGTTTTTGGATGGCTTTTTATACAGATTTTCTTTTGGGGTCAACTTCTGAAACCTGACACAGAAATTCTCACAAAAAACACAACTGCTGACTGTTGCAGATTCAAAACAGATAATTGGGTCAACTTTCACCGCACATATCTCTTAACAGCCTTTCTGGAATGACATGAAATTTTACAGATAGATGGATAATGAATTTTTGAATCTAATAGCGGTGGTCTCACTCAAACATAATCTTGGAATCAAAAGTTATGACGTTTTTTGGTGGCGGCTGCAGAGAAAGGAAAAATCAGCCGAATTTGGAAATTAGGGTTTGGGGTGGGGAATTTTTCTTTTGTTTGGATTTTTTATGGAACAAAGATATGACCAGCAACTAGACAATGCTATGACTGACACAAATTCAATTTAGCAAACCAAAACTAACAGATTGAAAGGCACAACGGGGTTTGGATAGCGGAATTAACTCTTTTTGTGGGGCAATTTTTTTTCCGGACTATAGGAAATAAAAACCAATCTACTAATTAGGGATATAAGAATTACCTCACGGGCAACCCTTGCTCTGATACCAACTAATGTGACGATGGCCCGATTTTCCGAGAGGTACTGATAAGTCGATTGTGGAGATCTCGACGTTGATGATCCAAAGGCTCCGACCAAAACAGATCGAACCCCTCGCAATCACTACACCACTGCTCCGTTGGTTATCAACCGTGCCGAACACGGTTGACCTCGCCAAGAAGGCTATCTCCTGCAAGCGAATCGAGAACACAAGCAAGAGAGTTTAAGATGCAATCTGGAATTGCGAATAATGTTTAAGTTCACAAGTTGGGGTTCCTCAACCGAACATGCGGTGAAACTGCTAAGCAGAATAATCTCTTAAGAAAACCCGAGGAAAACTAAAGGGGTGCGACCTCCTTAAATAGGGGAGGGGGAAGCCCCACTTATCTAATGAAAAGGGATGTGGTACTATTCATGGTTACTATTCACATGGCCGTGGTACTGTTCATGTGAATAGTACCAGCCCAAATAGCCCAAGTTACAAGGCCCTCGGCCCACTTTGACTCGGACTGGAAAACTAACGTGACTTATTTCGCAGTTTCTGATCTGCTCGAGTGGAGTTTGGAGATCAGACTAGATTAATCTAAAAGTAGACTCCAAGAGCTTTCCAATGAGTACTCACGGACCCCAAGAAGCCTTCTGGATCAAAAGTTATGGCCGTTTGAAGTTGACCTGTCAAGCTGAATCCGAATTGATCTGGAGGCCGAATTAGATTCCAAAACCTGTCCAACTTGAATCCTTGCTTCAATTGGTTCCAAAGTGATGTGGTGCTACAAATATATATATTTTCATCATTAGGTAGCATCATATTCTCATTTAAAATGTGTTGAAGTTGAAGAAACGAATTCACCTTTAGTTCAATCTTGATATTGGCCGCTATGGTCGTATGTGTTGGTGACGTGGTCACATCATCCTCCCATTCTTGACAGAAAACCGTCCTCGGTTTTAACATAGGTGTAGCGTCACGTATTGCATGATCTTGATCATAAATCTTGGTACATGATAACGAACGCAACGAACTCTCATTATGTAATATCGTAAGTTCTTTATCAAATAATGTAAAATCTCTTTGAAACGAGCTCACCTCATAATTTAAGTGATGCGTAGGAGCTCTTGTAATTGGAACAACAGGTATAGCAAATATGGTTGTATCCATAGGGTACATGTTCTTATCATCCTCCCCTTCTTGCAAATAAAGCCGTCCTCGGCTTTTGATAAGCTGAAAATATGGTAACAAAGAAGCCAATGTGTATGCATGGTATAAGTATATGTCATCCGTTTTAACAGTTCTTCGTTGTTGCACAATTAATGTTATAAAACAGCAGCGATCATAAAAGTCATTGTATTATTAACCCAAGAGTAATCATATATGTTAATGAGCAATTCAAAATTTCTCACACAGTAATTATTGCAACTTGTTTTGCAAATGTAAGTGAAGCATTTATGCAATCCAAATCTTTGACGTTGTAAACATGTAGTAGTGGCACATATGGGCAAAACTACAACTTTTGGAATCAAGCAAAGTCCATCCATATAATCATATCTCAATCGAACCATAGCAAATTCATCTAACAAGGGTGAAGAGGCTTGTATGTTCTGCCATAATTCATCATCTTTATTCAGATTGTCCATACTAGATAGTGCAAAAAGCGATGAACACATAGGCATTGGATGAGTACTAAATTTTACTTCCCTCTCACATTGAACATGATTCACCATACAAGAATTGTTGTCCCAAACAGCAAGTTTCAATTCATCCACGTGATCACAAGTTATGCATATTCGATATACAAGAAATTGATTTTCCACACCATAATCTCCAATCAAATTAAACTTATATCCAGGGGTGTAGGTACTAAATAAGAATTTCGAACATGCAAGTTCAGAAACTTTCTCCAAAGCATGTGACAATTTCATAGGTAGATCTAACATGATGTAACACAATGAATTAGCAGGAGAAATTCTAGTCAAAACTTCTTTATGTGTTATTAATTCGACATGTGCAAAATTATGAGAATTTAGATCAGCACATGGTTCATTTAAGTCAACACAAGAAATATCAAAAGATTGCACTACAGCAGGTATATACTCACAAGGTTGCTCTATGTCTTGTTGTAGCACCAAATCAGTACCGTGAGTGATGATAGCACCATGTTCTTTACCTTTTTGGCTCTCCTCAGATGATGTAAGTACATCCATCTCCTTATCTTCATTCTCAACCAATGGGATCAGTGATTCAATCAGCTCATGCTCCTCTTCGGCATGGTTCTCAACTACCTGCAAGTTGTTAGTCACAGAAAAGGGCACAAACACAGGTTTGTTCTCATGATCATCACCATTGCCTGCAAGGTTAGCTGTAAGAGCATATTCATCCTCAACATCACTAGCACTTACATAACCACCATCTTCTGTCGCAATGTACGCCCACTGACTTGGGCAATCTCTCATGACGTGGCCCATCCCTTTACAACAGTGGCACACAATGCCCATCGTACGGCCCATGGAAGCAACCGATGAAGAGCTCTTTGCTGGTGCTTGCACACTAGTAGATTTGCTCGTCTCGGATGCACGTGATGGTGGCGGAGGTGCTGCTGAACGCGCCCTACTCACAGAGGGGGCAGCAGCTCGACAAACAGGAGGTGGGGCTGTCTTGGCTTGCCTAGGCGTCGATTTTGATGTAGACATACTTTTAAAGTTGCTCCTTGTCCTTTGTTGCCTACCCTGCAATTCTTTTTCTGCCAAACAAGCAAGCTGGAACAATCTATTGATATCGTTATACTCTTTGTAATCAATTATGTCCTGAATTTCACGCCTTAAGCCCCCATAAAAACGATCCATCTTATCCTCCTCATCTTCTACAACGCAACATGCCTATTTGTACTTCTTGATAATATTCCTCGACAGATTTATTACCTTGGTCTAAGCGCTGCAATTTCTTATGCATTTCATGTTTAAAAGCAGGAGGAACAAATCTAGCATGCATAGCTACCTTCAATTTATCCCATGTTTCAGGTGCTAAAGCAGAATTAACTACATCAGTCCACCAAATGAGAGCACGATCTTTAAATTCACTAGTAGCTTGTCTGACTCTATGCATTTCAGGAACTAGATGGGCATTAAATTTTTGTTCAACTGTCATCTCCCAATCTAGATAAGTTTTAGCATCATAAGTACCCGCAACAGATGGTATGGAAATTTGACTTTAGCAAATGGGTCATCATTAGCACGAGCATTGTGGTGCTGAAAATTAGTACCTCCCATACGTGACGGTTTTGATGTAGGCGGTGTCGTGCATCTTGGGCAGCAAATGCAGCTCCGGCGTCACATTTTTGTCCCTTATTATCATCTCCCTCCTCGAGATCTTGGCCTGCATAGTGATCATACTCGCGTCCATTGTTTGGCGGCCGATTCACCATTCTTTCAAGGTGTGTAGTGAGTGCTGCAATACTCTCATTGATGGAATTGATGGAGCGCTGCAATTTATCCGTCGAAGCTTGAAGCTTCCTATCGATGCGTGGTTCATCCAAGAGCTTCATGAACTCTCCCTTTAAAACACACTCTTGATCATCAGACGACTCACCTGTCATGGTTAGTAGAAAACAAAAGACAACACAAATGTATTATCTCTATCAACTACTAGGTGGTGTAAGGTGGAATCACATATTCTCAAGCGTCTTACCACACTCTTACAAGTGTTCTTACCAATGCAGCAGGTGGTACAACCGGTGGCTGGTTCGTGATACCATGTCGAGCCTGGATACGATTGCAAGAGGGAACCTGTTCTGATCAAGAGTAGGTGTAGCTTGGAAGGCACAATATGGTAGGAATGGAGAACAATCAGTTAATTTCAGAATTGCATAGAATTGAATTATAGTTCGTATCTAGCACTTAGCCTATGTTGCTGATCAACCAAGAATGGAAGAAGGCTAAAAACAAGTGTATAACAATGTGTAGGAGTGGTAAATACAAGATAATTCAATCCAATGCAATTTGGAATTGAAGAACACAAGGACTAACCCAAAACTGAAAACTGGAGATTTCTGCCCACTGGACAGTATGTCGGTATTTTGGCCGTAACTTTTTGTCAGATGCCTCTTTTTCACTGATTTTTTTTCTCTGTTTTCTGACGGATTTTGCTACAGATTTGCTTTTGGGGTCAGCTTCTGAAACCTGACACAGAAATTCGCACAAAAAACACAACTGCTGACTGTTGCAGATTCAAAACAGATAATTGGGTCAACTTTCACCGCACATATCTCTTAACTGCCTTGCTGGAATGACGTGAAATTATACAGATGGATGGATAATGAATTTTTGAATCTAATGGCTGTGGTCGCACTCAAAAATAATCTCAGAATCAAAAGTTATGACGTTTTTTGGTGGCGGCTGCAGAGAAAGGAAAAATCAGCCGAATTTGGAAATTAGGGTTTGGGGTGGGGAATTTTTCTTTTGTTTGGATATTTGATAGAACAAAGATATGACTAGCAACTAGACAATGCTATGACGGACACAAATTCAATTTAGCAAACCAAAACTAACAGATTGAAAGGCACAACGGGGTTTGGACAGCGGAATTAACTCTTTTTGTGGGGCAATATTTTTTCCAGACTATAGGAAATAAAAACCAATGTACTAACTAGGGATATAAGAATTATCTCACGGGCAACCGTTGCTCTGATACCAACTGATGTGACGATGGCCCGATTTTCCGAGAGGTACTGATAAGTCGATTGTGGAGATCTCGACGTTGATGATCCAAAGGCTCCGACCAAAACAGATCGAACCCCTTGCAATCACTACACCACTGCTCCGTTGGTTATCAACTGTGCCGAACACGGTTGACCTCGCCAAAAAGGCTATCTCCTGCAAGCGAATCGAGAACACAAGCAAGAGAGTTTAAGATGCAATCTGAAATTGCGAATAATGTTTAAGTTCACAAGTTGGGGTTCCTCAACCGAACATGCGGTGAAACTGCTAAGCAGAATAATCTCTTAAGAAAAACCCGAGAAAAACTAAAGGCGTGCGACCTCCTTAAATAGGGGAGGGGGAAGCCCCACTTATCTAATGAAAAGGGATGTGGTACTATTCACGGTTACTGTTCACATAGCCATGGTACTGTTCATGTGAACAGTACCGGCCCAAATAGCCCAAGTTACAAGGCCCTCGGCCCACTTTGACTCGGACTGGAAAGGTGACATGACTTATTTCGCTGTTTCTGATCTTGTCGAGTGGAGTTTGGAGGTGAGACTAGATCCGTCTAAAAGTAGACTCCAAGGGCTTTCCAACGAGTACTCACAGGCCCCAAGAAGGCATCTGGATCAAAAGTTATGACCGTTTGAAGTTGACCTGTCAAGGTGAATCCGAATTGATCTGGAGGCCGAATTGAATTCAAAAACCTGTCCAACTTGAACCCTTGCTTCAATTGGTTCCAAAGTGATGTGGTGCTACAAATATATATATATATATTTTCATCATTAGGTAGCATGATATTCTCATTTAAAATGTGTTGAAGTTGAAGAAACGAATTCACCTTTAGTTCAATCTTGATATTGGCCGCTATGATCGTACGTGTTGGTGACGTGGTCACATCAACGAGCACGTCAACATAACCATCAGGTGAATGCATTCCTAAGTTTGCATACAAATGTTTCAAACAATGGAATACTAATTAATTCTTGTGATGATTTAATTGTCCTTAGGAACCATGGGGAAGAACCACGTGAGCTCAAGTGCAACCCAAGTCTTATTCGCGAGTTTGACTCGGATTCGGCCTTCCTAACAGCGTCCACTTCAAATGGCCATAACTTTTGATCCAGAAGGTTTCTTGAGGCCCGTGAGTACTCGTTGGAAAGCTCTTGAATTCTACTTTCAGATGGATCTAGCGTCACCTCCAAATTCCATCCGAGTCGATCGAAAACTGCCAAACAAGTCATGCCACTTTTCTAGTCCGAGTCAAAGTGGGCTTTGGGCCTTGTAATCAAGTCCTATTCGGCTTCCATGTGTTTTGGCCGACCCTCCACCTCCCGTGTCTCTTAAATAGGCAGCCGCACCCTCTTCTAGGGTTTGGGTTTTGATATACTAAGTTAGCTTTTGCTACTTCACCTTGTACTCGCGCGTGTCGGCTAGACCGTCTGAATACTTGTCTTCGGAACCCCACTGTTTTTCTGTTTTTGATTGAAACCTACATCGTTTATTGCAATTGAGTTGTTGTTCATCTTGTTCTTGCCTGTTCTTCGATTGCTTGCAGGAACAAGAACCCTCGTGGTTAGGTTGATTGTGCGCCGACAAGGTCACGAACAACATCTGGAGTTGGTGTATTGATCGCTAAGGCGCAACGTCCTTGGATGGTTGTAGTCGGGTCATCAACGTCATCTCCTTCCCTAATCGAATCTACCACTCACATCGAAAGATCGGGACCGCTAGTGCTATCAATATACCTGCTGTAGTGCAATCTTTTGATATTCCTTGTGTTGACTTGAACGAACCATGTGTTGATCTAAATTCTCATAATTTTGCACATGTCGAATTAATTACACATAAGGAAGTATTTGATAGAATATACCCTGCTGATGCATTGTGCTATATCATGTTTAATGAGGCCGTTAGTTTGGATTGCGCTATGGAGAAAGTTTCTGAACTTGCATGTTCGAAATTCTTGTTTAGTGCCTACACCCCTGGGTATAAGTTTAATTTGATTGGAGATTATGGTGTAGAAAATCAATTTCTTGTATATCGAATATGCATAACTTGTGATCACATGGATGAATTGCAGCTTGTTGTTTTGAACAACAACTCTTGTATGCTCAATCTTGTTCATAATGAAAGAAAAATAAAATTTAGTGATCATTCAATGCCTATGTGTTCTTCTCTTGTTTAACCATCTAACATTGACAATCTGAATAATGAAATTGATGTATGGAAGAACTTGCAAATCTTTTCACCCTTACTACATGAATTTGCTATTGCTAAATTGAAATCTGATTATATGGATAAACCTTGTTTGATTCCAAAAGTATACAACTTCAAAGATTTGAATTGCATAAATGCTTCACTTACATTTGCAAAACAAGTTGCAATAATTACTGTGTGAGAAATTTCGATTTGTTCATTAACATATATGATTACTTTTGGGTTAATAATACAATGAGCTTTTATGATTGCTGCTGTGTTATAACATTAATTGTGCAACAACGAAGAACTGTTAAAATGGATGACATATACATATACCATGCATACACCTTGGCTTCTTTGTTACCATACTTTCAGTGTATCAAAAGCCGAGGACGGCTTTGTTTTTTCAAAAAGGGGAGGATGATGAGGACATGACCCCTATGGATACAGCCATTTTTTCTATGCTTGTTGTCCCAATTACAAGAACTCCTACGCATCGCTTAAATTATCAGGTGAGCTCGTTTCAAAGAGGTTTTACTTTGTTTCATAAAGACCTAATGATATTACATAATAAGAGTTTGTTGCGTTTGTTATTATGTACTGAGATTTTTGATCAAGATCATGCAATACGTGAGGCTACATATATGTTAAAACCAAGGACAACTTTCTGTCAAGAAGGGGAGGATGATGTGACCATGCCACAAACATATACGACAATAGCGCCCAATATCAAGATTGAACTAAAGGTGAATTCGTTTCTTCAGCCTCAACATATTTTAAATGAGAATATGATGCTACCTAATAATGAAAATATATAGTTTTACAGCACCACGTCACTTTTACACCAATTTAAGCAAGAGTTCAAGATGGACACGTTTTGGAATCCAATTCGGCCTCCAGATCAATTCGGATTCAGCCTGACAGGCCCAACTTCAAATGTGCATAACTTTCACATAGAAAGTCCGTTTGAGTTCCACGAGTACTTGTTGGAAAGCTTTTCTCATCCTCTTTCCAATAGATCTGGTATCACCTCTAAATTCCTTCTGTTCACACCGCAATCATTAAAAGAAGGTGCTGCATCACCTGTTTGGTTCAAATTGGGCCTTGTAATGTTTGGGCCCAAAGGGGAGGTGCCGCCCCTCTAAGGCCCATACTGTTCATGTGAACAGTACTGTGAATAGTTCCACCCCTTTTTACCTTAGTTTTGTGCGGTTTTCCCACCCCTATTTAAGGAGGCTGCACCCTTCTAGTTTTCTTGGATTTCGTTTGCTTAGTTTTTCCATGGTGAAAACTTTTGTTCTTCGCTTGTGTCGGCTAGACCAACCGTAAAGAACCTCTACAGAATCCCACATTTTGAGCTCAATACAAATATTTGCAATTTCAGATTGCTTGTTATCTTGTTCTTGCTTGTTCTTCGGTTGCATGCGGGAATAGACCTTCGTGGTCAGGTCAACCACGTTCTTGGCACGGTTGATAACGACTTGGGTGTGGTTCAGCGATTGCTAAGGCGCAAGCGACGTCGTACGGTTGTAGTCGGATCGCAAGAGTCACCTCCACCAAAATCGATAGTTATCATCCTATCGGAAGATCGGGACCCCATCGCCTCATCAACTCCCCCTCTTAGTTCTAGGCAGTCCTAAAATGAAATCCATACTAATATCCTCCCATGGGGCATTGGGAACAGGTAAAGGGGTATACAAACCGTGTGGATGCAACTTCGATTTCGCTTTGTGGCAAGTAACGCATCGCTGCACATACCTCTCCACATCTCGCCTCATCTTAGGCCAATAAAAAGCGATCGTTTAGCATAGATAACGTCTTCTCACGCCCAAAATGTCCCATCAATCCACCTGCATGTGATTCCTACAGTAATAGAAAATGCACGGAGGATTCTGGAACACATAATTTGTTAGTGCGCAACAAAAACCCATCATGGATGTGAAATTTATCCCAGCCTTTTCCCTCTTTGCAACGTGCATAAGGGACAAAAAAAATCATGGTCATGAGCATATAAATCATGCACACTCGCTAAACCAGGAACATGCACTCCTAATTGAGTTAAAAGCACACTTTTCCTAGAAAGAGCATCAGCTACCACATTTTCCTTTCCCTTCTTATATTTCACAACGTAAGGAAACGACTCAATGAATTCGACCCATTTGGCATGTCTACGGTTCAGGTTTGCTTGGCCCTTTAAATACTTCAAAGCCTCATGATCAGAATAAATAATAAACTCTTTAGGCCATAAATAGTGTTGCCAAGTTTCTAACGCGTGCACTAACGCATAAAGCTCTTTGTCATAGACCGGATAATTCAATTGAGCACCATTCAGTTTCTCACTAAAATAAGCTACCGGTCTACCCTCTTGCATTAAAACACCGCCAATACCCAATCCACTAGCATCACACTCAATTTCAAAAATTTTAGTGAAATCAGGCAAAACAAGCAACGGTGCTTCAGTCAAGCGTCTCTTAAGTTCAGCAAAAGCATTTTCTTGCACTACCCCCCACACAAATTCAATACTCTTTTTAGTAAGTTCATTCAAAGGGGCAGCGTTGGTGCTAAAATCGTTCACGAAACGCCGATAAAAACCAGCGAGACCATGAAAGCTCCTAATCTGACTTACGTTCACAGGAGTTGGCCAATTTTTAATCGCTTCAATTTTAGACTCATCTACTTCAACTCCCTGTGCAGAAAAAACATAGCCCAAAAAGATGACACGATCTTTGCAAAAAGTGCACTTCTCTAAGTTACCAAATAACCTATTCTCACGCAAAACTTGTAGAACTTGTCTAAGATGGTCCATGTATTCAGATTCAGTGTGACTGTAAATCAGAATATCATCAAAATACACAACCACAAATTTACCAATAAAATACCTTAAAACATGATTCATTAAGCGCATGAATGTACTAGGTGCATTAGTTAAACCAAAAGGCATGACTAACCACTCGTACAACCCAAATTTCATTTTAAAGGCTGTTTTCCACTCATCCCCTTCATGCATTCTAATTTGATGGTAACCACTGCGCAAATCTATCTTAGAGAAAATAACAGCACCACTCAATTCGTCTAGCATATCATCTAAGCGGGGTATAGGATGACGATATCAAATTGTGATATTATTAATCGCTCGACAATCTAGGCACATACGCCATGAACCATCTTTCTTAGGAACTAAAATAACAGGAACAGCACAAGGGCTTAAGCTTTCACGGGCATACCCTTTGGAGAGAAGCTCTTGTACTTGTTTCTGAATTTCCTTTGTTTCCTCGGGATTGGTGCGGTACGATGGTCGGTTCGGCAGTGACGCTCCTGGAATCAAGTCGATCTTATGTTCTATCCCGCGTATTGGTGGTAGCCCCGCTGGTACCTCCTCTGGAAAGACGTCGCTAAAATCCTACAAAACAGAAACAACACCACTAGGAAGAGAAGTTATGTCGTTAGTCGAAAGCAATGCGTCTTTGTACAGCAGCACGACGTGCACCAAATTAGGATCCTCGCTGAATTCTCTCATCTCTGATTTGGTGGCTAACAGCACTAAATTCTTCTCTCCCTCACGTTTCTTGTTACTACTCAGATGGTTCTCTTACTCTTGTGCACTCTCAACGTGCATATCAATTTTCTGCATGGAGGAATTGACAATCTGTTGCGGTGTAAGCGGCTTCAAGATGACATCCATATTGTTCCATCGAAATGTTTAACGATTTGTACGCCCATCGTGAACAGCGGAATGGTCATATTGCCATGGTCGTCCCAAGAGAAAATGACACACCGTCATAGGCACAACATCGCAGTCCACAGTATCGGTGTACTTCCCAATAGAAAACGTCACACACACCATATAGTTCACCTTCACTTCCTCTTTGTCGCTCAACCATTGCACATGATAAGGACGCGGATGTGGCAAATACTTCAAACCCAACTCATGACACATATCCTTGCTAGCCAGATTGTGATAACTCCTGCCATGAATGATCACCTTGAAACAAATTGCACCGTTGTTCGAGTGATGGCGATGGTATCACACAAAGCACCTTGGGCGTACAAACAATGGAGTACTGCTCAGTGTTAGGAAACTCGGGATCGCACTCACATTGTTCTATGTCATCAGTGTGCAAGACTGTCTGTGCATTAGGCGACTCATCATCACTAGCTGAAACATAACTGACATCCTTTGTGATAAGCATGGTTCTGACATTTGGGCAGTCCCTCTGAAAATGGCCATCGCCCTTGCACTTGTGGCAAATAATGTCACGTGAACGGCCTGTTGACCCCATAGACGAGGTCGCACTAGCAGCGGGCGCCATAGGTCGACGCACCGGTGATGGTGTACTCTCCAACTTCTTACTTGCAGAACTGCACGTCGCCGAATTGTTTGCAGCCGAAGTGCTCTCGTCTGGTTGGCTGTTGTTATATGGCTGTCCCGGATTGGCTGAAGAACGTGACCAGGTAGCTAACCGTGCGTCTTCAATCACTTGTCTCTCGGCTTCGCGTGCTTGGTGCAGCAACTCAATCATATCATTATAGGGATGGTGATTTACAATGCGCTTAACAGCATGATTCATGCTAGCTAGAAATCTCGCCATGGTCTGTTCTTCATTCTCGCGGACATCTGCATGTATCATGATAGTCTCCATTTCTTTATGATTGATTTCATACCTTGTCGCAGCCCTGTCAACTTCACAAATAGTGAGCGCTTGTAGTGGCGAGGTACAAAGCGTGCCCGCAAATGCTGCTTCATCTGCTCCCAGGTTATAATCGGCAACTCATGGCGCTCCATGCGCTTACGGATGAACTGCTCCCACCAATGTGTGGCATAATCATCCAAGCCATTGGACGCAAGCAACAACTTCTTCTCATTGGAATAGTTGTTCATCCGAAATAACTTATCAACTTTCAGCTCCCAAGTGAGGTATTGTTCCACATCTGTACCACCTGAAAATATATGAAGATTAAATTTGGGCTTAACGACAAGATCCTCGGCGTCGTTGTGGAGAGGACGCTGCACGTTGTTGCGGTGGTGGCGCTGTCGGTCATCGTAGTTGTCGACGGGGAAATTGTCATCTCGGCGCTCGACCGCGTCAGCCCAGCTACGAGGTGCATGATGCACACCTCCTCCGTGGGCACCCTGTGGTGCACCTCCACCCTGGCCACCGTTGCCTCGGCCAGGCCCATGTGCCTGAGGGCGTGCCGCGGCTGCCATCCCGACGTTTGGCGGCACGGCCATGTGACGTGCCTGTCGCTGACGTCGCTCCTCATCCAGACGAATAGCATGCTCCTCCTCGGTCTCATTGTGCAGAACGACCGGAGGGCCGTGCACACTAGTATCATCAGCTGGTGCACCCCCACGTAGATTGTGGTGTGCGAACATGGCACGCAGCTCCAGAAAGTTATTGTTGATGGTCGTACGCAATTGTGTGACCTCCTCCCCGAGGGTGTTCAGTCCAGTCTGAACTTCCCCAAGCTCATCGCGCACGCTATTGTCACCATCATGAAGTTGTTTTTGTAGCATCTTGCGCAACCGAGTGTACTTGGTCCACGTAACCGGCGCCTCCAGATTAGGTGGATCCTCCTCATGACCTGACATGGGAACGACTCACAAACAAGAAACGAGGTTATATCCGGGTTAGTAAAACAAAAGCTCTCTCTATGCTTGCAACTCACTGTCCTGAAAACAAGATAAGTTTACCGTTCCAAAGTGAATCAAGGATGGCAAATCGACAATTGTGACAGCGAACGACCTCAACTCGGTAATGTATGAGCGTAACCAAGAGCAAGGGAGTACACAAACGGGTGTAGGTGGAGCTTGGACAATTATGTGGATATCCTATGCAATTTGATATTCAAGGTCTTGTAAAGCTAAGTAATGATCCAAGCTAGAGTATTTTGCCTATGTGATGATCAATTGGTTTAAGCGAAGTGTATGAACACACACGCAATGATAAATGGGACTTAATGCAAACAAAGTGATGAGGCGATGGGGTCCCGATCTTTCGATAGGATGATAACTTCGATTTTGGTGAAGGTGACTCTTGCGACCCGACTATAACCGTACAACGTCGCTTGCGCCCTAGCAATCGCTGAACCAAACTCCAAGTTGTTATCAACCGTGCCAAGAACGCGGTTGACCTGACCACGAAGGTCTATTCCTGCATGCAACTGAAGAACACGCAAGAACAAGATAACAAGCAATCTGAAATTGCAAATGTTTATATTAAGCTCAAAAGGTGGGATTCCGCAGAAGGTTTTTTACGGTTGGTCTAGCCGACACAAGCGAAGAACAAAAGTTTTCACCATGAAAAAACTAATCAAACGAAATCCAAGAAAACTAGAAGGGTGCATCCTCCTTAAATAGGGGTGGGAAAGCCGCACAAAACCAAGGAAAAGGGGGTGGTACTATTCATGGAACTGTTCACATGAATTGTAACCTGTGAACAGTATGGGCCTAGGTGGGGGAGCACCTCCCCTTTGGGCCCAAACATTACAAGGCCCAATTTGACCCAAAAAGGTGATGCAGCACCTTCTTTGAGTGATTGCGGTAAGCACAGGAGGAATTTGGAGATAATACCAGATCCATTGGAAAGAGGACAAGAAAAGCTTTCCATCGAGTACTCGTGGACCTCAAACGGACTCCGTATGTGAAAGTTATGCACATTTGAAGTTGGGCCTGTCAGGCTGAATCCGAATTGATCTGGAGGCCGAATTGGATTTCAAAACGTGTCCATCTTGAACTCTTACTTGAATTGGTGTAAAAGTGACGTGGTGCTGTAAAAATATATATTTTCATCATTAGGTAGCTTCATATTCTCATTTAAAATATGTTGAGGCTGAAGAAACGAATTCACCTTTAGTTCAATCTTGATATTGGGCGCTATTGTCGTATGTGTTTGTGGCGTGGTCACATCCTCCTCCCCTTCTTGACAGAAAACCGTTCTTGGTTTTAACATATGTGTAGCCTCACGTATTGCATGATCTTGATCATAAGTCTCGGTACATGATAACAAACGCAACAAACTCTCATTATGTAATATCATAAGGTCTTTATGAAACAAAGTAAAACCTCTTTGAAATGAGCTCACCTGATAATTTAAGCGATGCGTAAGAGCTCTTGTAATTGGGGCAACAAGCATAGCAAATATGGTTGTATCCATAGGGGTCATGTCCTCATCATCCTCCCTTTCTTGAAAACAAAGCTGTGCTCGGCTTTTGATAAACTGAAAGTATGGTAACAAAGAAGCTAAGGTGTATGCATGGTATATGTATATGTCATCCGTTTTAACAGTTATTCGTTGTTGCACAATTAATGTTATAACACAGCAGCAATCATAAAAGCTCATTGTATTATTAACCCAATCATATATGTTAATGAACAAATCAAAATTTCTCAGATAGTAATTATTGCAACTTGTTTTGCAAATGTAAGTGAAGTATTTATGCAATTCAAATCTTGAAGTTTTAAACTTGTTGTGGTGGTACATATGGGCAAAGCTACAACTTTTGGAATCAAACAATGTTTATTCATATAATCAGATTTTAATTGAGCAATAGCAAATTCATCTAGTAAGGGTGAAAAGATTTGCAAGTTCTTCCATACATCAATTTCATTATTCAGATTGTCAATGTTAGATGGTTCAATAAGAGAAGAACACATAGGCATTGAATGATTACTAAATTGTATTTTTCTTTCATAATGAACAAGATTGAGCATATAAGAGTTGTTGTTCAAAATAACAAGCTGCAATTCATCCTTGTGATCACAAGTTATGCATATTCGATATACAAGAAATTGATTTTCTGCACCATAATCTCCAATCAAATTAAACTTATACCCAGGGGTGGAGGCACTAAATAAGAATTTCGAACATGCAAGTTCAGAAACTTTCTCCATAGCACAATCCAAACTAACGGTCTCATTAAGCATGATATAGCACAATGCATCAGCAGGGGATATTCTATCAAATACTTTCTTATGTGTAATTAATTTGACATGTGCAAAATTATGAGAATTTAGATCAACACATGGTTCGTTCAAGTCAACACAAGGAATATCAAAAGATTGCACTACAGCAGGTATATACTCACAAGGTTGCTCTATGTCTTGTTGTAGCACCAAATCAATACCTTTGTCATTATCGTCCTCATCAGATACTACTGCGGATACGCACATGCTTAGCACATTTAAGTCAAATACATTATTTTACTGGAGAGAAGTATTGAGCCGCATTAAATATTGTCAGGTGAATTTGTTTCTTAATGAATTTCCTTCTATTCGTGGGAATGATATACTACCTTATGCCAAATTCTTGTTTATAATTAGGTTTGAATATTATGATGATTTCGGGGCCAAAGCAATGGAGAAGCACAAGGAGGGTAATCATATTTGCTACCAAGAACAAAAAGCTCAAAGCCCATGGGAATGGAAAGAAGAAAGCCAAGCAACCCATGCAGCTGATCAAGGAGGAAAGAAGCCCATGCAGTGGGAGAGCAAAAAGGGAGGAGCCCAAGGATTTAAACTACAAGTTTTGGATAAGATTTTCAAGCCAAATTCGGACTTCCCATGTGCTCAACCCAATTCAAACTCAGATTCAACTCAGGATTCAATTCGGATTCGGTTCGGGACAGCCTGACAGGCCGTTACTAAAAAGGTCATAACTTTCACAAACGAAGTCCGATTCAGGTGTTTTTGTACTCGTTGGAAAGATAATTTCAAGGGCTACGCAATGGATCTGGTGCAATCTTGAAATGCATCACAGATAAAATGTTATGACCGAAACAATATGACTGGTTTAAAATATAGTTTCCTTTTTGTGAGAGTTCATATATAAAACCATATACGGTTGAGTTGTACTTGGTTTGGGGACCATATGGATGTCCCAAGGGGCTATATAAGCCTTGTATTGTCAGCCTTTACGGCTCAGACCACGTTTGAGAAAAATCAATCTACTAAAGTTTTCGAGTTTAGCGTTGCTGCCAAAATTCCTTATGGAATTAGGAGTATCTTCTTCCATTAAGATCGTTCAGCCTTTCCGCTGGGAATTGGGTGCACGATAGATCTTCGTTTGGTGGTCGGCGAAATCAACACGAGTGTGTTTTGGCGGATTAAAGAGTGTTCGTCCCTTACACTGGCATTGGAGGATCATTACGATTCATCAAGACTCCCGTGAGTATCCATACTATGTTGAGAAGATCAAAAGGTGGGATTCCGAAGGCTGTCTTGACAGGTGGTCGTCCGATACAACTAAGGAACAGAAGTTTGCATAATGGCTAAATCTAAACTCAACGAAATCCAAGTCCTAGCAACGGAGGCGGCGGCTACTATATAGGGAGAACGACCAGGGGTAGCGTCCAAGTGCACGCCCTAGGGTTACAAAGCCCATGGGCCCAAGTGGTGGTGGCGCAGCACCCTTTTTGACTCGGACTCAGAAATTAATGTGGATTCTTTTGATGATTGTGGCCGGCTCAGATGAAATTTGAAGCTGAGGTTGGATCCACTGGAAAGTAGACTTCATAGGCTTTCCATGAAGTACAAGAACGTCTCAAACGGAGTCCGTATGAGTAAGTTATGTCCGTTTAAACTTGCATCATTGCAGCAGTCCGAATCCGATTCCAGTACGTGCCCAACACGGACTCTTTTGACTATTGCGGCCGGCTCGGATAGAATTTGAAGATGGGGTTAAATCTTTTAGAAAGTAGACTTGATAAGCTTTCCATAAAGTCCAAGAACATCTCAAACGGAGTCCGTATAAGAAAGTTACGTCCGTTTAAACTTGCACTATTGCAACAGTCCAAATCCGATTCCAGTACGTGCCCAACACGGACTCTTTTGATGATTGCGGTGCGCACAGAAGGAATTTAGAGGTGATACCCATTTGAAAGAGGATGCGAAAAGCTTTCCAACAAGTACTCGTGGACCTCAAACGGACTTCACATATGAAAGTTATGCACATTTGAAGTTGGGCCTGTTAGGCTGAATCCGGATTGATCTGGAGGCCGAATTGGATTCCAAAACATGTCCATCTTGAACTCTTGCTTGAATTAGTGTAAAAGTGACGTGGTGCTGTAAAAATATATATTTTCATCATTAGGTAGCATCATATTCTCATTTAAAATATGTTGAGGCTAAAGAAACGAATTCACCTTTAGTTCAATCTTGATATTGGGCGCTATTGTCGTATGTGTTTGTGGCGTGGTCACATCAGAGCGTGAATGCTACATTGATTTGTGCTTCATCTATGCAATGTAAAGTTACAAGGCTTAGTAATGCTGAATTGCGCACGGAGAAAGAAGCAATCGGTTATGGGAGAGAGAAGAATATCTTAGTTCGTGCGGATGCTTATGTGATTCCTCCTTTATGCGGGGAAAATAACACAACAATGCATGGAATTAGAGGTGTGGATGGATAAGAAAGAAAGTTAGTTTGGCTAAAGAGGAAGACACAAGATCAATCAAGTTCTTGTGATTGCATTTCTGTCCATAATGTTCATGAAGTTCTCAACGCCAATTCTGAGGTTTCTAATGCACACAAAATACATATTTGGAAAGCTAATGAAGTCTACTTTCCAACGAATCAAATGGCGCTTGATTTGGAGTTTTCTACACAAAGTTATGACAACTTTATTAGATGCTGCACGGGCTGTCCGGAGAGACGTGCGTGACTTGCCAAACATAAAGAGTCCGAGTATTGCAATGGAAGTAAGGGTAAAATCCGACCACACCATGGCTTTCTAAAGGTTGAGAAGGACTCCTTTTCAGGTTCCAAATGAATCTGAAAGCCCCTTGAACAAGAAAACAAAACATATAAAGATTTGAAATCGATTCGGACTCGGATTGGGACAGATGGCAAGATCGATACTAAAACGTCCATAACTTTCACAAACGGAGTCCGATTTGGGCGTTCTTGGACTCGTTGGAAAGCTATTTTAAAGCCCCACACAATGGATAAGGTGCCAGCCATGAAATCTTCATAGTAAGATCGCAAATTAACAAATTAAGAGAGAATCCGGTGGTAGTAGTTTAGATATTTCCTTTTTAGTTCGTATTGGAGTTTGTTTCGGCCTTAGGCCAGGTTGTGCGTGGAGACAAAATGCATGTTGACATAACTTACAGTGCAAATGAGGTCAATATCATTTCGTGGAACAATTTCGCTTGCGTGGAGCTTATTGTACAAATGAAGTCCATTTTGGGTATTTGGCACATAGTTTCATTTTGTTTCTGTTTATCCTACGGATGGAGGCGAAAGTACACATTGGAACACCCTGGAGGAAAGCTCCACACTGACTGGAATGGATTCAAATGCATGTTAACATAATTTGGGGCACAAATGAGGTCTATTCTGGGTATTTGGCACTCAGTTTTATTTTGTGGTTCGATTTCGCTTGCGTGGAGCTTATAGAACAAGTTGGAAGCCGTCGTGGAGGGATGTTACACACCGACTCGAGCAGATTCGAAATGCATACCGACATGACCTCAGGGGCTAATGAAGTCCATTTTGGGTGTTCGGCACTCAGTTTGCCTTCGTCCCTTGATTTTGTACACATGGAGCTTGTAGTACTAATTGGAACCCATCGTGGAGGAAAGTTTCACACCAACTCGGATGTATTTGAGTTACACGTCGTCATGACCAAGGGCATGAATGAGGTCTATTCTGGGAGTTGGTGCTCAGTTTCATTTCGTGCCTTGATTTCATACGCATTCAGCTTTAGTACTTATTGTAACCCGTCATGGAGGAAAGTCCACACCGACTCGGATGGATTCAAAGTGCATGTTGACATAACTTACAGTGCAAATGCGGTCAATATCATTTCGTGGAACAATTTCGCTTGCGTGGAGCTTATAGAACATTTTGGAACCTGATGCGGACATCACACCTTCGATTCCAACCACATCTCCTCCTACTGCTACAACTCCAGAAGCAATTCAAGGACCCGTCACTCGAGCATGTGCACGTGAACTCAATTATGTGATCCTTCTAAGGAATGAAGGTCAAGAAGATGGCAAGGAATGAGAGCCAAATAAAAGGTGCTGCGCCACCTACCTTTGGGGTTGGGCCCATGTAATAAAGTCATGTTTAGGCAGTTTAGGAAAGGTTAGGAGGAGATTTCTCCCTACCTTACTTGCTGGCCGAATTCCCCTCCCCCTCTCCTATTTAGTTCCGGCCGAGCTCTCCTTGTGACTCGGGTTTTCTTTGTGTAAGTTTAGCCATCGTGCAAACAGAACTGTTCTTCAGTTGTGTCGAGCGACCACTTGTAAGACATCCCTTGTGAACCCCAACTTGAGTGATTTCAGTTTGCCTACATCTGGTTCTTGCTTGTTCTTCGATTGCTCGCAGGAGTTGAACTTCGTGTTCAGGTTGATCTCGCTGTCCAAAAGGTCAATAACCAATTGGAGTTGGTTCAGCGATTGCTAAGGCGCCCACGACCCATTCGTTCGTAGTCGGATCGCGAGAGTTATCTCCTTCAAATCGAAATTATCCTCTTACCGAAAGATCGGGCACTTCAGTCCTATTAAGTGGTATCAGATTTTAGGTTGCTCGGTGAGATTTTACTGCTTTCGTAGTTAGGCTTTCATTCCTATAGTCCACTTCAAAAAAAGGGGGTAGATCATCCTGTCCCAAAACCCTGTTGTGCCATGCATTTTTCTTTCAGTAATTTTTCATTGTTGAGTTTGTGTTGCTTTGTCGTTTCAAGTTGCTGATCCCGCAGCCGCAGTGTATTAGTTCGTTGGCACCGCATACCCTCCTTGTTGCCTTCCAACACCTTGCAATTCCGAGACAAACACCACCTTTTGTTCCCTTTCTATCAACACTCAGACCCTTCTGTTCGAACAGGCAGCCAATCCTTTTAAAAGTAGAACAATTTGCTTTCCCATCTTTCAGTTTGCATCCAAAGGACACAGCGTGACAAAAGAAAAAGGCCAGGTGCATTAAAAAAAGAAGAAGTAAGAAATAAACAAAGAAAGAGCCGCACCTAATCTCATAAGAAAGGAAAGCATCAATTCCCTACCGCGCTTGCTGTAATTTCCTTTTTGTGTCGCCACCAAAGAAGGCAAGTGTTTATTTCCAGTTCTGCCACGCCACAAACTAGGAAGTCTTTTAATTACCTTTTTATCCCTAGTCACCAAACACACCCAAAATTTTGTTGTGATCAGTACCTTCTCTAGACCTTACGAAGGCTAGACACGAGTTTTCAGGTAGTTTTTTCTTTCGTGAAAAAAAAACCCTTTCATCGTTTGAGACTAGCTGTTGCTTACTACTCAAGCTAGGGGCTGTTTGCATTGCACTTCGTTTGTCTTTACATGTGCTCCACGTCGTGTGAACAATCTGTGCCCTAACATCGGCTTCGAGTAGTCAGCTAGCGTCTCTTCTAGTACTTGGTGTGAGATTTCTCCTTGCTTGCATCAGGTCACATTATTCTTTGCGCGCAACCCTACTGAAACTTTTCTCACCTTGTTTATATCAGCAACTTGTCGGCGTGCTTTGAACACTTATTCAACTTGCATTTACTGATTTGATTGTGCTATTCCTTGCTACAAAGTGAAACCTTTCCTATAGCTACACAGATTTCTACAACGAACCTGTTTGTGTCACTTGGCAATCGCTCCATCCAATCTTCACCGGTTGCATCGCTGGTTGCAGGTCACCCCTGTTAGCTTGGTAAGAATTGGTAAGAATGTGATAACGGCTTTAGCGTTTGTGATCTGAACAGAACCTCGCCCTATTAGTTGTAAGACACACACTTGTTCTTTGTTCTCTTGTCTCTTTGTGTTAACAATGACAGGCCCTTTAGATAATTCTGCAAACAACACGGCACATTCTCCTCAAACAAAGGGCATCATACAGCATTTTGAGCGGCAAATGAAGTTATAGGTAGAAGGACTTGATGACGATATCCGCACAACAAATGAGCGTTTGGGACAGCTTGAAAGCACCCAGATTGCAACAGGTGCCACGCTCAATGAGATGAAGACCGCTCAGACCGCCACCAACAATAATTTGGCCAACATCATGACACAACTTCAAGATCTGTCCCAACAACTTTCTAATGTTGTACAGCACCATGCTGCCCACAGTGGGATTGACGCCCACGGCGATGTTGATTATGCCAGTGACACCGAGCATGACGAGCTTCCTAATAACTTCAATGCTCGGGATCCTCGTCAGCGGCATCCAAATCAGCGAGGGAGACACCAATACCAGCACAGACGTGAGGTACGTAATCAGGATGATTCTTTTGCTAAGGTTAAATTCACTATACCTACGTTCAATGGCAAATATAATCCTGATGCTTACCTTGACTGGGAGCTATGTAATACCCCAAAAGTGATTCAAGAGTTAATCGATTAATTGGAGGGAAGGACCATATAGAAAAGAGTTAAATAGAGATTTTTAGAGAAGGAATTTCTAAAAATCCTGGCAACCTGGGCCTGGGCCTTGGCCCAAGAGGTGGCTGGCCAAAAAGGGGGGAGGCACCCCTCCCCCAAACCCTAGCCGCCACCCCTTTTCCCCCTCTCCTCTCCCCTTGTGGCCGCCACCCCCTCTCTCCCCCTTACGCCTCCCATGTCCAGCAGCCCCTCTCCCTCCCCTCTCCTCCATTGAAGCCCCCTACCGGTGAAAAAGATCTCCATTCGCTGCCGGTCAAGCGGAGGAAGGAGATCAATCGCAGCGAGGCGTTTGGATCCGGAGGAAGGGAAGAGGAAGGGAAAAAGGGGAAAGGAAAAGAGAAGGAGTTCGTGGGGTGTTCGTCGTGTTCTTCAGCAAATTGTCAAGGGTAACCCCTGTTTTCCCCCAATTAGATGTATATTTTACTTGTGGTAGCAATGTTGGTATTCTGGACTGCTAGGACAGATTTCGTTGGACGGCTGTTTTGGGGTAGTTTCGTGGGGACTCAGGTCTGGACTTCTTCTAAAGAGTTGTAGAGAACGTCGTTATCTTTCCATGAAGTGCTAGAACGCATCCATCAGACCTTTGTAGCAGAAGTTATTATTTTTCTTGTAAGACTGTTCTGCAGATCGGGAGATTTCTGTCAGATTTTGTTAGATTGGATTGGGCGATTAGACAACGGGAGAATCAGAGGATCTCCATATTATGAAAGTTGTAGATAATTGTCTTATATTTCCAGGAAGGTCAATAAATTATGATTCTGACACTCGGGCTGGAAGTTATGGCATTTTTAGTGCTCTGTCCAGAGAACCCGACGTGAAATTGATGCTTTAGAAAATTGGATGGTGCGGGTAGCAGATGGCCGAATCAGGGAGGCTCACCAACTAGGTTTAGTTAGATAATTTAATTATCTTTCCAAAAAAGTCTAAGAACACCCTATTCGAACTCCTGTACCAATAGATATGGATTTTTTAAGTTGACTGTCCACAGAGGGGGGCGGGATGACCTGTAGGATTTGGGAATTGGAACCAAGTTAGACGAATTTATTAGTTCGAGATTGTTTTATTTGGGCAAAGGTCCGCTACTGTTATCTTAGCAAATATTATAATTATTATTCAGGTGGAGGACAGATCCCAGAGGCGGCACCTTCTGCACGGCCCCCGTTTTCTCATGGTTAAGGCAAGTATAATGATGGTTTAAAATTGATAGTGTGGAAGATCGATGTTTGATCTATAATATGAATATATGTGTTCATGGTTGTGGTAAGGATGTATTGGTGCTGTTTATGGGTGATTGCAATTTACAGTGTTCATGAGTATTTCTGGTGCATAGATAATGTGAATGCAAGATTTATGTTATTGAGACATTCACGCATATGCATCATGTTGTTTATATTGAAGTCTTGGTCACGAGATGACTAAGCGCCGAGGTCCCCGTCATGTTGATGACATGACGGCTAAAGGTCCCCATACTTGTGGAGTATGGGCAATTGGTCCCTGTACCAGGTGGTACAGGCATGGGTGTGCATCGACGGATGCACACTTTGCATTACCGGTAAAATCCAAAAGAGAAAGAGATAAAGAGGTTTTTGATCATCTTGCATAGCATGGCTTGTTTATATGGTTGATGGATGGATTTGTGAAGTGATGTTCATAAATGTACTTGTTACTATCTATTATTTTGCTAAGTCGTTGGACTCGCTCTTGCTGTTGTTGTATTTTTTAGGTACCTTTATGAGATCGGCATGCATGGGGAAAAGGGCAGATTAGTATTATTGCACTTTGCACGATCTATCCACAATGAAAGAGGGGAGAAAATAAAATGCTATTTGCTTGAATTACTTAATTAGTAGATGATTATTGATTGTCGGATTTAAATTGTAATAAAGGATTAGAATTCTTTTATGATGCTTCCGTCCTTTATTTAATTATTATATCTATGAATGCTTTAGTAAACTTAAACCATTTTGCTTATATTTTATTATATTCTTGATGTCATTCATTTCTTCTATTTATGCTTGTTGCAACCTCTGTCCTGAACTACAATACAGGGGAGGTTCTGCCGAATTTTTGTATGGCGTAGTTAGTTTATCCTTGTTTTATTTCTAGATTGGTAGCATTCCGGGTCATTGCTTGACTGGGGTGTTACAGTTGGTATCAGAGCGGGCTGTAGGTCCGTGGTTAACGAAATATTAACTTTGACACACTAAGCACTGTAGGTGGGAATGGGGTTTGCATTGCATCTACGTTTCCGTCGATTATCATAGCTGAATGTGTGCTTAATGTTTGACTTTGTACGTGTTATGAGATGATCTTTTGTGCCTACGATTTGATTATATGATTGTTATGTGTGGTGATAGTTGATGTCGGGAGATAGAGATCGCGGTGTGGCCATTGGCATGGCCAGGTTATATAACTATTCGTGGTATTGAACTGGTGAAGGATTTTTCCATGAGCAACTTAGTTTCAGAGGTTAGGAATGAGTTCTTTAGTAAAGTTTCTCTCTTCCTTGAGTTGAATCTGGTCAATTCTTATCCTGTGGTGGTGGATGAATTTATCTTGGGCTCGTGGTTCTTGGAAGCAATTTAGTTTCAGAGGTTAGGAATTGAGTTGAATCTGGTCAATTCTTATCCGCAATTCGTGGTATTGAACTGGTGAAGGATTTTTCCATGAGCAACTTAGTTTCAGAGGTTAGGAATGAAACCAATTCTTATATTTTATTATATTCTTGATGTCATTCATTTCTTCTATTTATGCTTGTTGCAGTTGAGGGTTTTCAATTGGTTTCTACCTGTTCTTGGAAGCAATTATTGTCTTTGGACTATTGAGACACTTTTGCTACTTGTGAGCATTGTGGATTTGCAAGGTTGGTCCCTTCGTGGGAATTTTGTCTTGTTGTAAAACATGTCTCATTTGTTCGCTTGGTATTCTTGTTAATGAAAGTTTTATGTTGCAAATTCTTTAACATGTGAGAGTTTTGGCTTTATGTAATTCTTTTGGATTATTCTAAGTGTTGAAGTTTAATACCTCTCTTTTCTAAAGGGAGGTGTTAAAATCATTTTGAGATGTCTTGGGTTATGGTTAAGTCAGATATTATAATCAAATAAATTGATATGGTATGAGTATCCTTGGAAGTGAAACCGAATAAGTTGATGTTGTCTTCTTGTAGTTGTTCAGGAACTGTGTTTATGAATAGGGCTATTCCTAATGGAATCAATAGAGCTACTAAGAGGCGTGGAACTTTGATGAACTGTGATGGGAACGGGATCCCGATCTTCCAACAGGTTCTGGATATGTTCGATTTGGTGGAGGCGCGACACAAATCGATCCGGCTTCCGAACGACACATTCTGAACCCCGCAATCGCAGCACCACGTCTCCTCAGGTTATCAACCGTGCGCGGCCGGGTCGACCTCACCAAGAAGGCTAATCCTCGCCTGCGAATCGAAGAACACAAGCAAGAACAAGGAAGAACACAACTGAATTGCGGATGTATTGATGTAGCACTCGAAAGTTGGGGTCTCACAAACCGATGAACAGCGAAACTGTTCAAAGACAGAATTAATCTAAGCAAAACCCAACCCTAATGGTGGGGGTGGTGGCTGGATATAAAGTAGTGAGGGGCGTGCAAAACCCCTGGACGCGCCCCTAATGGGCTCCAACACGATACAAAGCCGAACGGCCCAAAAGACAGTGGCGTAGCACCCTGACAGATTCTGAACGTCCACTTGTTTCAACGATTTCTGTTGACTCAGAAGGAATTTTGACATGGGACCAGAGCCATTGGAAAGGTCTTCTTCTTAACTTTCCATACATATGTAGAACGTCCAAAACGGAGTCCGGATGCGATCTGGGCGTCCATTTTAGTGCGGCCTGGTTCTGGACTCCGAATTGGATTCGAAGTCGGCTTGAGTTGGGCCTCCAACTTGATTCAACCGCCCTTGCTGGACTTGTGCGCCCCGTAGCCCTTCTCCAAGTACTTCCAGGTCCTCTCCAGGGTTCGTAATCATAATTAAATCATTAGGTAGCAATCTATTCTCAAATGAACAAAAAGAAGTACTTAGGAACGAGCTCACCTGTAAATTCAATTGTCGGGTGCGAGCTCTAGTGATTGGTCCTTGAATGTCAAGTGGAGGAGTGTTGTGTGTATCCAAAGAAGTGATGTCCTCATCATCCTCCCCCTCTTGAAGCGGAGGTGTCCTCAACTCAGCCTCATCTTCATCTTCCAAGTATGGCTTCAAATCTGAAATGTTAAAGGTGGGACTAACCCCAAACTCGGGAGGCAACTCAAGTTTATATGCATTATCATTTATCTTCTCAACTATCTTAAAAGGACCAGCAGCTCTAGGCATCAATTTTGATTTTCTTAACTCAGGAAATCTATCCTTTCTCAAGTGCAACCAAACAAAATCACCCGGTTCAAGTTTAACTTCCTTTCTACCTTTACTACCAGTAATCCTATATTTTTTATTCATCTTTTCAATGTTTGCCTTAGTAGTCTCATGCATTTTGACAATGAAATCAGCACGCTCCTTAGCATCATTATGAACTCTCTCACTAGTAGGCAAAGGTAAAATATCAATAGGGGCACGGGGATTGAATCCATACACTACCTGAAAAGGACTTACCTTGGTGGTGGAGTGTTCCGCTCGATTATATGCAAACTCAACATGCGGCAAACACTCTTCCCACAGCTTCAAATTATTATTCAAAACAGCTCTCAACATGGTAGACAATGTGCGGTTCACCACCTCGGTTTGGCCATCAGTTTGTGGGTGACATGTTGTAGAGAACAACAACTTTGTACCCAACTTGTTCCATAGAGTACGCCAAAAGTGACTTAAGAACTTGGCATCACGATCTGAAACAATAGTAGACGGCATACCATGCAAACGAACTATCTCTTTGAAAAAGAGGTCAGCAATATGAACGGCATCATCGGTTTTATGACATGGTATAAAGTGGGCCATCTTAGAAAAGCGATCCACAACAACAAAAATGCTATCCCTCCCCCTCTTAGTCCTGGGCAATCCTAAAACAAAGTCCATAGAAATATCTGCCCACGGAATAGAAGGAACAGGAAGAGGAATATATAAACCATGTGGATTCAAGCGAGACTTAGCTTTTTGACATGTAGTGCAGCGAGCAACAAATCGCTCAACATCTCGCCGCATCTTTGGCCAAAAGAAGTGTGTGGCCAGAACGTCCTCTGTCTTCTTAGCACCAAAATGTCCCATCAAACCGCCTCCATGCGCCTCCTGCAACAACAAAAGACGAATGGATCCAACTGGAATGCATAGGCGGTTAGCTCTAAACAAGTACCCATCATTGATCACGAATTTATTCCATGCTTGTCCCTCTTTACAATGCAACAACACATCCTTAAAATCAACATCAAAAGCATATTGTCCTTTAATAGTTTCAAGACCAAAAATGCGACAATCAAGTTGAGACAACATGGTATAGCGTCGAGACAAAGCATCAACAATCACATTATCCTTCCCTTTCTTGTGTTTAATGACATAAGGAAAAGATTCAATAAATTCAACCCACTTAGCATGTCTACGATTCAAATTGGTTTGACTACGAATATGCTTAAGTGATTCATGATCGGAATGAATGACAAATTCTTTAGGCCATAAATAGTATTGCCACGTCTCTAAAGAACGAACAAGAGCATACAATTCTTTATCATACGTGGAATAATTAAGAGCAGGACCATTCAATTTTTCACTAAAGTAGGCAACAGGTTTGCCTTCTTGCATCAAAACACCACCAATACCAATTCCGCTAGCATCACATTCTAGTTCAAAAGTCTTACCAAAATTCGGAAGTTGGAGCAATGGTGCGTGTGTAAGCTTGTCCTTCAAAAGATTAAAGGACTCCTCTTGTGATGGCCCCCAATGGAACACAACGCCCTTCTTTGTCAACTCAATCAACGGTGTCACAATGGTGCTGAATTCTTTGACAAAGCGGCGATAAAATCCTGCAAGGCCAAGAAAACTCCGTACTTGGGAGACTTTCGTGGGTGTGGGCCAACTCCATATCGCCTCCACCTTGGCTCTATCAACCTCAATTCCCTATGGAGTCACAACATAGCCAAGAAAAGAGACTCGATCCATGCAAAAGGTGCACTTATCAAGGTTACCAAACAAACGTGCATCTCTCAAAGCATTAAGAACAGCACGTAAGTGAGTCAAATGTTCATCCATGGACTTGCTGTAAATCAAGATATCATCAAAGTAAACGACCACAAATTTGCCAATGAAAGGACGTAAAACCTCGTTCATTAATCTCATGAAAGTGCTAGGTGCATTAGTTAAACCAAAAGGCATGACTAACCACTCATACAAGCCGAACTTAGTTTTAAAAGCAGTTTTCCATTCATCGCCAAGTTTCATTCTTATTTGGTGGTATCCACTACGCAAGTCAATCTTTGTGAAAATTATAGCACCACACAACTCATCAAGCATGTCGTCTAGCCTAGGAATAGGATGACGATATCGTATAGTAATGTTGTTAATGGCTCTACAATTTACACACATACGCCAAGAACCATCTTTTTTGGGAACCAAAAGAACAGGAACAGCACAAGGACTAAGGCTCTCACGTACATACCCACGGTCCAAAAGGTCTTGGACTTGTCGCTGAATCTCCTTAGTGTCTTCGGGATTGGTCCTGTACGCCGCACGGTTTGGCAAACTCGCTGCAGGAATCAAGTCAATCTGGTGCTCAATCCCTCGAATGGGTGGAAGTCCTGGAGGTATCTCATCAGGGAAAACATCTATAAACTCCTGCAAAAGGTTAGTGACAGGAGCAGGCAAAGTGCAAGGCATATTATCAAGAGAAAATAAAGCATCCTTGCACACCAAAGCATAACATGTCTCATTAACATCATCAATTTCAGCAAGGTCTAATTTTGTGGCAAGCATAACAGAATTTTTCAAATGGATTACTTGCTGTTTTTCAGATTTATCATGTTCCTTTGGATCATTAGCAGCAGCAGCTCTCTCCCTATCGGCCTCTATAATCTCAGCTGGGGTCAAAGGCAGTAAAGTAACTTTCTTTCCCTTATGCATAAAAGTATATTTGTTACTACTACCATGGTGTAAAGCATCATTATCAAATTCCCAAGGTCGACCTAATAAAAGAGAGCATGCTTGCATGGGAACCACATCACAATCAACATGATCAGCATAACCACCAATGGAAAAATGGACTCGGCATGTTTGTGTTACCTTAGCTTTTCCAGAGTCATTTAACCACTGAATATGGTATGGATGTGGATGCGGTCGCGTGGTCAAGCCAAGCTTCTTGACCAAATCAGAACTCACCAAGTTGTTGCAGCTTCCTCCATCAATGATGACACATGCGCGCCGGTTCTTGATTGCGAAGAAAGTCTGAAACAAATTATGGCGTTGAAGCTTATCGGGGTGTTGTACCTGTGTGCTGAGGACTCGCTGCACAATGATGCTGCGTAGCGTCGCTGTGGACGCCCCACCAAGGACTAGGTCGTCATCACCACCGCCACTGTCATCCGAGGCAGCAGCAACATCATCATCCTCCTCGACATCCGAAGTGCTGATGTAGCCTCCATCTTCTGTGGCGATGTATGCCCGTTGGCTAGGGCAATTCTTCTGCACATGACCAAGCCCATGGCAGCAGTGGCACTGAATGTTGGAGGAGCGGCCCGTTGAAGCCACGGAAGAAGAACTCTTGGCTGCAACCTGCAAAGAATTTTTTGTAGCATCTGCAAAGCGTGTCGTGGAAGGTGGCTTCGGTGGCGCTGCTGCAATCTTGTTCACAGGTGGTGGAGAAGAACGAAAACTCGAAGAAGACTTGGGCAGTCCCGTCGATGTAGTCGTGCGCGGCGTGTAGAAGGGTCGTCCGGTGCTTGCCTTCGCTGATTCCTTGCGTCCCTGCAATTCTTTTTCTGCAAGCATAGCAAGCTGGAACAACTGGTTGACAGTAGTAAATTCTTTATAATCAACAATGTCCTGAATTTCACGCCGTAACCCCCCATAGAAACGACAAATCTTATCCTCCGTGTCCTCAACAACCCCACAACGCATCATACCCTTTTGAAGCTCAGCATAATAGTCCTGAACAGAATGATCACCTTGTTCTAAGCGCTGCAATTTTTTTTCTCAAATCAAGTTTATATGTGGGAGGAACAAAACGATTACGCATATCTTCTTTTAACCGCTCCCATGTATCAGGTTGTAAGCGCATGTTACTTAGTTCATTCCACCAGATAATAGCAAAGTCCTTAAACTCACTAGTAGCTTGTCTAACTCTATGATGTTCAGGAACCAAGTGAGAATTAAATTTCTGCTCTACCGTCATCTCCCAATCAAGATATATATCAGCATCATAAAGACCAGCAAAAGATGGAATGGTAAACTTGACTTTAGCAAAAGGGTCGTCATTACCATGACGGTTCTGGTTATTACCTCCCATACCCTGTCGGTTTTGCTGAAGACGCCGACGTAGTCGTGCATCTTGTGTCGCCCGCCGATCAATGTTGCCATCCACATCATACACTGTGTCATCATCAGGACGATGGCCATCATTGACAGGTGGCAGGCGTGCCTCCAATGTGTCCATCCGACCAGTGAGGTCAGCCAACCGCCGCTCCACCTGCTCAATGCCTTCCGTGGTGTTCAACTTGGCAATGGCGGCGACGATGGTGTCCTTTCTCGCGCCGAGATCAGTGATTGAAGCATTTTGTTTGTCGAGCGCAGCTTGTAGATGGCCGCGACTAACACACTCATTGAAATCGACCGGTGTCTCATCTCCTTTGTCTCCTGCCATGGTTAGTGGAAACACAGGGAAAACAAAAGGATTATCCCTATCAACTACAAATGAAGGGCAGGGGGAACTCGTAAAGGAAGTGGCTTACCAAGCTCTTACAAGTGTTCTTACCAAAGCAGCAGGTGGTACAACCTGTGGCTGGTTCGTGATACCATGTCGAGTGTGGGTACGATTGCAAGGGTCAAAACTGTGCTATCCAGAAGTAGATATATGGAGCTTGGAAGGCCAAATATATCAGTGGAACACAAATCAATAACAGATAGTAATGCTGAATAAATGTCCAAAGTACTGGTCCTAGTTGCTGGCCTAAATGTGTCCTGTATCAGTGTTAGGATATGATGAACAAGGAATCACGGCCAGAAAGTAAGCGAAGACAGCAACAAAGATGGCCAGGGAATGAGAAACTTAATTCAGCATAAGCACAAAACAAATGAAGCTCTTTCACCTAAAACTGTGCTCTGTCCGGTTTTTCTCTCTTTTTTTCCTTTTTTTTGGCCACGGATAGCACTTTTCTCTCTCTTCTCTACTAAGCCGAAATTTTTCTTTTTTGTGTCTTTTTAATTTTATTGTTTTCACAGAGCAGAGCACAGAAATAGGAACCACACAAAGTTTCAACTCAATCTGATGTAAGGTGTGGCCTACAGAAAATAATGAATGTGCTGGAAATTCGGTGAATCAATTTCGGAGCTCGAGTACTGCACTTTCCAGGCCAAATTTGGGGAAAATGAAATCGCCGAACCCGACAAAGTTGGGGAGTATCGGATGTAAAATTTAATTTCACCCAATTTCAAAAAAAATCGCCTGATTTCGAGTCCGTATGCGAAAGTTATGGCCGTTTGAAGATGGGCCTCCGAGTTATGGTTGCTGTGGAGGCCAAAACGAAATCGGGTGGAGAGAATTGGTGGAAATTGGTGGCAGAAGCTTGGGGAAAGGTGGGGGATGAAGCTGTGTGAGCACGAGACGCGAAGGATGACTCAAACAGAGGGTGGGATATGGGTGGGAAAACAAAAACAGAGGGTTGAATACGCGATGGATGACGGCTAGGGTTTGTATGGGATGAAGCGGAAGCAAGACAACCCGAAATAAAACACAATCTAAACCAGCAACACAACTCGACTAAGGACACGAACTCAACACTACAGACTCTGGAATCAAATTGTGCAAAGGCTAAACGAGATCTAGGACAGGAAACAACCTATGACTACAATTTTTTTTGTAGGGCTTTTTCATGGACTCTAGGATGAAACCGAAAACCACAAAGGAGAGTAACGCAGACCTGAAGGAACACCTGAAGCTCTGATTACCACTTGATGGGAACAGGATCCCGATCTTCCAACAGGTTCTGGATATGTTCGATTTGGTGGAGGCGCGACACAAATCGATCCGGCTTCCGAACGACACGTTCCGAACCCCGCAATCGCAGCACCACGTCTCCTCAGGTTATCAACCGTGCGCGGCCGGGTTGACCTCGCCAAGAAGGTAATCCTCGCCTGCGAATCGAAGAACACAAGCAAGAACAAGGAAGAACACAACTGAATTGCGGATGTATTGATGTAGCACTCGAAAGTTGGGGTCTCACAAACCGATGAACGACGAAACTGTTCAAAGACAGAATTAATCTAAGCAAAACCCAACCCTAATGGTGGGGGTGGTGGCTGGATATAAAGGAGTGAGGGGCGTGCAAAACCCCTGGACGCGCCCCTAATGGGCTCCAACACGATACAAAGCCGAACGGCCCAAAAGACGGTGGCGTAGCACCCTGACAGATTCTGAACATCCACTTGTTTTGACGATATCTGTTGACTCAGAAGGAATGTTGACATGGGACCAGAGCCATTGGAAAGGTCTTCTTCTTAGCTTTCCATACATATGTAGAACGTCCAAAACGGAGTCCGGATGCGATCTGGGCGTCCATTTTAGTGCGGCCTGGTTCTGGACTCCGAATTGGATTCGAAGTCGGCTTGAGTTGGGCCTCCAACTTGATTCAACCACCCTTGCTGGACTTGTGCGCCCCGTAGCCCTTCTCCAAGTACTTCCAGGTCCTCTCCAGGGTTCGTAATCATAATTAAATCATTAGGTAGCAATCTATTCTCAAATGAACAAAAAGAAGTACTTAGGAACGAGCTCACCTGTAAATTCAATTGTCGGGCGCGAGCTCTAGTGATTGGTCCTTGAATGTCAAGTGGAGGAGTGTTGTGTGTATCCAAAGAAGTGATGTCCTCATCAAACTGGTTGATCAATAAGAGAGACAAATTAGTAAACTTTTGGGATAAATTGGATCAACAGGTCTCAATGGATTAATCTAACCGTTTAGGATGGTTAAATTTAGAAGGTGTTGGATTACTGTATTAGTGGATATTTACCTTGGAGTTATCTTTGTGGATACTTAGTGTTCGTATGTAATTGCTAAGTGCAACTGTTGTGTAATGAAGTTTGGTGTTGTGCATCAATAAGAGAGCAATGGATGGGGTTGAAAATGAGATCTATATTTATATGATGGTGGGATTGTCAGATGATATTATGTCTTTGATGGAAGAGTTTTGGTAGAATCATTAAAATTGTGTAGTAGATCTTCTCTAATTTAAAGAGGTTGTCGTAGTGAGGATGGGATGATAAAGTAGTATGGAACTATTTGATGAGATATTGGAGGGCTTATTAATGGAAGGGTAGACGATAACGATTCTTGTTAAGAGTGTATTATTCTTGATGTTAGTAAGATTGTTGCAATCGTATTGGAAAAAACATTTTGAAATAAGTTATTGTGTTCTTTTGGAAAGGTTTATGATGCGCTGGTAGGCTATGATGATTCATGCTAAAAATATATAATGTTGAGGTTAGTAAAACCGAGTATGAGATGATGAGGGTAGTGTTGATTCTTTTAGAAGTAAAGGAATTTGTTCGTCTTCCGTGATGTCAGTTAAATGAAATGTTTGGAGTTTTGCATTCATGATCCTATGGGAGTTCATGAATTATTGTGGTATCTGAAATTAGTTTGCGCAGAGTGATGTATTGGAAGGTTCTATCAGTTCTTAAGTGATTCATGTGATTTGAGCTTAAAGGATCGTTTGCTTGAAGTTGGTAAAGTAATGTTTCCATTAAAGAAAAATTATGTCCTTTGTTAAATTGAAGGGTGTAGTAGAGGTATTCACGGTTGGATTCAAGTTTTGTACCTTGCGGCTTATTGAAGCGTGCTTAACCTTGTTGGTTTGCCACAAAGGAATTCCTCAAGTTTCCCAAAACAACGCTTTATTTATTTATTTATTTATTTATTTATTTTCGGCTGAAGTTTGATATTCTCTTCTTGTGGGACTTGTGCACTCAATTGTGGTCTCGTCTTCTAATTTTTTCCAAGATCTTGGCTATTAGACTTTTTTTCTTGGTCTCGTGTCTATGGAGAGTGGTAAACGTTTTTCTTTGTGCTGAAAATTGTTTCTATCTATATCTTCTTCTGAGGAAGAATTAACCAATCCGTGTTGCAAAGCCTTTTAGGTTGTATAATGGCAACTTGATAGTGGTGGTCAAGTAGATGATATTGGTGAGATTGTAGGTGTCAAGTTGTTTGAGATTCATTGAGTGATAAATTGATTTCTTGGAATAATTCTTGGTGAGGATTTGATTTAAATAGAATGTTTGTCTTTGGAGCTAACTGATTTCATGGTTGCAATTAGTAGGACCTATAGTAGATTGTGGTTCAAGAATGTTTCGATCATTTTGATGGAACATTAGAATTATCAAAAGTATGAGAATCTTGATCAATCTTATTAGAGTATCATGATTGGGCACTTTGCAAGGTTTAGTAGGAGGATTATGGTGGTGTAGTTAATGAGATTATAATTGTGAAGAAGTCTAACCATTATGGGAATCATTGGGATAGTAGGGATTGTTGAATTATCGCCATGCATGACTTGGCTTCAGTGAGTAACCCTCCAGGAGTTAGAAACTTCCTAAAGATAATTAGGTTGAGAATATGTTTTCATGTGATTGTTAATGATTGAGCATGTTTGATTGTGGGAATTTTAGTCACCAAATTCGAGAGTCATCGTATCAATTATATCGAAGTACATATATAGGAGCCCTGGAGATGGAAAATTTTGGTTTGGTGTTTTATGCTAGAACCTTGGAGGCTAATGATGTTGTGTGGGAATATTGGAACAAGGGGATTCTAAATAGTGTGATGCTCCTTGATAGTGTCCCTTGGGTGAGGGAACTGAGTGTGTGTGCTGAGAATTAGTTAGTGTGGTGTGTGATGATTTGGAATCTTGTGATTCAAGAGAAAGTTTATTCCTAAAAGAAAAAAAACAATATGTTCTCGGGTAGTAAAATGCCCTCTTGATTCTTGTTTGAGCTATGTGATGACAGCAAAAGTCTTTTGTGGTTTGGGTTGACTTTTTGATGGCATGTGTGGTTTTTTCGATTCAGGAAAAAAGGGGTTTGGCATTGGAGTGATTCTCCTTTGACTTATGTGTTGTTTATTTGCAAATTATCTATTTGGAATATGGAGAGGTTCTCATGTTGAATCCTTGATTTTTAGATTTGATTCTTTTGGTGGGGAGATGGTGAAGCGTGTTGTGATGAGAATCCTTTGTTTTCAGTTGGATTCTGGTTGTAAAAGAGGTTGTTTACAACGAGCTCTGTTGTGCGTCCGGGGTTAAAGGAGGTGCTCCCTGTTAAGGTAAAGAGATCGATTGGGAGTTGGAACAAGAGTTTCGTTTGTTGTGCAGGTTGTGTGGGTTGGTACCAAAGAGAATGATAACCCGAGATATATTTAATCGCATATGTTAGTTGTGAGGATTTGGAGGGTGGTGTATCGCTAGGACCGCCTTAAGTCCTAGAGTGGGGTACACAACTTTTTATATGACCCGGTGTCGAGGAGGTACCTGTGAGATCCGGAGCTTCATTTTTCACTAGAACCGTTAATACTTGAACATGATCTGTCCTTTGAGTCCAAGCTAGTGTGAATTCTGGAAAGATCAGGAGAAGCATTGAGGAATAAACTTTAAAGTATGTCAAGGTGCTTTGGTCGCAGCAGACAGAGATAGAAGCCACTTGGGAATTAGAGTCTCACATGCGTGAGCAATATCTAGAATTATTCAGAATAGGTGAGTGTTAATATGATTAAGTTTTAGCTGTGATTAAACCTTGGTGTAAGCATGGATAGAATTCGAGGTCAAATTCTGATTAAGGGGATAGAATGTAATACCCCAAAAATGATTCAAGAGTTAATCGATTAATTGGAGGGAAAGACCATATAGAAAAAAGTTAAATAGAGATTTTTAGAGAACGAATTTCTGAAAATCCAGGCAACCTGGGCCTGGGCCTTAGCCCAAGAGGTGGCTGGCCAAAAAGGGGGAGGCACCCCTCCTCCAAACCCTAGCCGCCACCCCTTCTCCCCCTCTCCTCTCCCCTTGTGGCCGCCACCTCCTCTCCCCCCTTGCACCTCCCATGTCCAGCAGCCCCTCTCCCTCCCCTCTTGTCCATTGAAGCCCCCTACCGGTGAAAAAGATCTCCATTCGCTGCCAGTCGAGCAGAGGAAGGAGATCAATCGCAGCGAGGCGTTTGGATCCGGAGGAAGGGAAGAGGAAGGGAAAAGGGGGAAAGGAAAAGAGAAGGAGTTCGTGGGGTGTTCGTCGTGTTCTTCAGCAAATCGTCAAGGGTAACCCCTGTTTTCCCCCCAATTAGATGTATATTTTAGTTGTGGTAGCAATGTTGGTATTCTGGACTGCTAGGACAGATTTCATTGGACGGCTGTTTTGGGGTAGTTTCGTGGGGATTCAGGTCTGGACTTCTCCTAGAGAGTTGTAGAGGACATCGTTATCTTTTCATGAAGTGCTAGAACGCATCCATCAGACCTTTGTAGAAGAAGTTATGATATTTCTTGTAAGACTGTTCTGCAGATCGGGAGATTTCTGTCAGATTTTGGTAGATTGGATTGGGAGATTAGAAAACGGGAGAATCAGAGGATCTCCATATTATGAAAGGTGTAGATAATTGTCTTAGCTTTCCAGGAAGGTCAAGAAATTATGATTCTGACACTCGGGCTCGAAGTTATGGTATTTTTAGTGCTCTGTCCACAGAACCCGACGTGAAATTGATGTTTTAGAAAATTGGATGGTGCGGGTAGAAGATGGCCGAATCAGGGAGGCTCACCAACTAGGTTTAGTTAGATAATTTAATTATCTTTCCAGAACGTCTAAGAACACCCTATTCGAACTCCTGTACCAATAGATATGGATTTTTGAAGTTGACTGTCCACAGAGGGGGGCGGGATGACCTGTAGGATTTGGGAATTGGAGCCAAGTTAGATGAATTTATTAGTTCGAGATTGTTTTGTTTGGGCAAAGGTCCGCTACTGTTATCTTAGCAAATATTAGAATTATTATTCAGGTGGAGGACGGATTCCAGAGGCGGCACCTTCTGCACGTCCCCCGTTTTCTCGCGGTTAAGGCAAGTATAATGATGGTTTAAAATTGATAGTGTGGAAGATCAATGTTTGATCTATAATATGAATATATGTGTTCATGGTTGTGGTAAGGATGTATTGGTGCTGTTTATGGGTGATTGCAATTTACAGTGTTCATGAGTATTTCTGGTGCATAGATAATGTGAATGCAAGATTTATGTTATTGAGACATTCACGCATATGCATCATGTTGTTTATATTGAAGTCTTGGTCACGAGATGACTAAGCGCCGAGGTCCCCATCATGTTGATGACATGACGGGCTAAAGGTCCCCATACTTGTGGAGTATGGGCAATTGGTCCCTGTACCAGGTGGTACAGGCATGGGTGTGCATCGACGGATGCACACTTTGCATTACCGGTAAAATGCAAAAGAGAAAGAGATAAAGAGGTTTTTGATCATCTTGCATAGCATGGCTTGTTTATATGGTTGATGGATGGATTTGTGAAGTGATGTACAGAAATATACTTGTTACTATCTATTATTTTGCTAAGTCGTTGGACTCACTCTTGCTGTTGTTGTATTTTTTTAGGTACCTTTATGAGATCGGCATGCATGGGGAAAAGGGCAGATTAGTATTATTGCACTTTGCACGATCTATCCACAATGAAAGAGGGGAGAAAATAAAATGCTATTTGCTTGAATTACTTAATTAGTAGATGATTATTGATTGTCGGATTTAAATTGTAATAAAGGATTAGATTCTTTTATGATGCTTCCGTCCTTTATTTAATTATTATATCTATGAATGCTTTAGTAAACTTAAACCATTTTGCTTAGATTTTATTATATTCTTGATGTCATTCATTTCTTCTATTTATGCTTGTTGCAACCTCTGTCTTGAACTACAATACAGGGGGGGTTCTGCCGAATTTTTGTATGGCGTAGTTAGTTTATCCTTGTTTTATTTCTAGATTGGTAGCATTCCGGGTCATTGCTTGACTGGGGTGTTACAAGCTAGCTGTTGATCAAAAGTTTGCATGCCATGCTTTTCCTGTCCATAATCAAGTTAGGACTGCTACTAGTGAGTTTACAGATTTTGCATCTATATGGTGGCGAGAACATTGCAGTAAGAATCCCAATAACATACCCACAACCTGGGATGCTTTAAAATTGCTCATGCGACACAGATTTGTTCCGTCATACTTTGCTCGTGACATGCTTAATAAACTACAATGCCTCCAGCAAGGCAAAAAAACTGTAGAAGAATATTTGCAGGAGCTGCAAATTGGTATGTTGCGTTGTGGTTTAGTTGAGATTGATGATGCAGCTATGGCACGGTTTTTGGGGGGACTCAACGGTGAAATTCAGGATGTTCTTGATTACAAGGAGTACAATAGTATTACTCGATTGTTCCATCTTGCATGCAAAGCTGAACGTGAAGTGCAGGGACGTCAAACAAGGACACGGGCTAATTTTTCTGCAGGTCGCACCAATTCTTGGAAACCAACAACTGCAGCTGTGTCCACCCCCCATTCAGCTGCACCATCTTCGTCTGGCAGCAAACAACAACCCGTGACTTCAGCACCACATGTTTCTACTGCAACCAAAGCTGTACACAACAGTTCAGCATCAAGTGCTTCGGTCGCGTCTTCCGGACGGACCAAGGATATCCAGTGCCACCGCTGCAAGGGCTATGGGCACGTCATCCGTGACTGTCCAAACAAGCGTGTACTGATCATACGTGATGACGGTGAGTATTCTACAGCTAGTGATTTGGATGATGCTGCATATGCCATGCTTGCCACTGATGTTGCAGGACACGACAACACATTTGCTCATGAAGAACATGTTGCTGCTGATGATGCCGACAAGTATTTGAGCCTTGTAGTGCAGCATGTTCTGAGTACGCAGATTGCATCACAGGAACAAAACCAGCACCATACTTTGTTTCACACCAAAGGCGTTGTTCACGAGCGATCAGTTCGCATCATGATTGATGGCGGCAGCACATATATGGTGGAGAAGCTTGCTCTCCAAACTCGACCACATTCCCACCCCTACCACATCCAATGGCTCAACCAAGGTGGTAAGATGAAGGTAACACGTTTTGTACGGGTACACTTTGCTATGGGTTCGTATCATGATTACGTTGATTGTGATGTTGTTCCTATGCAAGCATGCTCTTTGTTGCTAGGTAGACCTTGGCAATATGATACAGATTGTGTGCATAATGGTCGGACTAACCAATACTCACTCATGTTTAAGGGAAAGAAAATTGTTTTGCACCCAATGACCCCTGAACAACTTGTGCGAGATGAACTTGCTCAGGCGAGTAGCGAACGTAAACACAGTGAGAATCAGGTTGTAGCAAATACAATAAAACTGAATGGTCCTGTTTTGCTTGCTACAAATTCTGATTTTGATGAGTGGGACGCTAGTACCTCGGCTTGTTATGCTCTCATGTGCACACAGGTGCTGTTTTCAATTGATGATGTACCTACTTTTGTGCATCCTGCTGTCACTAACATTTTGCAGAAATACTCCGACGTGTTTCCGAAGGATGTACCTGCAGGTCTCCCACCTCTTCGTGGCATTGAGCATCAGATTGACCTTATTCCGGGAGCTTCACTACCCAACCGTGCACCATACCGCACCAACCTGGATGAGACAAAAGAAATTTAGCGTCGGGTTCAAGAATTGCTTGATAAGGGGTACATTTGTGAATCTCTTAGCCCGTGTGCTGTTCCTGTCCTTTTAGTGCCAAAAAAAGATGGTTCATGGCGTATGTGTGTTGATTGTCATGCCATTAACAATATCACAGTTCGCTATCGTCACCCTATTCCTCGATTAGATGACATGCTTGACGAACTAAGTGGTGCTGTTGTGTTCTCTAAGGTTGATTTGTGTAGTGGGTACCATCAGATTCGCATGAAATTGGGGGATGAATGGAAAACAGCTTTCAAAACTAAGTTTGGTTTGGATGAGTGGTTAGTCATGCCTTTTGGATTAACTAACGCACCCAGCACTTTTATGCGGCTAATGAACGAAGTTTTGCGTGCTTTCATAGGCAAATTTGTGGTTGTCTATTTTGATGATATACTGATTTATAGCAAATCTTTGGAGGAACATCTTGATCATTTACGTGCTGTTTTTGACGCTTTGCGTAGTGCACATCTATTTGGAAACTTGGATAAGTGCAGCTTTTGCACAGATCGTGTGTGTTTTCTTGGCTATGTTGTTACAGCGCAGGGTATAGAAGTGGACAGCACCAAGATCGAAGCAATCCAGAGCTGGCCAACTCCCACCATAGTGATACAAATTCGCAGTTTCCTCGGGCTTGCTGGATTCTATCGCCGATTCGTTCATGATTTCGGCACCATCGCCGCCCCACTAAATGAACTCACGAAGAAAGGTGTTCCCTTCTCTTGGGGTCCAGCTCAGGATGACGCCTTCATGACTTTGAAAGATAAGTTAACACATGCACCTTTGCTTCAGCTTCCTGATTTTACTAAGATGTTTGAGCTAGAATGTGATGCTAGTGGAATTGGGTTGGGTGGTGTGTTGCTACAAGAGGGAAAACCAGTTGCTTATTTCAGTGAGAAATTAAGTGGCCCTAGTCTGAACTATTCCACTTATGATAAAGAGTTATTTGCTTTGGTTCGAACCTTGGAAACATGGCAGTATTACTTATGGCCTAGAGAATTTGTTATTCATTCTGACCATGAATCTTTGAAGCATATTCGAAACCAATCAAATCTGAATCGTAGGCCTGCTCGTTGGGTGGAATTCATTGAGTCTTTCCCTTATGTCATCAAACACAAGAAAGGGAAAGAAAATGTCATTGCTGATGCCTTGTCTCGTCGATACACTATGCTCTCACAACTTGATTTCAAAATTTTTGGGCTACAAACCGTGAAAGAGCAGTATGTTCTTGATCCTGATTTCAAGGACGTGGTACTGAATTGCAAAGATGGACGAACGTGGGGGAAGTTCTTCATGGATGACGGCTTCCTGTTCCGTGCTAACAAGCTGTGCATACCAGCTAGTTCGATTCGCCTTTTGTTGTTATAGGAAGCACATGGCGGTGGCCTCATGGGACATTTTGGCGTTAAGAATATGGAGGACATTCTTGAAGATCACTTCTTCTGGCCCAAGATGCGACGCGATGTGGAGAGATTTGTCGCTCGTTGCACTACATGTCAAAAAGCTAAGTAACGACTCAGTCCCCATGGTTTATATATGCCTCTCCCTGTTCCTAATGTTCCTTGGGAGGATATTTCAATGGACTTTGTCCTAGGATTGCCTAGAACCAAGAGGGGAAGGGACAGCATCTTCATAGTTGTAGACAGATTTTCCAAAATGGCTCACTTCTTACCTTGTCACAAGAGCGATGATGCTACTAATGTTGCTGATTTATTTTTTCGTGAAATTGTTCGCTTGCATGGTGTGCCCAAAACAATAGTCTCAGATCGTGATACAAAGTTCCTTAGTCATTTTTGGAGAACTTTGTGGAACAAATTAGGGACTAAGTTGCTGTTCAGCACTACGTGTCATCCCCAAACTGATGGTCAAACTGAGGTTGTTAATAGAACTTTATCTACCATGCTTAGGGCTGTTCTAAATAAAAATCTAAACCTTTGGGAAGAATGTTTACCTCATATTGAATTTGCTTATAATCATGCCATACATTCAACCACCAAGATGTGCCCTTTTCATATTGTATATGGGTTCATACCTCGTGCTCCAATTGATTTAATCTCTGTTTCAGACACTGAGGACTTGAATTTTGATGCTAACCAACGTGCAGATCTGATCTTGAAAATACATGAACAAACAAGGAAGAATATTGCGCGTATGAATGTAAAGAATAAACTTGCAGGTAGTAAAGGAAGACAACACGTGACCTTTCAACCTGGTGATTTGGTTTGGTTACACTTGAGAAAGGATCGATTCCCAGCATTGCGCAAGTCCAAATTGATGTCGCGTGCTGATGGGCCATTCAGGATTCTTGAAAAAATAAATGATAATGCATATAAACTGGATCTTCCAGCAGACTATGGTGTTTCTTCTAGTTTCAATGTCGCAGATTTGAAGCCATATGTTGGTGAACACGAGCAGATTCCGTCGAGGACGACTCCAATTCAAGAAGGGGAGGATGATGCGGACATCACACCTTCGATTCCAACCACATCTCCTCCTACTGCTACAACTCCAGAAGCAATTCAAGGACCCGTCACTCGAGCCCGTGCACGTGAACTCAATTATGTGATCCTTCTAAGGAATGAAGGTTAAGAAGATGGCAAGGAATGAGAGCCAAATAAAAGGTGCTGCGCCACCTACCTTTGGGGCTGGGCCCATCGTGCAAACGGAAATGTTCTTCAGTTGTGTCGAGCGACCACCTGTAAGACAGCCATTGTGAACCCCAACTTGAGTGATTTCAGTTTGCCTACATCTGGTTCTTGCTTGTTCTTAGATTGCTCGCAGGAATTGAACTTCATGTTCAGGTTGATCTCGCTATCCAGTAAGGTCAATAACCAATTGGAGTTGGTTCAACGATTGCCAAGGCGCCCACGACCCATTCGTTCGTAGTCGGATCGCGAGAGTCATCTCCTTCAAATCGAAATTATCCTCTCACCGAAAGATCGAGCACTTCAGTCCTATTAAGTCGTCGTGGAAGGATGTTTCATACTGACACAATATATTCAAAATGCATACCGACATAACCTCAGGTGCTAATGAAGTCTATTCTGTGAGTTCGACACTCAGTTTGCCTTCGTCCCTCCATTTCATACGCATGGAGCTTATTGTACTAATTGGAACACGTCGTAGAGGAAATTTTAACACCAACTCAAATAGATTTGGAGAGGATGTCGACATGACCAAGGGCATGATTTAGGTCTATTCTGGGTATTTGGTACTCAGTTCAATTCCGTGTCTCGATTTCATGCGCATTAAGTTTGTAGTACTTATTGGAATCCATCGTGGAGGATTGTTTTACACCGTCTCGCACGGATTCGAAATGCATACTGACATGACCTTGGGCGTTGTTGAATTCTATTTACGGTGTTTGGCTCTCAGTTTCGCTTCGTCCCAAGATTTTGTACGCATGGAACTTGTAGGGCTAGTTGGAACTCATCATGGAGATTCCACACCAACTTGGACGGATTCAAAAATGCATATGGACATGACCAACAATGCAAATGAAGTCCATTCGGGGTGTTTTACACTCAATTTTATTTTGTGCATCAATATCGTACAAATAGAACTTATCATGCCATCCGAACCCAACTAAGACTTCAATTCATGCCTTGGCACTAAGTTTCAGACTGACTTGGTTTCAAAATGCATGTCGACATGATTAGGCAACGAATGAAGTCCATTCAGGGCGTTTGGGACTAAGTTTCGACTCATGCCTTGAGTTCATGGGAACTCTATATTTATTGGAACTCATCGTAGAGCAAAATTTCACACCGACACGGACGGATTCAAAATGCATGCCGACATGACAAATGGCGCAAATGAAGTTCATTCAGGGTATTTGCCACTTAGTTTCATTTCGTGCGTAGATTTCCTATGCATGGAGCATATAATACAAATTGGAAAACGTCATGGAGGAAATTTCCACACCGACATGGATGGATTCAAAATGATGTTGACATAACTTACAGTGCAAATAAGGTCCATTCTAGGTGTTTGGCGCTCAATATCATTTCGTGGATCAATTTTGCTTGTCGGAGGTTATGGAACTTAATCAAACCCATCGTAGGGGGATGTTTCACACCGACACAAACGGATTCAAAATGCATACCGACAAACGTCTGGTGCTAATGAAGTCTATGCTGGGTGTTCGACACTTAGTGAGACGGGGTCGCCCGATCTTCTCGACGTAGGATCAAGATACGCACGTGGATTTGATGAATCGTAGTGATCTTCCGTTGCCAATGCAAGAGTTAGCACTCTATATTTCGCCCAACCACACGTGTTGAGCTTCATGACCACCGATGAAGTTCCATCGCGCTCCCAATTCCCAACGGAAAGGTTGAACGATCTTGATTTCAGCAAACTCCCAATTCCCTCAAGTTGGGTCGGACATCTAAAAAAACAAGAGTATTGTCGTAGCTACAGGCTAAACAGGAAGAGAGGGGGATCGATAGGAGAGGAAGAGAGCTAGATCTGGAGAGGTGGTGAGAATGAGAGGAGATGTCCCCCCTTTGCCCCTCCTGGGGGCTTATATATATGTGAGTGGGGTAGAATGGAAAATCCCCATTCTACCCCTTAGTATTTACAAAGGATGGGGGTACACTGGTATATTTATACTGTTATATTCCTCTACACTATTGGGCCTATTACATGTTGGACTAGTTGCATGGCCCAGTCACGGGGGGTTGGGCCACCCCTACAACACTACGGACTTTAAATAAGACGTAGCGTTGAGCGTAGCTCCGCACGCGAGAGTCCGCGGACTATAAATAAGACGTAGCGTTGAGCCTAGCTCCGCACGCACCAGTCTACGGACTTTAAATAAGACGTAGCGTTGAGCGTAGCTCCGCACGCGAGAGTCCGCGGACTATAAATAAGACGTAGCGTTGAGCCTAGCTCCGCACGCACCAGTCTACGGACTTTAAATAAGACATAGCGTTGAGCGTAGCTCCGCACGCGAGAGTCCGCGGACTATAAATAAGACGTAGCGTTGAGCCTAGCTCCGCACACACCAGTCTACGGACTTTAAATAAGACGTAGCGTCGAGCGTAGCTCCGCACGCGAGAGTCCGCGGACTATAAATAAGACGTAGCGTTGAGCCTAGCTCCGCACGCACCAATCTACGGACTATAAATAAGACGTAGCGTTGAGCCTAGCTCCGCACGCACCAGTCTACGGACTATAAATAAGACGTAGCATTGAGCTCAGCTTCCGCACGCACCAGTCTACGAACTTTAAATATGACGTAGCGTTGAGCGTAGCTCCGCACGCGAGAGTCCGCGGACTGTAAATAAGACGTAGCGTTGAGCTCAGCTTCCGCACGCACCAGTCTACGGACTTTAAATAAGACGTAGCGTTGAGCGTAGCTCCGCACGCGAGAGTCCGCGGACTATAAATAAGACATAGCGTTGAGCCTAGCTCCGCACGCACCAGTCTACGGACTTTAAATAAGACGAAGCGATGAGCGTAGCTCCGCACGCGAGAGTCCGCAGACTATAAATAAGACGTAGCGTTGAGCCTAGCTCCGCACGCACCAGTCTACGGACTTTAAATAAGACGTAGCGTTGAGCGTAGCTCCGCACGCGAGAGTCCGCGGACTATAAATAAGACGTAGCGTTGAGCCTAGCTCCGCACGCACTAGTCTACGGACTATAAATAAGACGTAGCGTTGAGCTCAGCTTCCGCACGCACCAGTCTACGAACTTTAAACAAGACGTAGCGTTGAGCGTAGCTCCGCACGCGAGAGTCCGCGGACTATAAATAAGATGTAGCGTTGAGCCTAGCTCCGCACGCACCAGTCTACGGACTATTAATAAGACGTAGCGTTGAGCCTAGCTCCGCACGCACCAGTCTACGGACTATAAAGAAGACGTAGCGTTGAGCTCAGCTTCCGCACGCACCAGTCTACGGACTTTAAATAAGACGTAACGTTGAGCGTAGCTTCACACGCGAGAGTCCGCGGACTATAAATAAGACGTAGCGTTGAGCTCAGCTTCCGCACGCACCAGTCTACGGACTTTAAATAAGACGTAGCGTTGAGCGTAGCTCCGCACGCGAGAGTCCGCGGACTATAAATAAGACGTAGCGTTAAGCCTAGCTCCGCACGGACCAGTCTACGGACTATAAATAAGACGTAGCGTAGAGCTCAGCTTCCGCACGCACCAGTCTACGGACTTTAAATAAGACGCAACGGGGGGACGCCCCCGCGCGCACTCTACGGACTATAAATTAAGTCGTAAATTGCGACACGGCCGAGACACTAGGGAGTGCCTCGCTTTAGGCGGCGCACCACTTGGATATCGCGCCCTTGCGCGCGTTGTACCAGGGAGTGCACCGTGACTTTTCGAAGGTAGGGGAACGGCAGCTTCACCTCCCTACCTCGGCGTGCGTAGTGCCCTCGGCCTACGCCACAAGCGCCCGCTCTTCGCGGGCTCTTTTCGAAGGTAGGGGAACGGCGGCTTCGCCTCCCTACCTCGGCGTGCGTAGTGCCCTCAGCCTACGCCACAAGCCCCCGCTCTTCGCGGGCACTCTCTTCGAAGGTAGGGGAACGGCGGCTTCACCTCCCTACCTCGGCGTGCGTAGTGCCCTCGGCCTACGCCGCAAGCGCCCGCTCTTCGCGGGCACTCTTTTCGAAGGTAGGGGAGCGGCGGCTTCACCTCCGTACCTCGGCGTGCGTAGTGCCCTCGGCCTACGCCGCAAGTGCCCGCTCTTCGCGGGCACTCTTTTCGAAGGTAGGGGAACAGCGGCTTCACCTCCCTACCTCGGCGTGCGTAGTGCCCTCGGCCTACGCCGCAAGCGCCCGCTCTTCGCGGGCACTCTTTTTGAAGGTAGGGGAACGGCGGCTTCGCCTCCCTACCTCGGCGTGCGTAGTGCCCCCGGCGTGCCCTCGGCCTACGCCGCAAGCGCCCGCTCTTCGCGGGCACTCTTTTCGAAGGTCGGGGAACGGCGGCTTCGCCTCCCTACCTCGGCGTGCGTAGTGCCCTCGGCCTACGCCGCAAGCGCCTGCTCTTCGCGGGCACTCTTTTCGAAGGTAGGGGAATGGCGGCTTCTCCTCCCTACCTCGGCGTGCGTAGTGCCCTCGGCCTACGCCGCAAGCGCCCGCTCTTCGCGGGCACTCTCTTTGAAGGTAGGGGAACGGCGGCTTCGCCACCCTACCTCGGCGTGCGTAGTGCCCTCGGCCTACGCCGCAAGCGCCCGCTCTTCGCGGGCACTCTTTTCGAAGGTCGGGGAACGGCGGCTTCGCCTCCCTACCTCGGCGTCCGTAGTGCCCTCGGCCTACGCCGCATGCGCCCGCTCTTCGCGGGCACTCTTTTCGAAGGTAGGGGAACGGCGGCTTCGCCTCCCTACCTCGGCGTGCGTATTGCCCTCGGCCTACGCCGCAGGCGCCCGCTCTTCGCGAGCACTCTTTTTGAAGGTGGGGGAACGGCGTGTCGGCATGTCCTTGGCGCTCGACAACACGTCTTCAGGCGCTCGACTCCGCCGTCCGCCTCGTAGGCATCGCCTCGGCGGGGCGGCACGTCTTGGGCGCTCGACTCCACCGTCCGCGCCGTAGGCACGCCTTCAGCGCTTGACGACACGTCTTCGGCGCTCGACTCCGCCGTCCGCCTCGTAGGCATCGCCTCGGCGAGACGGCACGTCTTCGGCGCTCGACTCCGCCGTCCGCCTCGTAGGCATCGCCTCGGCGGGACGGCACGCCTTCGGCGCTCGACGACACGTCTTCGGCGCTCGACTCCGCCGTCCGCCTCGTAGGCAGCACCTCGGTGGGACGGCACGTCTTCGGCGCTCGACTCCGCCGTCCGCCTCGTAGGCATCGCCTCGGCGAGACGGCACGTCTTCGGCGCTCGACTCCGCCGTCCGCCTCATAGGCGTCGCCTCGGCTGGACGGCACGGCTTCGGTGCTCGACGACGCCTTCGGCGCTTCACGGATTTGTTCACAGGCATTGCCTCAAGGGTCTGCGAGCTACCAGTTGCTTCGGCACCCTCGCGCTTGCTGTCAGGGAACGGGGGGCTGGGGTGGTTGATCACGTCAGCTCGCCCATCGGTACCTCAGCGCTTGCTGTCGAGGGAGTACTGTTGTAGGGGTGGCCCAATCCCCCGTGACTGGGCCGTGCACCTAATCCAACATGTAATAGGCCCAATAGTGTAGAAGATTATAACAGTGTAAATATACCAATGTACCCTCATCCCTTGTAAGCACTAAGGGGTAGAATGGGGATTTCCCATTCTACCCCACTCTTATATATAAACCCCCAGGAGGGGCAAAGGGGGGGATCCTCTTATTCTCACCAACACTCCCACAGATCTGGCTCTCTCTTCCTCTTCTACCAATCCCCTCTTTCTCTGTTTGGTCTGTAGCCACAACAAACATAGTAACCCACAAGAAGTAGTCCGACGACGTACTCTCAGCGGTGAGTGGCAAGATATATACCGGTAATTGTTTCCTTCGACTTCAAATCTGCCTGCGATGACATCATAATCTACCCATTTTTTCAAGCCTGTCATTGTTAGTAGAAAATAAGGAAACAAATCACAAGTAGATGTTCCTATCAACTACTAGGATATGGAGGCTCAAATCAAGTCACGCATCTCAAGCTCTTACCAAATTCTTACGAGTTCTTACCAAAGCAAACAGGTGGTGCAACCGGTGGCTAGTTCGTGATAAATCTAACTCAAGTGATGAGTAAAGCGATTGCAAGGTACAGCGAGACATGTTCGGTTAGTAGAAAAGTAGAGCTTGGATAGGCTATGTATTTTGTAGCAAAGGAAAACAATCAATTAATTTCAGAAATTGCACAGAACTGAATTATAGTTCGTATCTAGCACTTAGCCTATGTTGCTGATCAACCAAAGATGGAAGAATGATAAGATAAGTGTATGGCAATGTATGGGAGTGGAATAACACAAGGATTGACCCCAAACTTGAAAACTGAAGATCTCTGTCCACTGGATAGCACGTCGGTATTTTGGCCGTAACTTTTCTTTTGTTGCCTCTTTTCAATGATTCTTTATTTCTCCGTTTCCTGACATATGTTTCTACAACTTTTATTTTGGGGCCATGTTCTGGAAACTGACCGAAAAATTCGCACAAAATTCACAATTGCCGACTGTTGCAGATTCAATCTGGAATTTTAGTTCAACTTGCACCGCAGATATCTTTTGTCTGCCATACTGGATTGAAGCAAACTTTTACAAGAAGATAGATAATGAAGTTATGAATCTAATGGCAGCAGTCTCACGCAAAAAGGATCAAGGAATCAAAAGTTATGGGTATTTTGGTGGCGGCTGCAGAGAAAGGAAAAATCAGCCGAATTGGAATTAGGGTTTGGGTTGGGGAAATTTTTTTTTGTTTGGATTTTTATGGAATCAAAGATATGACCAGCAACTAGACAAAGCTAAAACGGACACAAATTCAATTTAGCAAACCAAAACTAATAGATTGAAAGGCACAACGGGGTTTGGACTGTGGGAATTAACTCTTTTTTGTGGGGCAATTTTTCTGGACTATGGGAAATAAAAATCAATCTACTAACTAGGGATACAAGAAATTCCTACCGGTCAACTGGAGCTCTGATACCAACTGATGAGGTGATGGAGGTCCCGATCTTCCGATAGGATGATAACTTCGATTTTGTTGGAGGTGACCCTTGCGAATCGACTACAACCAAATGACGTCGCTTGCACCTTAGCAATCGCTGAACCACACTCTAAGTTGTTATCAACCGTGCCAAGAACGTGGTTGACCTGACTACGAAGGTCTATTCCTGCATGCAACCGAAAAATACGCAAGAACAAGATAACAAGCAATCTGAAATTGCACATATATAAATTGAGATCGAAAGGTGGGATTCCGAAGGCTGTCTTGACAGGTGGCCGTCCGACACAACTGAAGAACAGAAGTTTGCATAATGGCTAAACCCAAACTCAACGAAATCCAAGTCCTAACTGAGTTGACGGCGGCTCTTATATAGAGAGCACGACCAGGGGTGGCGGCCAAGGTACACGCCCCTAGGGTTACAAGGCCCAAAGGCCCAAATGGAGGTGACGCAGCACCCTTTTGACTCGGACTCAGAAACCAACGCGGACTCTTTTGACAATTGCGGCCGACTCGGATAGAATTTGAAGATGAGGTTGAATCCTTTAAAAAGTAGACTTGATAAGATTTCCATGAAATCCAAGAAAGTTATGTCCGTTTAAACTTGCACCATTACAGCAGTACGAAACCGATTCCAGTACGTGCCCAACGCGGAAGAGGTTTATGTAATATCATAAGTTCTTTATCAAGCAAAGTAAAATTATCAAGTGAGCTCATTTCAAAGAGGTTTACGTGCTGATATTTGTGTTCCTTCGCATAACTTGATCTTGTGTCCCCATAAAAATCCAAACAAAAAGAAAATTCCCCCACCCCAAACCCTATTTCCATCTTCGGCTAATTTTTCCTTTCTCTCCAGCCGCCACCAAAAAGCCATAACTTTTGTTTCTGAGATTTTTTTTGAGTGAGACCACCGTCATTAGATTCACAAATTCATTTTCCATCTATTTGTAAAATTTCACGTCATTCCAGCAAGGCAGTTAAGAGATATATGCGGTGAAAGTTGACCCAAATTTCTAGATTGAATCTGCAACAGTCGGCAATTGTGAATTTTGTGCGAATTTTTCGGTCGGTTTCCAGAACTTGGTCCCAAAACAAAAGTTGTAGAAAAAAACCGTCAGGGAATAAAGAAAAAAAGAATCATTGAAAAAAACTGACAAAAAGTTGCGGCCAAAATACCGACGTGCTGTCAAATGGACAGAAATCTTCAGTTTTCATATTTTGGGTCAATCCTTGTGTTCTTCAATTTCAGATTGCATTCGATTGAATTATCTTGTATTTACCACTCCTATACATTTCCATACACTTATTGTAGCCTTCTTCCATCCTTGATTGATCAGCAACATAGGCTAAGTGGTAGATACGAACTATAATTCAATTATGTGCAATTTCTGAAATTAATTGATTGTTTTTCTTTTGCTACAAATTACATAGCCTATCCAAGCAATACCAATCACTTTTCTACTAACCGAACAGGTCTTGCTGTACTGGCAATCACTATACCAATCACCTAAGTCAGATTTATCACGAACCAGTCACCGGTTGCACCACCTGTTTGCTTTGGTAAGACCTTGTAAGAATTTAGTAAGAGCTTGAGAGATGCATTACTTGAATTGAGCCTCCATATCCTAGTAGTTGATAGGAACATATACTTATGATTTGTTTCCTTGTTTGCTACTAACCATGTGATACGGGGAGGGGTCCCCATCTTCTCAGTGAGGAACCGTGGATAATTGATGCAAAGTAGACGATGTCGCTAGTTGAACACTCGCGCCAATGCACGAACCCTCAACTCTTCGGAATACGCCCAAAACACACCGGATAATTGTTCGTCGCGAAATCACAAACGACGAACGCCAAGTCCCCAATTCCCAATAGAATGACGGCTTGACCTTGAATTGCAGAACGAACAATGGATCGCCTAGTTCTCTCTCAAAGTCCTCACATGAACTCTAGTGTTGAAAGAACAAGCAATAGCTATGTTTCAATCTTATGCATAAAATTGGTCTCCCCCTAAAGGCTGCCAATACAAGGCTTATATAGCCCCTTGGGGCGTCCATATGGTCCCCAAACCAAGTACAACTCAACCCTATATGGTTTGGATACGAACTCTCACAAAAAGAAAACTATATTTTTCACCCATCATATTGTTTTGGTCATAACTTTTTATCCATGATATATTTGAACATGGGACTAGATCCATGGCATAGCCCTTGAAATTATCTTTCCAACAAGTATAAGAACACCTGAATCGGACTCTGTTTGTGAAAGTTACGGCGTTTTTAGTAACTTCCTATCAGGCTATCCCGAACCGAATCCGAATTGAATCATGAGTTGAATCCGAATTTGAATTGGGTTGAGTACGTGGGAAATCCGAATTTGGCTTGAAAATCTTATCCAAAACTTGTAGTTTAAGTCCTTGGGCTCCTCCCTTTTGGTCTCCCAAGTCTTCACATGAGTCATACCTAAGAATACATAAAATACTAGCATGAGGTAGTATTCCAAGTTCATCATCAATTAAAGGAAACTCCTTAAGAAACAAAAGCACCTGTTTGTTTAAACGCTTGGCTCTTGCCCTCGTCATTGGGCCCTCTGGTTCTTGGTTATTCTAATGCATGCTTGGAGTGGAAGAGTATATGTAATGGGGATGTCCTCATCAGTATGTGCATGACCACCAATACGAGATGTATAAGTGTTAGGGATGCCCTCATCCTCCTCTCCCTCTTGAAAAGGTGTCGTCCTCGACGCTGGATCATCACCACCAAAGAAGGGTGATAAATCAGCGACATTGAATGTAGAGCTCATGCCGTAGTCATCGCCGGAAAGCTCTATCTTGTAGGCATTGTCGTTGATCTTCGCAAGCACCTTGAAAGGCCCATCACCGCGCGATAGTAACTTAGACTTGCGACGTTATAGAAAACGATCCTTGTGGTAGTGTACCCAAACCAAATCACCTGGTTGAAAAACCATCTTCTTCCTTTTCTTGTTCGCCTTCTCAGCATAGTACTTGACCTTGTGCTCTATCGCTTCTTTTGTCTTGAGATGCAATTTCTTCACATATTCAGCTCGCTTGGACTCCTCCATATGAGTATGGTATTGACTAGGAAGCGGCAACAAATCAAGCGGTGTAAAGGGCTTGAAACCATAAACTACCTCAAATGGACACATCTGCGTAGTGGAATGCACGGCTCGATTATAAGCGAATTCCACGTGCGACAAACAATCCTCCCACTCGCGCAGATTCTTCTTGATCATGGTCCGGAGTAGCATCGGAAGTGTGCAGTTCACCACCTCTGTTTGACCATCGGTTTGGGGATGACAAGTTGTGCTGAATAACAACTTCGTCCCCAGTTTACCCTGAAGCGTCTTCCAGAAGTAGCACACAACTATCTCCCTCTCCACATCTCACCTCATCTTAGGCCAATAAAAGTGATCGCTGATGAAGCTATGGGGTCCCGATCTTCCGATAGGATGATAACTTCGATTTTGGTGGAGGTGACCCTTGCGACCCGACTACAACCGTACGACGTCGCTTGCGCCTTAGCAATCGCTGAACCACACTCCAAGTCGTTATAAATCATGCCAAGAACGCGGTTGACCTGACCACGAAGGTCTATTCTTGCATGCAACTGAAGAACACGCAAGAACAAGATAACAGGCAATCTGAAATTACAAATATTTATTGTTGTAGGGGTGGCCCCCACCTAAACCCAGCAGGCCCGGTAGGAGATTATATGGCCCAGAATAGGCCATGTGTAATGACATAAGTGCCCCCAGAGGGGATAACCAGATGTAAGGGTACAACTGTAAAAGCACTCCTCATGTGTACATATATATGAGTACAGGCCATGGGGGGGGGGAGGCGGAGATCCATCACTCCCCACTACCATCTCTCTCTCTCTGTTTGGCCCGTAGCCACAACAGTTGGCGCCGTCCGTGGGGAGGACAAGGACAAGCCTGAAGACCGAAGAAGAAGGATGGCACCGAAAAAAGCTTCATCGGCGGCGGCGAAAGGAAAGAAGACGGCTGGGTCGGAGCGGCGCGTGAACACCAGGGCTTCGGCATCGACCGCCGAAGAAGCTGGCGGCGGCGTAGGCGCCGTGGTCGCGAGCGTCGATGCTCGCGCTACAACGACCGACCCCGCCGGTGCTGCTACAACGACATCCAACCCCGTCGCTGGCGCTACAATGACCGACCCCGCCGGTGCTGCTACAACGACATCCAACCCCGTCGCTGGCGCTACAACGACCGACCCCGCCACCGCTGCTACAACGACATCCAACCCCGTCGCTGGCGCTACAACGACCGACCCCGCCACCGCCGCTACAACGACGTCCAACCCCGTCGCTGGCACTACAAAGACAGCCCCCTCCACCCTCGCCGGCAGCACGGATCAGGCGGCCGGGGGGTAGCCGCAATGAAGCATCCGGCGGATCTGGAGATCGTGAGGCGGTGATCCCTGCACCGACCCGTCCGCTGGGTGTTCCAGCGGCCCCGACAGCACCTGCGGTGAAAGGCGCCATACTAGCAGCCCTCAACGCGTTCCAGCGGGAGCTAGGGGACCTTCGCGGAGCCGTCCGAGATATGCAAGAGGCTCGGAGCCAGCAGGCTACGCCAGTAATCGCGTCCGAGCCCACGCCGGAGAGGGCGGACAGTCACGAAGCCCCCACGTCCAGCCGCGTGCTGCTGCGGCGCGTGGATCCAGAGTCCCCGCTTTCGGCGGGGCTGCAGCAGGCGGCATGGCCCGAAGACTTCAAGTTTCCTAGCGCCATCGACCCGTACAAAGGCGACACGGACCCCCGCGAGTTCGTGCGCGTGTACGACACCGCGATCGAAGCCGCGGGCGGAGACGACACCACGAAGGCTAAGGGACTCCCCCTCGCGCTGCAAGGAGTGGCGCTCTCTTGGTTCTTTACCATAGAGCCGGGCTCCATCTACGCATGGGAGCAGCTCCTCGACCGCCTTCACAATAACTTCCAAGGAAATTATGTCGAGCGAGTCGACGCGGACCAACTCTTCGCTGCGAAGCAAAAACCCTCGGAGAAGCTCCGGGACTACTTCAAACGCTTCGCCAAGATTCGATGCCAAGTGAAGGACGTTAACGAAACCACCATCGTTAATGCAGCCATACAGGGCCTTCGTCCGGGCCCGATGGCCGAGTACAATGCGCGAAAGCCAATCAAGACGGTGGCAAAGCTCTTCGACAAAATGGAGGAATACGCCAGGGCGGAAGAGGACGCGAGGCGAAGGCAAGGTGACGACTCCGACACCAACCAGGCCGGAGCCTCGGCAAAAGCCGAAGATCCGCCGAAGGACGGTTCTTCGAAGGGAAAACGTAAGCAGGAGTCGTCCAGGGATACACCCGACCGTAGGGACGCCTCGCACAAGGAGTCGTCCGACCGGCCCAAGTGCGGCCAGCAGAGGTCGAGGTGAAACCGGTATGTCCTCGACATTGAAGGCGGTTCCGACGAGGGCGCTCCGGCGGGCCGAGGCGGTCGGGGGCGCCGTGGCCGGGGACGCGGCCGTGGCCGGGGCCGCGACGATAAAAGTCGCGGAGATTACGACGACCAGCACCAGGGACTCTGGTGCGTAGTCCACGGCCGCGGCAACCACGATACCCGCACCTGCACCTCCATCGCGGCGCTCCGCGATAGCGTCGCCAGGGACAGGAACCCGGAGACACGTCCGCCTGCGGTGGCCCACGTCCAATTCCCATATGAGGCCCCGATGCAGGTACAGGCGCAAGGGATGCAACCCCAGGAAGGCCCCTTACGGATCCAAGCTCACGTACAGCAGCCTCGGGAGGGCCTCCTGTCGCTGCAGGCCCCGGAGGCAAACCACCGCAGGGTCATTAACGTCATATCCGGAGGCTCCGCGCTGGAATTTGCCTCAGCACGGCAGCAGAAGGCCTATGCGCGAAGACTACATCACGTGGCGGCGTACCCTGCGCAAGCACCGCCGGACTGGGCGCAGCACGAAGTCACATTCACACCCGACGACGCCCAAGGCGTGGACTTCCCTCATCAGGACCCCCTCGTCATCCGGGTCACTATCGCGGGATGCGATGTGGGGCGTGCCATGGTGGACGGCGGTAGCTCCGCGAACATATTGTTTGCGGCGGCCTTCGACCAGATGGGGATCCCTCGAAGCCGCCTAGGGCCCTCAGGAATCCCACTACAGGGCTTCGGGGGACAGCCCCTGCGGGCATTGGGCCAAATAGGTCTTCAAGTCTTCTTCGGCCAAGATAACAATGTGCGGGCCGAAGATGCCACCTTCGACGTGGTCGACCTCCCGTACCCCTATAATGCCATATTAGGGCGCCCAATCCTCAGCTCCTTCGGCGCGGTACCACATCACGGCTATCTATGCATGAAGATCCCGGGTCCCCGGACCATCATCACCGTCCGAGGCGACCAGGATATGGCCCGGCGCATCGAGCCAGGTACCAGATACCCGCGTCGCGAAGCCCAACGGCGCTCTTAGAGCTGGCGTCACAGCGCGGGGGTCCGCGGGGCCACTCAGAGGCGCCTTCACGGGCCCTGCGGACGTCTAGCGACTAGAGGCTTCGGCCGCGCCAAGGACAAACGGTTAGTATATCCACCCCCTGTAACTACTTACCCGCGCAAACGGGGATGTAATGAAGCTCGCCGTTTGCCACCAATCTTTCTTCCTCACACGCAAGTACGCGGCGGAGGCGCGCGCAGGCTTGGCCAGCGCGCGTGTCCCTGTAGTACAAACAAAGTCACACATTCGCGTGTGCACTCGCCGTAGCCAGGGGTACGGGACTGAGTATAAACCGAAGTCGCACGTCCGCGTGTGCACTCGCCGTAGCCAAAGGTGACAGGCCTGAGTATAAACAAAGACGCACGTTCGTGTGTGCACTCACCGTAGCCAGGGGTACGGGACTGAGTATAAATCGAAGTCGCACGTCCGCGTGTGCACTCGCCGTAGCCAAAGGTGACGGGCCTGAGTATAAACAAAGACGCACGTTCGCGTGTGCACTCGCCGTAGCCAGGGGTACGGGACTGAGTATAAATCGAAGTCGCACGTCCGCGTGTGCACTCGCCGTAGCCAAAGGTGACGGGCCTGAGTATAAACAAAGACGCACGTTCGCGTGTGCACTCGCCGTAGCCAGGGGTACGGGACTGAGTATAAATCGAAGTCGCACGTCCGCGTGTGCACTCGTCGTAGCCAAAGGTGACGGGCCTGAGTATAAACAAAGACGCATGTTCGCGTGTGCACTCGCCGTAGCCAGGGGTACGGGACTGAGTATAAATCGAAGTCGCACGTCCGCGTGTGCACTCGCCATAGCCAAAGGTGACGGGCCTGAGTATAAATAAAGACGAACGTTCGTGTGTGCACTCGCCGTAGCCAGGGGTACGGGACTGAGTATAAATCGAGGTCGCACGTCCGCGTGTGCACTCGCCGTAGCCAAAGGTGACGGGCCTGAGTATAAACAAAGACGCACGTTCGCGTGTGCACTCGCCGTAGCCAGGGGTACGGGACTGAGTATAAATCGAAGTCGCACGTCCGCGTGTGCACTCGCCGTAGCCAAAGGTGACGGGCCTGAGTATAAACAAAGACGCACGTTCGCGTGTGCACTCGCCGTAGCCAGGGGTACGGGATTGAGTATAAATCGAAGTCGCACGTCCGCGTGTGCACTCGCCGTAGCCAAAGGTGACGGGCCTGAGTATAAACAAAGACGCACGTTCGCGTGTGCACTCGCCGTAGCCAGGGGTACGGGACTGAGTATAAATCGAAGTCGCACGTCCACGTGTGCACTCGCCGTAGCCAAAGGTGACGGGCCTGAGTATAAACAAAAGACGCAACGGGGGGACGCCCTCGCGCGCACAAGTCTACGGACTTTAAATAAGACATAGCGTCGAGGTCCGCCTCTGCACGCACCAGTCTACGGACTTTAAATAAGATGTAGCGTCGAGGTCCGCCTCTGCACGAACCAGTCTACGGACATTAAATAAGACGTAGCGTCGAGGTCCGCCTCCGCACGCACCAGTCTACGGACTTTAAATAAGACGTAGCGTCGAGGTCCGCCTCCGCACGCACCAGTCTACGGACTTTAAATAAGGCGTAGCGTCGAGGTCTGCCTCCGCACGCGCGAGTCTCCGGACTATAAAGGAAGTCGTAGCGTCGAGGTCCGCCTCCGCACGCACCAGTCTACGGACTTTAAATAAGACGTAGCGTCCAGGTCTGCCTCCGCACGCGCGAGTCTCCGGACTATAAAGGAAGTCGTAGCGTCGAGGTCCACCTCCACACGCACCAGTCTACGGACTTTAAATAAGACGTAGCGTCGAGGTCCGCCTCCGCACGCACCAGTCTACGGACTATAAAGGAGGTCGTAGCGTCGAGGTCCGCCTCCGCACACGCCAGTCTGCGGACTATAAAGGAAGTCGTAGCGTCGAGGTCCGCCTCCGCACGCACCAGTCCACGGACTCTAAATAAGACGTAGCGTCGAGCTCTGCCTCCGCACGCGCGAGTCTCCGGACTATAAAGGAGGTCGTAGCGTCGAGGTCCGCCTCCGCACACGCCAGTCTACGGACTATAAAAAGGCGAAGTGTCGAGGTTCGCCTCCGCATACGCCAGTCTACGGACTATAAAAAGGCAAGTGTCGAGGTCCGCCTCCGCACACGCCAGTCTACCGACTATAAAAAGGCGAAGCGTCGAGGTTCGCCTCCGCATACGCCAGTCTACGGACTATAAAAAGGCGAAATGTCGAGGTCCGCCTCCGCACCCGCCCGTCTATGGACTGTAAAAAGGTAAGGCGCCAAGGACTGCCCCCGCAAACGCCGTTCTAAGGAACCCTTGCGCGACTACTTCGCCAACGGCGCGCGTCGAGCGTGGAGATCCCGTCCCCGCGCAGCACGTGGCGTACCGGTGAATCCGAAGCGGCATCAACACACAGCGCATATCTTAAGATGACAGAAAATCTGCATATCAGAAAAATCACACAAGTACAAAGGTCCGGCAGCATCTTTGCCATTCTAAGCCGCTACCCCGCGGGCTCGTCCTTAACACGTGCTAAAGCTGGGGCCTCGCTCGGAGAAGGCCGGCTTGCCCAAAAGTTCAACGACTCCTCGGCCCTTTGCCAGCGTCGAAGGCGCCGCCGGGTCGTGAGGCCAGACGCGAGCAGTCGCCCCCGGCAAGGAAGCTGCCCGGGATGAAGGCAAGTCATCAGTTTGTGAAGCAAACACGCACTCTATTCATTCAATTAAGGGGCAGACGCTACAATGCACGCCCACACCTAGCCACGTTGGCGCCGCACTTGTGAGCCTTCGGCATCTTCGGAGGCCTCCACGACACCCTCGTCGCGCCGCAGGACCTCAGCGCCGCCCTCGTCGCGCCGTGGGACTTCATCCAGAAATTGGCCGAGGCTCCCCCCACCACGAAGGGACTTCCGAAGCTCGACCTCCGTGGCGGCTATCCCGGTGTAGTCCCAGATGCGTTCGTAGAAGAATTTGACGGGGCCGCGAACGGCACGGACTTCACCGGACATCACTCCGGCCCCGCCGGGCATCTCCAGCTGAGGGTTCTCCAGCTCGGCGATGTGCGTGCAACCACGGTGCCGAAGGAGGGCGCACACAAGGCACGACGCCACATAGGCACAGTGGTCGCCAAAGTTCGTCGCAGCCGAGCGCGCAACGCCGGCGGCGTCATGGATCCACCGAAGGGCCCGCAGCAACTCCTCCGGGCCGAAGGCGTGGTCCGGCACTCCAGCCGCAAGCCTTTCGAGGTGGACTTCCAGCATCTGCAGGGCATCCCACGCAACCACTGAGGCGTCGCCAAGCGTCTGGTCACGCTCTGCTAGAGTCAAGGCAAGCTCGCATTTTTCCTTCTCTAGCGAGGCGACCTGTTCCAGGAGCCCATCCCGCTCCGCCGCAAACTTCTATTGCGCAGCCTCCGCGGCCGACTCCCGCGCTGACGCCACAAGTCCCTCGGCGTGTGCCCTCGCTTCGGCGCATTCCGCTTCTAGCTGGCGGATGCGGGCATCCTGGGCAGAGCGGGCTCCAGAGGCTTCGCGTAGCTCCTCCTCGGCGGCCCGCAGCCTATCCTCGAGCGCCTTTCGGCCACGAGTATAGGCCGTTTGCAAAGCCTGCCCCAGCACAAGTGTCTGCAGAAGGGAAAGACTTAGCAAGCTCAGACAGCACAGGCGTCGTCGCATGAGTACTTACCCTCACCCCAGACACCTCGAAGGCGTCTTCGAGGCGCCCCGCCCCGTAGGCCTGCAGCACTTGCGGGTCGACGCTGGTGGCCGCGTCATTCACAATCCCGCGCCACGCCCTCAGCGTCTCCAGGGGCGGCACGAAGTCCGCGGGGCTTACGCGCGCGGAGGCCCCGTGCTCCGCCGAGTGCTCCCCCTCCGGAATGAGCAGCGCCGCAAACAAGGCTGCAGGTGAGCACCGCAGGACATGAAAGAATACACCAGAATAAGCTAAGCCGCCCTACCTTCCGTAGCAGAAGGAGGGCCTCGGGGACTCGCCCCCTCACCCCCCGGCGGGGCGGCGGTGACGTAAACCCCCGTAGAAGCAATGGTCCCGCCGCGGGCAGAAGCCTCCGCGTTCGCGGCGGGCGACGGCTGTCCCTGCGCGGCGGGCGGCGTGGCCAGGAGGGTGGAAGGCGCATATGCCGCAGGGTCTCCGACACCTGCACTGGAGTCCCACAAGCTTCTGACGCCCGTGGCCACGACGAATCCCCGCGGCGTCCGGTGAAGCTCCGGCCGCACACATGGCCGTTTAGCCGGGGCAGCCAGCAGCGAAACCGCCCCCGCGGTCGCACCGCCCGGGGGCGAAGGTTCCGCGGTGGCAATTGTCGCAGGGGGCACCTTGTCGGGACCCGGAGCAGCAACTCCAGAACCCTCTGTGTTAATCGCACTATCCCAGGAAAAGCTAGTGCACACAGTATCACAAAGACAATTATCATGCGTAATGACAAACTTTATTTAGCTAATATGAGCCTGATGGCCAAAGTTTACAATAACAGCAAAATAAGACAGCGCAAGATAAACAATGTAGCAGCCCATCCAGCCTTCCCACAAGGCGAATGACTGTAAGACGTGGCCTAGTCGCAATCCTCACCGAAGTCGTCGAAGGCTTCCTCTGAAAGAGTTAGATATAGCAACATGAGTACAAAAAGTACTCCACAGGTTACACCAGGAGGTTTAACAGAATTGATGCATGCATATGGGATATCAAAGGAAGGCATAATATGGTTAATTTGCATAAAAGGCGACATTGAAGTAAATATCATAAGTAAGTGCAAAAGCTGAATTTGATATGATATATAGAAACAAGATTTTAACAAAATAATATCGTTAGTGCAGGCTCCAACCAAACACTAACCTATCCACGGGCATCCCACCCGGACCATCTTTTCCAAAAGTTCACGTATGGATTCCATCCATCCACACGCTTTCACTGCGCAACTCTGATGAATTCCATCCATACACCAGATTTCAATCTCTCACGGATTCCATCCATCCGCAAGGTTTTCATCTCTCGTGGATTCCATCCATCCACAAGGTTTTCGCAAACCATTTTGAAAACCAAAGTCTAATCCATGAAAAACATCACTCAGCTTGCCCATGACTGTGGGCACGGCTATCCAGGATAGGTTATACACTCTGCAGAGGTTGTACAGCTTTACCCACAAGACATGATCATCCCGGTTTGCCACGCGAGTTACACACTTCCTTAGGTGTGCGGCGGGGAGATCATGACAAGGCCTTTACAATGCAAAGCCTTCAACCTGGCCAAGACAACTCTAAGGTTTCACCCCGGTAAGGAATCCACCAGACCGGGACCCCCTCTTGAGCCGAGTGAGACTTCTCATGGCCTACGCCACGCTCACTTTCATCCTACGAATTGGCTCAGGTTGGGACCCGCAAATTATTCAGCCAGGGCTGTCCCATACCAGCCTTGTGGTAGTACGATAGGGCTTTGCAACAGTAGCTCACAGACCGGTCCTTAATCTGACTTAGGCCCAACCACAAACCCCTATGCACGACAATCAACCACTGCGGCTCCAACCAACAGGGCATGCCTGCACCCACCACTCTAACCAATTGCCTAAGTCTAAACCAGTTTTATATTTGTTTTCAAAATAATTCATAAACCTTCTTGACTCACCGAAGTCAAGAATACAGTTCAAAAGCTTATCATTTTATGTGAAACAATTCTTCCCACCCGAATTATTCTAAGCATGGCTAAGCAATTCCATAAATTGTTCTAGTTAATACTAATGTACCAACTAGGTTTTCATCTAAGGTGACAAGGTACGATCGTTCAATATCAACATTGGCCATACAAAGGAAATTGGGTGTAACTAAAGTTTTAAGCACATTTGAACTAATTTGAATAAAAGTACGCATGCAATAATAATTTAAAAACAACATAATTAATTTAAAATATTAGGTTCAACATGATCAAAGGTGTAACTTGCCTTGCTCGAAGACCTGGTGCGAATCGTTGGCGTCGTTCTCTCCGAATTCGTCGAAATCTACGCGCGAAGAACCAACCAAATAAATTCAAATAAAATTCAAATAAAATCAAAAATTCGAAGAATTTAGAAATTTGAACGGGTTAAATCGGAGTTAAAATGAAGAAGTTATGACCTTCGGAAGATTAACAGGAGGGAAAAAGGAAAAGGCTGGTTTCGGGAATTATTTTTGTACTGAACATGCTATTTATGACATCAGCAAATTTCGAATTTTCCGAGCGGGAAAAATGATTTGAATGACCGGTGGGCCCGGTCTACCGTGGACCAAGTCCGCGGACCACGGGGTTCGCCGACGTGGCACACCGGCCACATGGCGCCATGCGGGCGTGACGTGGAGGCCGCGGGGGCGGCGAGCGGCGGCGGGGTGAGGAGGGGCGCGGTGCACTCACCGGCGGAGGCGGGGAGGCCCGGGGCGGCCGGCGGCGGCGCAAGGAGGAGGCGGCGGTGGTGAAGCGCGGGCGGCGGCGGGAGTTGGCCGGGACGGCGGCGCACGGCGGCGGGAGAGCGGCCGAAGGGATGGGAGGGCGGCGGTGAGAGGGGGGGCCAAATGGTGAAGGAACCGGGCATGGGGAGAGGTTTTTATAGGTGGAGAGAGAAGAAACGGCCGCGGCTTTAGAGGGGATTAATGGGCAAAACGGCCGGCCGTGGGGGGGAAGTGATGAGGGGGCTTAAACGCACGCTTAAACGGGAATTAAAGTGGTAGTAACGGCCGGGATTAAAAGCTTTTATTTGGCTCTCATGGTGGAAGAGAGAGAAGGTGGGAGGAGGAAGAAGGTGAGGTTGAAGAAGGATATGACATATGGGTCCCATGTGTCATAGAGAGAGAGGAGAATGAAGGGGTACGGGCCGTCGGATTGTTGACACGTGGCAAGTGAGTGTTTCATGGTCTTTGGATTTTATGAAGGGGTAAGTGATCATGTGTGGCTAGGATTAAATCGTGGAGAGAGAGTGATTCAATCTGAGAGTGACACGTGGCGGGCTTGGATGAATTTGATTTTTATTTTCGGAATAAATTTCAGAAAATACTAGAAACTTTATAAACACTTAGAAAAATAATGTTTAATGTCTAAAAATTCCAGAAAAATCATAAAATATTCCTGGAAGCATTTTAGACTTTTCAAAAGTATTTTTAATTTCAGATTGGCATTTAATAATTTTATAAAATACTTTTTAACTTTGAAAATTGATTTTTAAATCCAGAAAATCACAGAAAAACCAAATAAAAGCCAAATGCTTTTAAATACTTAATTTGAAATGATATTTTTACAAAAACTCAAAATATCTTTTTTTATTTAATAGTAATTTTATGTTTTTTGTTAAATTACGTTTTGTAAAAGCCTTTTTCCAAAGTTGAAAACAGACAAATAAAATCTCCAAAATTTAGGCAACCAAAGAACACTTTATTTTATTTTAAATTAAATTAATTATTATTTTTTTCTTACTGAAATTTTGAAATAAACAGCTGGGCTGTTACACACCTCGTTTCCTCCCGTTGTCGGTAAAGGCAGCGTGGCTCCGTGCGCCCCCGTGGAGGGCGCCTCCGGCACCACAGCGGCCATGGCCAAAGGATCCACCTCAGCATCGCCGGTCCGGACGGGTTCCGCCTCGGCAACTTCGGTGGGCGGCGAGACTTCCCCACTCCGGCTGCTCGTGGCAAACCCACCGTCCGGGGCGCTCGCCGAAGATACCTCGCCTTCGGCGTCTGCGCCACCCACGCCTGAATCAGCATACCTTGCCGAGTCCGACTCCGCGACCGCCGCGCCCTCGGAAGCACTAGCAGCAGCAGTAGCAGCTGCCGCGCCAAGCCCGGCAGGCGCCCCGCTGCGGCCCCGCTTCCGAGACGGCGCCTTCTGCTTCTTCTTCTTCTTCCTCGCTGCACTGTCGTCTGGAGCGACACGGTCCAGCACGGCCAGGCCCAGGACCTCGCACACGCGATTTATTCGCCCCAGCCCCGCCTCGACGATAGCAGACGCACGCTGCTCGTGCTCCCTACCGGTGTACGGCCCTAGGAATGCGCGTGTGGCTTGCTCCGCCTCCTCCAAGCGAATCCCTGAAGCAAAGGAGATAGCATCAGCATATAGCGCATTTCGCGTGAACAAAGGACAGACGCGGTCGAGGCTTATGAGGACAGGAGGCGAGACTTCCACACTCCGGCTGCTCGTGGCAAACCCACCGTCCGGGGCGCTCGCCGAAGATACCTCGCCTTCGGCGTCTGCGCCACCCACGCCTGAATCAGCATACCTTGCCGAGTCCGACTCCGCGACCGCCGCGCCCTCGGAAGCACTAGCAGCAGTAGTAGCAGCTGCCGCGCCAAGCCCGGCAGGCGCCCCGCTGCGGCCCCGCTTCCGAGACGGCGCCTTCTGCTTCTTCTTCTTCTTCCTCGCTGCATTGTCGTCTGGAGCGACACGGTCCGGCACGGCCAGGCCCAGGACCTCGCACACGCGATTTATTCGCCCCAGCCCCGCCTCGGCGATAGCAGACGCACGCTGCTCGTGCTCCCTACCGGTGTACGGCCCTAGGAATGCGCGTGTGGCTTGCTCCGCCTCCTCCAAGCGAATCCCTGAAGCAAAGGAGATAGCATCAGCATATAGCGCATTTCGCGTGAACAAAGGACAGACGCGGTCGAGGCTTATGAGGACAGGAGGCGAGACTTCCCCACTCCGGCTGCTCGTGGCAAACCCACCGTCCGGGGCGCTCGCCGAAGATACCTCGCCTTTGGCGTCTGCGCCACCCACGCCTGAATCAGCATACCTTGCCGAGTCCGACTCCACGACCGCCGCGCCCTCGGAAGCACTAGCAGCAGCAGTAGCAGCTGCCGCGCCAAGCCCGGCAGGCGCCCCGCTGCGGCCCCGCTTCCGAGACGGCGCCTTCTGCTTCTTCTTCTTCCTCCTCGCTGCACTGTCGTCTGGAGCGACACGGTCCGGCACGGCCAGGCCCAGGACCTCGCACACGCGATTTATTCGCCCCAGCCCCGCCTCGGCGATAGCAGACGCACGCTGCTCGTGCTCCCTACCGGTGTACGGCCCTAGGAATGCGCGTGTGGCTTGCTCCGCCTCCTCCAAGCGAATCCCTGAAGCAAAGGAGATAGCATCAGCATATAGCACATTTCGCGTGAACAAAGGACAGACGCGGTCGAGGCTTATGAGGATAGGAGGGCGCCGGCAGCGAGCAGATCGATGGCTCAACATTGTCGTCTCGACGCCTCTCGGCGGCAAGACGCCAGCCGAGGGCAAGCGGTGCCACGCCATACGTCACGTACTCTTCGGCGAGGTCGCGCAAGTTGAAACGGGCGGCCACGCCTACGAGCCGCCGGGCCCTCCGCCTGTCTTCATCATCGAGCGTCGGCCGGGCGAGGGCTTGAACGCGATCGGTCGGCCTGTGCACTCAAGGCCGCTCCAGCTCTCCACACGGTGGTAGAATCACCGCTTCATCCAGTAAGACTCCCACTTCCCGCGAGTTGAGTTCGCAGGGAAGAGCTTCTTGAACGACGGACGAAGAATAAAGGTGACGCTACCGAAGCTCGACAGCGTCCCGTCCTTCCGGCCCTTGGGCTGGCACCGTGACTCGTGAAGGTAGGCGAACAACGAGGCGCTGGGCCAACACGCCCCCGAGCGCAAGGCCCAGCTATACACCGCGAGCCGGGCCACGGCGTTCGGAGTCAGTTGCGCCAGCTCCAGCCCGAAGGTCCGCAGCACGTCGCCCACGATATCCGCCGCCAGGATGCGAAGCCCCGCGTCGAAAAAGGCAACGAACACGACCGCCTCCGACCTCTCGGGATGCGGTTCCGTCTCATCGGCGGCGGGCAATCGCACCTCCTGGCGCTCGGACAACTTCCCCGTGCGAAGAAGCCCTTGGATCGTCTTCTCGGTCACGAGCGAGGGGCCTAGCTCGCCGGAGAACGCGCCTTCCTCCTTCGCCACCAGCCACTACTTGTCCGCCGCCGTCGGGTCGCGCTCTTGGAGCGCGTATTTGACCTTCAACAGCGAGGACCGCCGGCGAATGTCAAAGCCACCAACCGCCTGGCCGCGCTTACCACCGGAGTCCATCGCCTCCCACGGAGAGATTGAAGCAGTGAAGACATCGCGAAAGTATAGAGGGCGGAGCAGACAGAAAAGAAGGCGTAAAGGTGCGGGGACGCTGTTACGGGGGGGCTATTTCAAGCCACCTTGCCCATACCGCCGCTTCCGAAGCGTCGCAACGATCCGCGTGCCGGATGCAGCCGCAGCGGTGTAAAGGTCCGCCCCGCACGATTCCCCGTAGCTAAAAACGAAGTGTTGCGACGGTCCGCGTACGGGACGCGACCGCAGTCGTACGAGCGCCCGCCCAGGGCAATGCCCCATACCCGAAGCTGGAAGGCCACAACCACAAGCGCCAAGGGCCGTCACAGCACGACGCTACCTAGCTGCTATTAAAGGCGCACTAATGGGCCGGGGGATCACAACAGCTTCGGTGCTGCGCCATTTATCGCCCGCCCCGTGTCCCCTTTACCTAGGGAAGAGGCGAGCGGCCGCGAGCACGCAACCGTCCACATCCCGCCACGCACCAATCATAGGCCACCACGTGCCCTGTGCGCGTCCAGGCGAATCGAACGGTACAGGAACCTAACCCTGGCAGACCGGGGACTGGCGTGATTCCAGGAACCTTTATAGCGCAAGACCGCATCGCGAGATCCCAAGTCACCGCACGCGTGGCGGTGTTCGCGAGACGAGGGAGCCAGCTCCGCTGCCACCCGTTCGGAGGGTAGGGGACGGAGCGCGCGCGTCTACTCCGGCTGGGCGCCAGCTCCGCTGCCACCCGTTTGAAGGGTAGGGGGCGGAGCGCGCGCGTCTACTCCGGCTGGGCGTCAGCTCCGCTGCCACCCGTTCGAAGGGTAGGGGACGGAGCGCGCGCGTCTACTTCGGCTGGGCGCGAGCTCCGCTACCACCCGTTCGAAGGGTAGGGGGGCGGAGCGCGCGCGTCTACTCCGGCTGGGCGCCAGCTCCGCTGCCACCCGTTCGAAGGGTAGGGAACGGACGCGCGCGTCTACTTCGGCTGGGCGCCAGCTCCGCTGCCACCCGTTCGGAGGGTAGGGGACGGAGCGCGCGTGTCTACTTCGGCTGGGCGCCAGCTCCGCTGCCACCCGTTCGAACGGTAGGGGGCCGGAGCGCGCGCGCCTACTCCGGCTGGGCGCCAGCTCCGCTACCACCCGTTCGAAGGGTAGGAGACAGAGCGCGCGCGTCTACTTCGGCTGGGCGCCAGCTCCGCTGCCACCTGTTCGGAGGGTAGGGGATGGAGAGCACGCGTCTACTGCGGCTGGGCGCCAGCTCCGCTGCCACCCGTTCGCAGGGTAGGGGACGGAGCGTGCGCGTCTACTCCGGCTGGGCGCCAGCTCCGCTGCCACCCGTTCGAAGGGTAGGGGGGCGGAGCGCGCGCGTCTACTCCGGCTGGGCGTCAGCTTCGCTGCCACCCGTTCGAAGGGTAGGGGACGGAGCGCGCGCGTCTACTTCGGTTGGGCGCCAGCTCCGCTGCCACCCGTTCGGAGGGTAGGGGACGGAGCGCGCGCGTCTACTTTGGTTGGGCGTCAGCTCTGCTGCCACCCGTTCGAAGGGTAGAGGATGGAGCGCGCGTGTCTACTTCGGCTGGGCGCCAGCTCCGCTGCCACCCGTTCGAAGGGTAGGGGACGGAGCACGCGCGTCTACTTCGGCTAGGCGTTGCAAAGGCGGAGGTCTTGTCCCGCAAAGTCTGCCTCGTTTTCCTTAACAGACCACCTACAGTGCATCAACATAAAAGGTGATGCCGGCGGGCTCCATCAGGAATGTCGACTGTAGGTAGGCCTGTTAAGAAAAGCAAGGCAGACCGTGCTGTCGCCTGCGGAAGCACGGTGCAGGGGCAGGAAGCGCGGCTGGCTGTCGATAACCGGCGTTGATCAAGCTCCCAAGAAAAATGGACCTCCTTCTGTGCATCAACACTCCCCAAGCCGTTCAGCGTCACCCAGGAATGTTGATGCACGGCAAGAGCCCATTTTAGGGGAGCAGCTTCTATCACAATATACACAGGAGCAACGCCGCGCCAGCGCTATATATATATACCCCGTCAGCAGGGGAGCCAACCGGCGGAAGGCCAATCGGCAGAAGTCCAACTGCCGGGAGTCCGCCGCCATATTAATGGTCACGACGCCTCAAACGCCCACACCGCGCCAAGCACGCTTCACCACATGGACGGCCGGCAGACCAAGAGTCGCGGCACGTCCCTTATCACTTAAGGCTCATGCGACGGATCAGGGGCCCGCTACACTGTCCTGTGCCGGTGCAACGCCCCCGGCGCGCGTCTACTCCGGCTGCAGCCCGGCCCCGGGTCAAGTTTGGAAAAGTTCACAGGCCGCGGGGACGGAGGGGGCCAAAGGACTCGGCTACATGGCTTCGGCCCCGTGAAGCCCTTTACCATGAGAGGCTCCTGTTGTAGGGGTGGCCCCCACCTAAACCCAGCAGGCCCGGTAGGAGATTATATGGCCCAGAATAGGCCATGTGTAATGACATAAGTGCCCCCAGAGGGGATAACCAGATGTAAGGGTACAACTGTAAAAGCACTCCTCATGTGTACATATATATGAGTACAGGCCATGGGGGGGGAGGCGGAGATCCATCACTCCCCACTACCATCTCTCTCTCTCTGTTTGGCCCGTAGCCACAACATTTATATTACGCTTAAAAGGTGGGATTCCGCAGAAAGTTCTTTACGGTTGGCCTAGCCGACACAAGCAAAGAACAAAAGTTTTCACCATGGAAAAACTAATCAAACGAAATCCAAGAAAACTAGAAGGGTGCAGCCTCCTTATGATGAGGACATCTCTATTACACATTCTTCATCCACTTCAAGTGTACATGACAAAGCTAGTGATGAGGCTCCAAAAGGTCCTATGACAAGAGCAAGAGCTAAGCTACTTCAACAACAGGTGCCTTTGTTTCTTAGAGAATCTTCTATTATGTTAGATGAGAATAGCATACTACCTAATGCAAATATGTTGTGTTCTCAGATTTGAAGCAACAGAAGATCAAGTGGAGAAGGACCAAGTGGCCACGAGCCATGAGAAGAAGAGTCCATGCAGGCAAGGGGCTAATCAACGGAAGGCCACGTGATCATATATCTCATGGCATGCACAAGATGTGGCCTGCGTGCCAAAGGGTGACCGAGCCCAACTCAATCTCGGTCTTGTAATAGGATAGGGGTTTAGCCCGAAAATAAAGGAAATAGATTGCTAAGTTTTAGGAATTAGAATAGGACACCTTGACCGAATAAGGGATTGATTCGGCCAAGACTTTCCTTGCGTGAGTTCGGGGAGGCACTATAAAACCCCCTTGTATCCCCTTTGTTTTGCTCAGACCACGTTTGAGAAAAATCAAACGACTAAAGCTTTCGAGTTTAGCATTGCTGCCGAAATTCCTAAGGGAATTAGGAGTGTCTTCTTCAATCAAGATCATTCAGCCTTTCCGTTGGGAATTGGGTGCACGATAGATCTTCGCTTGGTGGTTGGTGAAATCAACACGAGTGTGTTTTGGTCATGTCGACATGCATTTTAAATCCGTTCGAGTCAATGTGAAACTTTCCTCCAAGACGGATTAACAAGTGTTGATGGAGGCGAGGTGCCCGATCTTTTGATGGGATTGATAACTATCGATTTGGGTGGAGATGACCCTCACGATCCGACTACAACCGTACGACTACGTTTGCGTCTTAGCAATCGCTGAACCAACTCCGAGATGTTATTGATCTAGCTGGAAGCGCGATCAACCTGAACACGAAATTCAATCCCTGCGAGCAATCGAAGAACTAGCAAGAATAAGATGTAGGCAATTTGATATTGCGAATAATATTGAAGCATAGATGAAAACAAAGTTGGGATTCTGAAGCTGTCTTGACAGGTGGTCATCCGACACAACTGAAAAACAGAAGTTTGCACAATGGCTAAACCTAAACTCAACGAAATCCAAGTTCTAGCAAGGGAGGTGGCGGCTCCTTTATAGGGAGAATGACCAGGGGTTACAAGGCCCATGGGCCCAAGTGGTTGTGACGCATCACCCTTTTTGACTCGGACTCAGAAACTAATGTGGACTCGTTTGATGATTGCGGCCAGCTCGGATGGAATTTGAAGATGGGGTTGACTCCGCTGGAAATTAGACTTCATAAGCTTTCCATGAAGTACAAGAACATCCCAAACGGAGTCCGTATGAGGAAGTTATGACCGTTTGAATTTGGTACCATCGCAGCAGTCCGAATCTGATTCCAGAACTTGTCTAACTCGAATTCGTGCTTGACTTGGTCCCAAAGTGACGTGGTGACCTCCGTTATTCCTTCCATGCATGTCCATGACTCCATGTCCCTTTCCTTCGTCCTTTCCCAAGTTCCTAAGCACAATTAAATCACTTGCATTAGGTAGCGGTCTATTCTCGGTAACATATGAACCTAGGAATGAGTTCACCTGGTAATTAAGTTGACGAGCACGAGCTCGAGTAAGTGGTCCTTGCAACACATGTTGTGGATGAGTTGTAACCATGGAAGGGATGTCCTCATCATCCTCCCCTTCTTGCATTTGAGTCGTCCGCGACTCAAACTCGTCCTCTTCTCCCAAGAAGGGCTTCAAATCTGCAATGTTAAAAGTAGGACTAACCCCAAAATCTGCAGGCAGGTCAAGCTTGTATGCATTATCATTAATCTTTTCTTACACCTTGAAAGGACCATCAGCTCTTGGCATCAATTTTGATTTTCTCAATTCGGGGAACCTATCTGTTTTAAGTGCAACCATACAAGATCTCCAGGTTTAAAAGTCAAATGTTTCCTCCCCTAACTACCGGCAAGTTTATATCTAGCATTCATGCGCTCTATATTCTCCTTAGTTGTCTCATGCATTTTTAAAATCAATTCAGCACGTTGTTTAGCATCAGGGTTCAATTTCTCCGAAGATGGAATGAGCATTAAATCAATAGGAGCACGAGGCACAAAACCATGAACAACTTCAAAAGGGCACATCTTTGTAGTAGAATGCAATGAACGACTATAAGCAAACTCAACATGAGGCAAGCATTCTTCCCACATTTTTAAATTCTTTTTCAACACAGCCCTAAGCATGGTAGACAAAGTTCTATTCACAACCTCAGTTTGTCCATCAGTTTGGGGATGACAAGTAGTAGAAAATAACAGCTTTGCATGTCTACGGTTCAGCTTACCTTGACTTCGAATATGCTTTAAAGATTCATGATCAGAATGTATAACAAATTCTTTGGGCCATAAATAATGTTGCCAAGTCTCTAAGGTTCGAAACAGGGCAGATAACTCCTTATCATAAGTAGAATAGTTCAAACTAGGCCCACTCAATTTCTCACTGAAGTATGCTATAGGTTTGCCTTCTTGTAACAACACACCACCTAAACCAATTCCGCTTGCATCACATTCTAGCTCAAAAGTCTTATTGAATTCAGGGAGTTGGAGTAGAGGTGCATGATGAGGCGATGGGGTCCCGATCTTCCGATAGGATGATAACTATCGATTTTGGTGGAGGTGACTCTTGCGATCCGACTACAACCGTACGACGTCGCTTGCGCCTTAGCAATCGCTGAACCACACTCCAAGTCGTTATCAACCGTGCCAAGAACGCGGTTGACCTGACCACGAAGGTCTATTCCTGCATGCAACCGAAGAACACGCAAGAACAAGGATAGTGAGGAACCTGAAACTTGCTAGATATAAAAGTCGCACAAGGATAGTTGAGGTTCTGTAACACGAATCTGTTGGTCTAGCCGACACAAGAGACAACGTGGAGTTTGCACATAGGGCTAAACTGATCTAAATAAAACCTAACCCTAAAAGCTATGAATAAAATGCTTATATAACCCCTTGGGACGTCCAAGTGCACACCCTAGGGTTACAAGGCCCATGGACCCAAGTGGAGGTGGCGCAGCACCCTTTTTGACTCGGATTCAGAAACCAACGTGGATTGTTTTGATGATTCCGGCCGGCTCAGATGGAATTTGATGATGAGGTTGGATCCGTTGAAATTTAGACTTGATAAGCTTTTCAAGAAGTATAAGAACGTCCCAAACTGAGTCCGTATGAGGAAGTTATGCCCGTTTAAACTTATACCATTACAGCAGTCCGAATCCGATTCCAGTACGCACCCAATACGGACTCTTTTGATGATTGCGGTGCATACAGAAGGAATTTAGAGGTGATACCAGATCCATTGGAAAGAGGATGAGAAAATATTTCCAACAAGTACTCGTGGACCTCAAACGGACTTCATATGTGAAAGTTATGCACATTTGAAGTTGGGCCTGTCAGGCTGAATCCGAATTGATCTGGAGGCCGAATTGGATTCTAAAACATGTCCATCTTGAACTCTTGATTGAATTGGTGTAAAAGTGACGTGGTGCTGTAAAAATATATATTTTCATCATTAGGTAGAATCATATTCTCATTTAAAATATGTTGAGGCTGAAGAAACGAATTCACCTTTAGTTCAATCTTGATATTGGGCGCTATTGTCGTATGTGTTTGTGGCGTGGTCACATCATCCTCCCCTTCTTGATAGAAAATCGTCCTCGGTTTTAACAAATGTGTAGCCTCACGTATCGCATGATCTTGATCATAAATCTCAGTATATAACAATAGACGCAACAAACTCTCATTATGTAATATCATAAGTTCTTTGTCAAACAAAGTGAAACCTGTTTGAAACGGACTCACCTGATAATTTAAGTGATGCGTAGGAGTTTTTGTAATTGGAACAACAAGCATAGCAAATATGGTTGTATTCATAGAGTACATGTTCTCATCAGTGCATGTGTTAACTTATCTTTGAATGTGGTGAAGGCGTTCTCCTGTGCGGCGCCCCAAACAAATGGCATGCCCTTCTTGGTAAGCTCATTCAATGGTACGGCGATGGTGCTGAATCCTTCACAAAGCGGCGGTAGAACCCAGGAAGTCCTAAAAAGGTCCGCACCCGTGTGACCGTGTTAGGAGTCGGCCAACTTTGTATTGCCTCAACCTTGGCTTGATCAACTTCAATTCCCTGTGGAGTAACAACATAGCCAAGAAACGACACTCGATCGGTGCAAAAGGTGCACTTCTCAAGGTTACCGAATAGGCGTGCACCACGTAAAGCATTAAAAACAGCACGTAAATGGTCAAAATGTTCCTCTAATGATTTGCTATATATCAGTATATCATCAAAATAAACAACAACAAATCTACCAATGAAAGCACGCAAAACATCGTTCATTAATCTCATGAAGGTACTAGGTGCATTAGTTAAACCAAAAGGCATTACTAACCACTCATATAACCCGAACTTAGTTTTAAATGCCGTTTTCCATTCATCACCTAATTTCATGCAGATTTGATGATAGCCACTACGCAAATCAACCTTGGAAAAGACAACAGAGCCACTCAATTCATCATGCATATCTTCTAACCTAGGAATAGGATGACGATACCTAATGGTGATATTATTGATTGCTCTACAATCCACACACATGCGCCATGATCCATCTTTCTTTGGTAATAAAATGACCGGAACCGCACAAGGGCTAAGAGATTCGCGCACATACCCTTTATCAAGCAACTCTTGAACTTGATGCTGAATTTCTTTAGTTTCTTCTGGATTGCTCCTGTATGATGCTCGGTTGGGCAATGATGCCCCAGGGATTAAATCAATTTGATGCTCAATCCCACAAAGAGGTGGCAGTCCCGACGATATGTCCTTTGGAAATACATCTTTGTACTCCTGCAAAATGTTAGTGACAGCAGGTGGCAAAGAAGAAGGTATATCCTCAAATGAAAACAAAGCTTCTTTGCAAATTAATGCAAAGCAAATAGAATTACTACCATCCAGTTCAGTCATATAAGATTTGGTAGCAAGAAAACAAGCACCTTTCAATTTAATTTTTTATTCTTGTCATGAACAGATTTAGGTTCTTTCTTTTTTATGTTGCTCAAGCTCTTTTGCTACAATCTGATTTTCGCTCTCAGTATTCTCCTCACTTTTCTCTTTTCTAGCTCTAGCAAGGTCATCTTTAACAATTTGTTCAGGAGTCATAGGATGCAGCATAATTTTCTTTCCCTTGAACATGAAAGAGTATTGATTATTCTTACCATGATGTACACAATCAGTATCGTATTGCCAAGGTCTTCCTAATAACAATGAACAAGCTTGCATAGGAACAACGTCGCAATCAACGTAATCGTCACGGATAAAAAGTTATGACCGAAACAATAGGACGGATGAAAAATATAGTTTCCTTTTTGTGAGAGTTCGTATCTAAAACCATATAGGGTTGAGTTGTACTTGGTTTGGGGACCATATGGACGTCCCAAGGGGCTATATAAGCCTTGTATTGGCAGCCTTTAGGGCTCAGACCACGTTTGAGAAAAATCAATCTACTAAAGTTTTCGAGTTTAGCATTGCTGCTGAAATTCCTTATGGAATTAGGAGTATCTTCTTCAATCAAGATCGTTTAGCCTTTCCGCTGGGAATTGGGTGCACGATAGATCTTCACTTGGTGGTCGGCGAAATTAACACGAGTTTGTCTTGGCGGATTAAAGAGTGTTTGTCCCTTGCAATGGCATTGGAGGATCATTACGATTCATCAAGACTCCCGTGAGTATCAATCCTATGTCGAGAAGATCGGACGACCCCGTATCATCTTGGTATCAGAGCGCGGTTTACTTGGTAAGATCTTATCCCTTTAAATTCCAGTTTATTACTTGCTGTCCTATAATCCATAAACCGAAAACACAAAAAAAAAATCCAAACCCTTGTTTCGTATCTGCTATTTTCGTGAGTTTTATTAAGTCTTGATCCATTAGAAATTTTGTTTACGTGCTGATCTTTGTGTTCCTTCGCGTAACTTGATCTTGTGTCCCCATAAAAAAAAGTAGATTCAATTTACTCTTGAGCTGAGTCTGTATCCATAACTCCTCTCAGATCAATCCGAGTACAACCCTAGAATCCAAGTCGGTTTTGGCTAAGCTGTCCACTTCCGAATCCGTTTGGAAGTTGCCATCTGAAACCAACTCTAGGGAGGTGTTAGTGTTTGATGAGGCGATGGGGTCCCGATCTTCCGATAGGAGGATAACTATCGATTTTAGTGGAGGTGACCCTTGCGATCCGACTACAACCGAACGACGTCGCTTGCGCCTTAGAAATCGTTGAACCACACTCCAAGTTGTTATCAACTGTGCTAAGAACGCGGTTGACCTGACCACGAAGGTCTATTCCTGCATGCAATCGAAGAACACGCAAGAACAAGATAACAAGCAATCTGAAATTGCAAATATATAAATTGAGATCAAAAGGTGGGATTCCGAAGGCTATCTTAACAGGTGGCCGTCCGACACAACTGAAGAACAGAAGTTTGCATAATAGCTAAACCTAAACTCAACGAAATCCAAGTCCTAGCTGAGGAGACGGCGGCTCTTATATAGAGAAAACGACCCCTAGGGTTACAAGGCACATGGGCCCAAGTGGTGGTGGCGCAGCACCTTTTTTGACTCGGACTTAGAAACCAACGTGGACTCTTTTAATGATTGCGGCCGGCTCAGCCAGAATTTGAAGATGAGGTTGGATCCATTGGAAATTATATTTCGTAAGCTTTCCATGAAGTACAAGAACGTCCCAAACGAAGTCCGTATGAGGAATTATGTCCGTTTAAACTTGCACCATTGGAGCAGTCCGAATCCGATTCCACTACGTGTCCAACATGGACTCTTTTGACGATTTCGGCCGGCTCAAATAGAATTTGAAGATGGGGTTGCATGCTTTAGAAATTAGACTTGATAAGCTTTCCAACAAGTACTCATAGACCTCAAACGGACTTCGTATGTGAAAGTTATGCACATTTGAAGTTGGGCCTGTCAGGCTGAATCCGAATTGATTTGGAAGCCGAATTGGATTCCAAAACGTGTACGACTTGAACTCTTGCTTGAATTGGTGTAAAAATGATGTGGTGCTGCCAAAATATATATTTTCATTATTAGGTAGCATCGTATTCTTATTTAAAATATGTTGAAGCTGAACAAACGAATTCACCTATAGTTCAATCTTGATATTGGGCGCTATTGTCGTATGTGTTTGTGGCGTGGTCACATCATCCTCCCCTTCTTGACAGAAAACCGTCCTCGGTTTTAACATATGTGTAGCCTCACGTATTGCATGATCAAGTTGGGCCTTTCAGGCTGAATCCGAATTGATCTGGAGGCCGAATTGAATTCCAAAACGTGTACGACTTGAACTCTTGCTTGAATTGGTGTAAAAATGACGTGGTGCTGCCAAAATATATATTTTCATTATTAGGTAGCATCATATTCTCATTTAAAATATGTTGAAACTGAACAAACGAATTCACCTTTAGTTCAATCTTGATATTAGGTGCTATTGTCGTATGTGTTTGTGGCGTGGTCACATCATCCTCCCCTTCTTGACAGAAAACCGTCCTCGGTTTTAACATATGTGTAGCCTCACGTAATGCATGTTCTTGATCATAAATCTTAGTACATGATAACAAACGCAACAAACTCTCATTATGTAATATCATAAGGTCTTTATGAAACAAAGTAAAACATCTTTGAAACGAGCTCACCTGATAATTTAAGCGATGCGTAGGAGCTCTTGTAATTGGGACAACAAGCATAGCAAATATGGTTGTATCCATAGGGGTCATGTCCTCATCAGTGTTCGCGTTGGCTTCCTTGAACACCATACTGCCAAACACCACACATACGAGCTTCACTTATATCCTTTGAATACTTGACACTAGTCATTGATATTGCATTGAGGGCTGCTCCTAAATACTTATAGCTGAACATTGGGTTTGTGCATCACCACTCCGCCCGATCAAAAAAAATTCAAAGTTTAGAGAAAGAGATATTTACCTTTATACCCCTACCTTCCACAAAACGTTTGTGACCCATATACCTTAACAGACTCAGAATAGTGAGTTGAACATATTTGGGTGATTGGCAAGGTAGCAAAAAAAAAAAGCGAGCAAGAAAAAAAAGAAGAGAGAAGGCTGATTGGGTGAATGGTTTTAGTTCATATTTTCAGTTTTAGTGACTAAAATTCTTGAGCAATCCTATGCCCTCTATTCTTGTTATTGCAATTGGCTAGCGTCTCTCCTAGTACTTGATGAAAACGAGCTATTGTTCCTAATTGTTTCTATTTAACTCATTCCTTTGTTGCATTGAGTCACATTAATCATTGCGTGTGCGTTCATACACATCACTTATATCTATTGGATCAGCACATAGGCAATATTTTCTAGCTTGGATTATTACTTAATTTTACAACATCGTGAAACTCAGATCGTGTAGGATAAAAACTTCCTAACCAAGCTCCACAAAATATCCTTTGCCGTGCAATTGTGAGTCACTCTTAAATCCGCTTGATTATCACTTGTTATTGAAACCACCTCCAAGTGTAAGTTTCTTTTGGCCTCAATTCACTTCGGAAAGGTAAGAACTTTACTTGGGAGAGGAAAAGTGAGATTGAGTGACTCCACATATTACCCATATATTGTGGCTTTTGTGTCTTCTTTGTGCTACTAACCATGTCAGGTGGAGACGACAACATGGGAGAGGAGCATGGTCTGAATTCCCCGGTGACTCGCTTTCAACATCAGGCATCAAAAAGTACATTGCAACAACAGCTCCAATCAGGCACCACTGCTAAGCATGTACAACTTAAGGCGGACATGCAGGATTTCCGTATTGAGCTCAATCAACAAATGAAGGTGTTACACAAAAACATTGTGAATGATATTGTGCAAGCACTTCGTCCCCAACAAGAAGAAGATAGCTTTGTTCCTTTCTATGGCAGTGACGATCCAGAGGAGTATCTTGAGTGGGAATGGCGAATGGAGAAAGTGTTTAGATTTCAGAAACTTTCCAAAGACCAAGAGGTGATGCGTGCCACGAGGGAGTTTGAAGACTATGCTTATAGTTGGTGGCAACAACTAATTGGAAAACAATTCATTAAATCTTGGTCAGATTTGAAGGCGTTCATGAGAAGCGAGTTTGTGCCATCCTATTATGTGCAGGAATTGCTTCACCATCTGGAGAATATCACACAAGGGAGTAATACTGTCCAAGATTACTATTTTGAACTGCAAGATGCGATGCGTCGTGCTGGTGTCACTAGTCCATCAAGGGAGAAGGCATACTTCAGGGGTGGCTTAAATTCTAAGATCGCCACTGCACTTCAACATAAATATTTTAGTAGCATGCATGATCTTGTGAATTGTGCTATTGAGGAGGAGAAGATGACCGAGCATGGGACTTTCTATTCGGTAAAGGAGACATCTTGTGCTGCCCTAATGACACATACAACATTTAAGATGCGTCAAAACCCATGTGAGAATGAGAGCCATATAGCCAAATTGAGTGAGAGTGATAAAAAGAGTGAGTTGTGTGATCCCACCATATGTGAGTTCGATCGCATCCAAATTGAGAGTGTGAGAGGAACACCAAAAGAGAAGAAAGAGGTAGATGATGGACAAAGTGAGGTTGATTTTGAAACTAACGCATTAATGTCTACTTCTAGTGTTATTTCTCACATTGTGCAGGTTGAAATTGAAGATGAGGAATTAAGCATTCAACAACCGGCATCATTGGAAGTCAAAGATGAGGAGATAACCACGGTTGAAGATGAAGTACTTGCTGTCCCGTTGTTACATCATGATGATTTAATACCTACAACACCTATATCAACTGAGGAGAACAAGAAAGGTAACAATATTGGCGCTGAAATTAATTGTGAAACGGTGAGTACCTGTGAGAACTCATATGTGCGAATGAAAATTCCATATTCTGAAATTTCTTTGCTCAATTTACATAACGTGGAATTGATTACTCATAAGGAAGTTCTTACTCGAATATCTCCTAGTGATTATTTGTGCTATATCATGTTTGATGATCCTAGAGAGCTATCTAGTGTGATTGAGAATGTTGCTGAAATTTCATGTTTAAAATCACTAGTTAGTACCTATGCATATACATATAAGTTCAATTTGATTGGAAATTATGGTATAGATGATAAGTTTTATGTTTACCGAATATGCATTACATGTGATAAGCTTACTGAATTGAAATTGCATATTTTGGATAAACAAACTTTTGTGCCATATCATGATCACAATGAGATAAGTTTCGACAATAGTGCTTCCTGTTTTAAAAGATTTCTTAAGCTACTTATTCATCCTTTAATGTACAATCATGTACAAATAATCAGAGTAGCGCAGTTGAAGCATGGAAGGAACTAAAAATTCTCTCCCCCATATTTGAACAACTTAATTTGGTTTGGCCCATTAATGACTTGTTCATGTGCTTTGCAAAGTAGAGGACGACTTTTTCTCATGGGAGGGAGAATGATATGAAAGACAATATTGCAATGTATACATCTTATGGTTGTTGTTATATTTATTGGTTTGTGTGGAACAACAAGAATGACACAATAATTGATTCATATATATACCATGCATATGTGTTTTTCTTTTTATCTACTACGCCTTCAGATGTTCTTTATATGCTAAGCAAAAGAAGTGTTGATCACAAATATATATACCATGCATATACGTTGTATTCCTTGCTTAGTACAATTTCAGGCTACCAAAAGCCGAGGACGGCTTTTCTTGAAGAAGGGGAGGATGATGCGGATACGCGCATACTTAGCACTTTTCTGTCAAATACATTATTTCACTGGAAAGAAGTATTGAGCCGCACTAAATATTGTCAGGTGAATTTGTTTCTTAATGAATTTCCTTCTATTCATGGGAGCGATATACTACCTTATGCCAAATTCTTGTTTATTATTAGGTTGAATATTATGATGATTCCGGGGCCAAAGCAATGGAGAAGCACAAGGAGGTAAGAAGCTCATGCAGTGGGAGAGCAAAACGGAGGAGCCCAAGGACTTAAACTACAAGATTTGGATAAGATTTTCAAGCCAAATTCGGACTTCCCACGTGCTCAATCCAATTCAAACTTGGAGTCAACTCAGGATTCAACTCGGATTTGGTTCGGGACAGCCTGACAGGCAGTTACTAAAAACGCCATAACTTTCACAAACGGAGTCCGATTCAGGTGTTTTTGTACTCATTGGAAAGATAATTTCAAGGGATACGCAATGGATCTAGTCCCACCTTCAAATCCGTCATGTATGAAAATTTATGACTGAAACAATTGGACGGGTGAAAAATATAGTTTCCTTTTGGTGAGAGTTCATATCTAAAACCATATAGGGTTGAGTTGTACTTGGTTTGGGTACCATATGGACATCCCAAGGGGCTATATAAGACTTGTATTGGCAGCCTTTAGGGCTCAGACCACGTTTGAGAAAAATCAATCTACTAAAGTTTTCGAGTTTAGCATTGCTGCTGAAATTCCTTATGGAATTAGGAGTATCTTCTTCAATCAAGATCGTTTAGCCTTTCCGCTGGGAATTGGGTGCACGATAGATCTTCACTTGGTGGTCGGCGAAATCAACACGAGTTTGTCTTGGCGGATTAAAGAGTGTTTGTCCCTTGCAATGGCATTGGAGGATCATTACGATTCATCAAGACTCCCGTGAGTATCCATCCTACGTCGAGAAGATCGGACGACCCCGTATCAAAAACAAAGTTGTGATTCCGAAGCTGTCTTGACAGGTGGTCGTCCGACACAACTGAAGAACAGAAGTTTGCACAATGGCTAAACCTAAACTCAACGAAATCCATGTCCTAGCAAGGGATGTGGCAGCTCCTTTATAGGGAGAACAATCAGGGGTGGCGTCCAAGTGCACACCCAAGGGTTACAAGGCCCATGGGCCCAAGTGGTGGTGGCGCAGCACCCTTTTTGACTCGGACTCAGAAACCACCGTAGACTCTTTTGATGATTGCGGCTGGCTCGGATGAAATTTGAAGTTGAGGTTGGATTTGTTGGAAAGTAGACTTCATAAGCTTCCAATGAAGTATGAGAACGTCCCAAACGGAGTCCGTATGAGGAAGTTATGCCCGTTTGAACTTGGTACCACCGCAGCAGTGGTCCTTGCAACACTTGCTGTGGATGAGTTGTATCACGGAAGAGTTGTCCTCATTAAGTACTACAAGCTCTGTGCCTACGAAATCGAGATATGAAATGAAACTGAGTGCCAACGCCCCAAATGGACATCATTCGTTGCCTAGTCATGTCGGCATGTATTTTGAATCCGACTAAGTCAGTCTGAAACTTTTCACCGTGTCGGGTTCTGACAGCATGATAAGTTTCATACATTCAAAATCACGGCACAAATTGAAACTGAGTGCCAAACACCTCGAATAGTCTTCATTTGCGCCCTTGGCCATGTCTGCATGCATTTTGAATCTATCTGAGTCGGTGTGAAACTTTTGTCATCGATGGGTTGCAATTAGTACTATAAGCTCCACGCGTACGAAATCATGGGACAATGGGAAACTGAGTACCAAACACCCTGAATGGACTTCATTAGCTCCCGAGGGCATGTTGGTATGCATTTTGATTCCAATCGAGTCAATGTGAAACATCATGACAGGCTCCAATAATAACTATGAGCTACACGAAAGCGAAATCAAGCCACGAATTAAGCTGAGTGCCACACACCTAGAATGGACCACATTTGCCCCCTATGTTATGTCAACATGTATTTGGAATCCATCCGAATCGGTGTGGAACTTTTCTCCACGACGAGTTCCAATATGTTTTATAAGCTGCATGAGTTGGAAATCAAGGAACCAAAATACCCTGAATGAACTTCATTTGAGCCCCCTGGTCATGTTGGCATGCATTTCGAATCCATCCGAATCGGTGTGAAACATTCCTCTACGACGGGTTCCAATAAGTTCTGAGTGCCCACGAAAATGAGGCATGAAATAAAATTAAGAACCAAACACCTCGAATGGACTTCATTTGCTGCTTAGGTCATGTCAGCGCACAACATGAATCCGACTAAATCGGTGTGAAACTGTCCACAATGTCGGGTTCTGACGGCATGATAAGTCCCATTCTGACGGCAAATACCCTGAATGAACTTCATTTGCACCGTTCGTCATGTTGGCTTGCATTTCGAATCCGTCCGTGTCGATGTGAAATTTTGCTCTCCGACGAGTTCCAATAAGTACAGAGTTCCCACGAACTCAAGGCATGAGTTGAAACTTAGTGCCAAACGCCCCGAATGGACTTCATTCGTTACCTAATCATGTCGGCATGCATTTTGAAACCAACTCAGTTTGAAACTTAGTGCCTAGGCATGAATTGAAGACTTGGTTGGGTTCGGACGGCATGATAAGTTGTATTTGTACGATATTGATGCACAAAATAAAATTGAGTGTAAAACACCCCGAATGGACTTCGTTTGCATTGTTGGTCATGTCCGTATGCATATTTGAATCTGTCCAAGTTGGTGCGGAATCTCCATGATGAGTTCCAACTAGCACTACATGTTCCATGCGTACAAAATCTAGGGACGAAGCGAAACTGAGAGCCAAACACCGTAAATAGACTTCAACACCGCCCAAGGTCATGTCGGTATGCATTTCGAATCCGTGCGAGACGGTGTGAAACATTCCTCCACGATGGATTCCAATAAGTACTACAAGCTTAATGCGCATGAAACCGAGACACGGAATGAAACTGAGTACCAAATACCAAGAATAGACCTCATTCTTGGCGTTGGTCATGTCGGCATCCTCTCCGAATCCATTTGAGTTGGTGTTCAAATTTCCTCTACGACGTGTTCCAATAGTACAATAAGCTCCATGCGTTTGAAATGGAGGGACGAAGGCAAACTGAGTGTCGAACACACAGAATGGACTTCATTAGCACCTGAGGTTATGTCGGTATGCATTTTGAATATGTTGCGTCAATGTGAAACATCCTTCCACGACGGGTTCCAATGTGTTCTTTAAGCTCCACGCAAGTGAAATTGTTCCACGAAATGACATTGACCTTATTTGCACCGTAAGATATGTCAACATGCATTTTGAAACCATCCGAGTCGGTGTGGACTATCCTCCATGACGGGTTACAGTATGTACTAAAGCTTAATGCGTATGAATCAAGGCAGAAATGAAACAGAGCAGCAAACACCCAGAATAGACCTCATTCATGCCCTTGGTCATGATGACGTGCATTTCAAATACATCCGAGTCGGTGTGAAACTTTCCCCCACGATGGGTTCCAATTAGTACTACAAGCTCCATGTGTACAAAATCGAGGGACGAAGGCAAACTGAGTGCCGAACACCCAAAATGAACTTCATTAGCCTCTGAGGTCATGTCGGTATGCATTTCGAATCCGCTCGAGTCGGTGTGCAACATCCCTCGACGACGGCTTCCAACTTGTTCTATAAGCTCCACGCAAGCGAAATCGAGCCACAAAATAAAACTGAGTGCCAAATACCCAGAATAGACCTCATTTGTGCCCCAAATTATGTTAACATGCATTTGAATCCATTCCAGTCAGTGTGGAGCTTTCCTCCAGGGCGTTCCATGTGTACTTTCGCCTCCATTCATAGGAAAAACAGAAACAAAATGAAACTATGTGCCAAATAACCAAAACGGACTTCATTTGTACCCTTGGTCATGTCGACATGCATTTCAAATCCGTTCGATTCAGTGTGTAATTTTCCTCCAAGACGGATTAACAGGTGCTACAAGCTTTGTGCCTACGAAATCGAGACATGTAATGAAACTGAGTGCCAAACGCCCCGAATGGACTTCATTCGTTGCCTAGTCATGTCGGCATGTATTTTGAATCCGACTAAGTCAGTCTGAAACTTTTCACCGTGTCGGGTTCTGACAGCATGATAAGTTTCAAACATTCAAAATCACGGCACAAATTGAAACTGAGTGCCAAACACCTCGAATAGACTTCATTTGTTCCCTTGGCCATGTCTGCATGCATTTTGAATCTATCTGAGTCGGTGTGAAACTGATGAGGCGATGGGGTTCCGATCTTCCGATAGGATGATAACTATCGATTTTGGTGGAGATGACTCTTGCGATCCGACTACAACCGTATGACGTCGCTTGCGCCTTAGCAATCGCTGAATCACACTCCAAGTTGTTATCAACCGTGCCAAAAACGTGGTTGACCTAACCACGAAGGTCTATTCCTGCATGCAAACGAAGAACACGCAAGAACAAGATAACAAGCAATCTGAAATTGCAAATATTGATATTGAATTCAAAAGGTGGAATTCCGAAGGCTGTCTTGACGGGTGGTCGTCCGACACAACTGAAGAACAGAAGTTTGCATAATAGCTAAACCTAAACTCAAAGAAATCCAAGTCCTAACAAGGGAGGCGGCGGCTCCTTTATAGGGAGAACAACCAGGAGGGGAGTCCAAAGTGCATGCTCTAGGGTTACAAGGCCCATCGGCCCAATTGGTGGTGGCGCAGCACCCTTTTGACTCGGACTTAAAAACCAATGTGGATTGTTTTGATGATTGCAGCCGGCTCGGATGGAATTTGATGATGAGGTTGGATCCGTTGGAACTAGACTTCATAAGCTTTCCATGAAGTACAAGAACGTCCCAAACGGAGTCCGTATGAGAAAGTTACGTTCGTTTCAACTTGCACCATTGCAGCAGTCCGAATCTGATTACAGTACGTGACCAACACGGACTCTTTTGATGATTGCGGCTGTCTCGGATAGAATTTGAAGATGGGGTTAAATCCTTTAGAAATTAGACTTGATGAGATTTCCATCAAGTCCAAGAACGTCCCAAACGGAGTCCGTATGAGAAAGTTACGTCCGTTTAAACTTGCACCTTTGCAGCAGTCCGAATCTGATTCCAGTACGGGTCCAACAAGGACTCTTTTGAATTGGTGTAAAAGTGACGTGGTGCTGTAAAAATATATATTTTCATTATTAGGTAGCATCATATTCTCATTTAAAATATGTTGAGGCTCAAGAAACGAATTCACCTTTAGTTCAATCTTGATATTGGACACTATTGTCGTATGTGTTTGTGGCGTGGTCACATCATCCACCCCTTCTTGACAGAAAACTGTCCTCGGTTTTAACGTATGTGTAGCCTCACGTATTGCATGATCTTGATCGTAAATCTCGGTATATGATAACAAACGCAACAAACCCTCATTATGTAATATCATAAGTTCTTTATCAAGCAAAGTAAAACCTCTTTGAAACGAGCTCACCTTATAATTTAAGCGATGCGTAGGAGCTCTTGTAATTAGGACAACAAGCATAGCAAATATGGTTGTATCCATAGGGGTCATGTCCTCATCATCCTCCCTGTCAGACCCGGATTTTTCAATCCAAATCTATTGTGTCTCACTGCACTAATCCCTGGATCAGTAGTTAGTGCACACAGGTACATTGCTGAATCATGACATACATCGCATAATAATATTACAGAGTTGAACTACACCACATCGGGTGACTGTTTACATAAGGGCCGTTTTGGCCAAATGTCATCATTACAAACACGCAGCGGAATAATTAGCAAAAGTAGACCCAAATTCACAGGCAAGCGACCATTAGGGTAATGTGCACAATATATGCCACCAGGGTCCTGGTAACATAAATGTACACAAGGCCTAGAGTCTACTTGTCTAAGCCTAACCACCGAGGCCTACGCCTTAATTATCGCCTTTGCTTCCATCGATGCTGGCAGGGGCCTCCTCGTAGGCGTAGTGTCCTTGAACTCCTGTTTCTGAATTTTATCGCAAAAGCGAGAATGAGCACTCCGACCCCATGCTCAGCAAGCCAACACACAGAATGCAATAATTAAACATGTCTGGCTAATCAAAGGAAGGCTTGGGCTCATTTTATTTTGTGGAAAGTGCTTTTGAATACAATTATAGGAAAATCCTAAGACCTAGCAATCTTGAACTCAAAACCTTTACTTATAAAATAAGTTGATCTTTATAACTGATACAGATTCCATCCACCATTACATGGTATCCGCACCACATAATATCTTTCAGCGTTATAGCCGCTTAACCTACCACTGGGACAACACCCAGGATAATTCCAACCAGGGCAGTCCTTCGCCCTTCGAGTTTCCCTCCTCCCAAGTTCCAATTATTTTGTAAACAGAACTATATCTAGTTACGTTCCCATGTCTGCCCTTGACCGTGGGCACGGCTATTCGAATAGTTTTGACTCTGCAGAGTTTGTACACTTTCACCACAAGAGACAATCAACTCGTTACCCCACACGATTCCTTAGACGTGTGGTTGAGCAGACCATCACAGTGACTTTTCAAAGTATCTAGTCCTTTCTCCCATCTCACATTATGGGTAACCTCCCATTTGCGATGGCCCCCATCCGTTTGCACGGGATGTTTCTCATTACTGCTAGCGTACGGGCTTCCCTCCCCTCTGCGCTAGCACGACTGAGAAACTTCACCCACCACTGGTGTCCCTTCAGGCCCCCTTGCCATAGCATAACCCCATCAATCCACTACCAGTGAGATGAGTCCGGGATTTCGATAAGTTTACTTAGCCAAGTTGTATTTTACAGACTTGTGGTTGCACTGTTTTTACATGGGTTGACATGACAAGATTCAGGCCTTAGGGCTACCTGGATGGTTCTACCACAGTTCACATTTTGTGCATCCACTACACCACATACCAGCCCCCAAACCATCCATCCAGGTATTTAAGCAATTTTAGGATTTTCCAAAGATAGAAAATAGTGGGTCCATTTACTACAGTCATTCCACCCATGACTGTCCCCAAAACATTTCATACTTTGCAAGTGTTGTTTTTGGGGAAGCTATGTACCCCCGTTTTATCTAGCAATACTAGGCATCGCAATATTTATTGGGACTTACTGATAAAAGCTACGATAGTATAAGTTTTGTTAAGGCGACAAGATTCACATGTCCAAACATTTCAACGGGTCATTATAAGCAAGCATTACAGTAGGTGTATAGCTATCATTTCTGGAAATGAACATATTTTGCCACATGAAATAACAGCATGCATGTTGATATTTAAAAGAAAGTACTTTGCAAAATCATAGGTTCAAAATGATCAAGGTGTTAACTCGCCTTGGTCACAGGGATCTGGTTCTTGATGATCTTGAGCTTCTAAGGTTGCTGCCTCGGCTTCTTCCTCCTGAGCCTCGTACGCTATATAATCGTGCGAAATACCCAAATAAAAGAAAAGCAATCAATCACTCAAAATATCATCAGAAAATCAAATAAACTTCAAAAATTATGGTTCTAGTTCCATTAGATAGATCATGAATTTAAAATTTTGTTTCATTCAATTTGGAGCTAAAATGAAGAAGTTATAAGCAGTCAAAGTTCTCGGTTCCAGTCAATTCCAAAAATAATCAAATTCTGACATGTGGGGCCCACTGTCAGCCTCTGATTCATTTTAATTTCCATTTTTATTTACTTTTCGGTTTTCTGTGCTACTGACATGTGGGGTTCAGTTACTGTTCATCGGGGTCCACATGTCAGTACGGGATCTGCACCGGTGTTCCACTGACCAGTGGGGCCCAGCGGTCAGCGGCCGCTCTGGTGAGCTACCACTAACAGGTGGGGCCCACCTGTCAGGTGAAAATAAAAGAAAGTTCAACCTCGGCGCGCTGCGGAGTCGGGGGCTCGAACGCGCCCGGCCGAGGGAACGGGGGGGGGGGGGGGGGAAGAGTTAACGCTGATAGCCAAGTGAGCGAGGAGGCTTTGCCTACCCTATAAGGATGAGAAATCCTTTTGAAGGATGCCGACGAGGGGGCCGGGCAGAGGAGTTGGGGGCGACGGTGGCCGGCGGCGAGGAGATGTCGGGGAGCTTCGGGTGAGTGCCCAAACGCGATCCTCGCGCTAAGGTGAAGACGGTGATGCGGTCTCCAGGGGACGAGGAGGTCCGGACATGGGTCGGCGTCGAGCGGCGACGGCGGCTCGGGGAAGCTCTAGGCGGCGGCGAACCAAAGGCGACGAGGAGCTCGGACGAGGGCCGGGGAAGCTTCGCGGCGCTCTGGAGACGATCCTAGCTCAAGGAATTTGGCTCTGGGACAGTAAAACAGTGGGAAGTTAGTTCGCCGGAGTTGGGGGAGAAAGAGATCGCCGGCGGCTACGGGGCACGAATACCCGAGTACCTTCTGATGAACGGAGAGGGCGAAGTGGGGAACTCAATGGGGGGTCCACTGCCTTATATACACGCTCGGAGGGGAGCTGGCAATGGGCGGCGCCCGTGCGGTCGCGTTGGAGCAGGTGGCGGAGGCAGGTGGTGTCGCGGGCGGCATTAATGCCAGGCGCACTGTGCGTGACGCAGCACGCCCACGCCCGCGCGGTCTCCTCCGCTTTTGCTGTCTCTCACGCGCGAGGGGGAGCGGGGCAGAAGACCGGCGCCACGTGGCCGGGCCGATGTGACGGGGCGGGGAGAAACCGGGGGCGGTGGCGCCGAACCGTGGGCGGAGGCGGTGGATCCAGGGATGGCGTCGGCTCCACAGGCTTTTCCACCATGGCGACGGGACGACACAGGCAGGCGGAGCCGTCACATGCGCACCACGGAGGCGCGCGGTGCTGTCCCCGCGCAGAGAGAGGAATCGGGGCGAAGGGGGAAGAAGACCCTGACAGTGCGGGCCCGCTGTCCAGCGAGAGAGGAGAGGGAAGGCGCGGCCGGTGCGGATGGAGCCGGCGTGCGCGGGAGGGCGGATCGGGCCGCACGCGTGTCGGCCTATGGGAGAGGGTAGGCGGGTTTCCGGCGGGATCTGGCCGCCCACGTGTCGAACGGAGAGGGACGGCTGGAATTTCTATTTTTATTACTGAGTTCTGGGTTTTCAGAAAAGCCCAGAAATTCATTTAGCCTTGGAAAAATATGTAATTACTTCTAAAAATTTCAGGAAAATTCACCGAAGCTCCTTATAACATTTTGGACTTAATAAAAATATTTCCAACTAATGTTGGTATTTACTTTACTTGCTCCCATTGTTTTTCATGCCATTGTTTTCAAAAATAATATTTTATGCCCTAAATCAAATTTCCTTCTTTACTTTTATGGATCATCTTTTCAGATTTGTGTTTACAAATTTTTGTCTTCCTTCCATTATTTGCACATTCCTTTTTAGGGCATTATCAATACCTGTCTTTCTCTTTTATTAATTCTTCGATTTTTGGAACCTCAACCAAATTCAGGAAAACATCGAAAAATCCAAATTCAAATGGAATATGTTGCAAAAGTAATTCAAAAGCTTCTCATTTCTAATTTCGAATTTTCGGGCTGTTACACTCCCCTTCTTGAAAACAAAGCCGTCCTCGGCTTTTGATAAACTGAAAGTATGGTAACAAAGAAGCCAAGGTGTATGCATAGTATATGTATATGTCATTCGTTTTAACAGTTCTTCGTTGTTGCACAATTAATGTTATAACACAGCAACAATCATAAAAGCTCATTGTATTATTGACCCAAAAGTAATTATATATGTTAATGAACAAATCAAAATTTCTCACACAGTAATTATTGCAACTTGTTTTGCAAATGTAAGTGAAGCATTTATGCAATTCAAATCTTTGAAGTTGTAAACTTGTTGTGGTGGCACATATGGGCAAAGCTACAACTTTTGGAATCAAACAAAGTTTATCCATATAATCAGATTTCAATTGAGCAATAGCAAATTCATCTAGAAAGGGTGAAAAGATTTGCAAGTTCTTCCATACATCAATTTCATTATTTGGATTGTCAATGTTAGATGGTTCAACAAGAGAAGAACACATAGGCATTGGATGAGTACTAAATTTTACTTCCCTCTCATATTGAACAAGATTCAACACAAAAGAATTGTTGTCCAAAATAGTAAACTTCAATTTATCCATGTGATCACAAGTTATGCATATTCGATATACAAAAAACTGATTTTGTACACCATAATCTCCAATCAAATTAAACTTATACCCAGGGGTGTAGGCACTAAACAAGAATTTCGAACATGCAAGTTCAAAAACTTTCTCCATAGCATGTGACAATTTCATAGGAAGATCCAACATGATGTAACACAATGAATTGGCAGGAGAAATTCTAGTCAAAACTTCTTTATATCTAACCAAAGCCACATGATCATTGTATGTGACTAATTCATCACATGAATCACTCAAAACAGCAGGCAATTCAATTATTTTTTGACAAGGTGCACTCAACGTATTCTCAACACTCAAATCAATGCAGTGTGAATTCTCTACTTGAAATATGGGCATGTCAGAATTGTTTTCCACTAAGTTTTGCTCTAAAATAGCATGAACGGCGCATAATTGTTGTTCTTCACGAGCATACTCACCGTGAGTGGTGATAGCACCATGATCTTTACCTTTTTGGCTCCCCTCAGATGATGTAGGTGCATCCATCTCCTCATCTTCGTTCTCAACGAATGGAATCGATGGTTCAATCAACTCATGCTCCTTTTCGACATGGTTCTCAACTGCCTGCAAGTTGTCAGTCACAGAAAAAGGCACAAACATGGGTTTGCTCTCATGTTTCTTATCATCAAGCACTCTCAATTTCTTCTCAATCTGACGTTCAACATTACATGCAAGTATAAACAAATGAGGGAGAGAATTATATTCTTTGTGAATGAGAAGGTCCTGAATTTCTTTATTAAGGCCACGTAAGAATCTATTCTCTGTAGCTTCAGCATGTTCCTCTAAGCCACAACGCAATAAACAAGTTTTTAAATCATAATAATATTCCATTACAGTTCTACTTCGTTATTTTAAACGTTGCAATCTAGCTAGCAAATAATCAGCATGATATTTAGGGACATGGTGATCTCTCAAAAGTTTCTTTAATGCATGCCACGTTTGAGGCACTCTTCCAAGTCTACTTAAGTATTTCCACCAAAGCATTGCATCATCAATAAAAACACTAGTGGCAGCTCTAATCTTTTGCTTATCAGACCAATCATGATATTCAAATTCTTTATCTAGCGATATCTCCCAGTCAATATAGGCATCAGGATCAAATTTACCAGCAAAGGATGGCAAAGTGATTTTAGTTTTACCGAACGCACTATCACGATCATATACCTCCCATGGTGAAGAAGCTTGTCTTAAGCGTGCATCTTCCTCGCGAATTTCTTTGCGCTCCCGGTCATTGGCTCGAAGAAGATATGGATCTATCTCGTAATCATCCCGTGAACCTGTCATGGTTAGTAGCAAACAAGGAAACAAATCACAAGTATATGTTCCTATCAACTACTAGGATATGGAGGCTCAATTCAAGTAATGCATCTCTCAAGCTCTTACCAAATTCTTACAAGTTCTTACCAAAGCAAACAGGTGGTGCAACCGGTGGCTGGTTCGTGATAAATCTAACTCAAGTGATGAGTAAAGCGATTGCAAGGTACAGCGAGACCTGTTCGGTTTGTAGAAAAGTGGAGCTTGGATAGGCTATGTATTTTGTAGCAAAGGAAAACAATCAATTAATTTCAGAAATTGCACAGAATTGAATTATAGTTCGTATCTAGCACTTAGCCTATGTTGTTGATCAACCAAGGATGGAAGAAGGATAAAATATGTGTATGGCAATGTATGGGAGTGGTTAATACAAGATAATTCAATTGAATGCAATCTGGAATTGAAGAGCACAAGGATTGACCCAAAACTTGAAAACTGGAGATTTCTGTCCACTGGACAGCACGTCGGTATTTCGGCTGTAACTTTTTGTCAGTTGCCTTTTTTTCAATGATTCTTTTTTCTCTGTTTTCTGACGGCTTTTTCTACAACTTTTATTTTGGGGTCAAGTTCTGGAAACTGACCGAAAAATTCGCACAAAATTCACAAGTGCCGGCTGTTGCAGATTCAATCTGGAATTTTAGGTCAACTTGCACCGCAGATATCTCTTAACTGCCTTACTGGAATGACGTGAAATTTTACAGATAGATGTACAATGAAGTTTTGAATCTAATGGCGGTGGTCTCACTCAAAAATAATCTCGGAATCAAAAGTTATGGCATTTTTGGTGGCGGCTGCAGAGAAAGGAAGGATCAGCCGAAATTGGAATTAGGGTTTGGGGTGGGGGATTTTTTTTGTTTGGATTTTGATTGGAACAAAGATATGACCAGCAACTAGACAATGCTAAGACGGACACAAATTCAATTTAGCAAACCAAAACTAACAGATTGAAAAGCACAACGGGGTTTGGATAGCGGGAAATTAACTCTTTTTTGTGGGGCAATTTTTCTGGACTATGAGAAATAAAAATCAATCTACTAACTAGGGATACAAAGAATTCCTACCGGTCAACTGAAGCTCTGATACCAACTGATGAGGCGATGGGGTCCCGATCTTCCAATAGGATGATAACTATCGATTTTGGTAGAGATGACTCTTGCGATCCGACTACAACCATACGACGTCGCTTGTGCCTTAGCAATCGCTGAACCACATTCCAAGTTGTTATCAACTGTGCCAAGAACGCGGTTGACCTAACCACGAAGGTCTATTCCTGCATGCAATCAAAGAACACGCAAGAACAAGATAACAAGCAATCTGAAATTGCAAATATTGATATTGAATTCAAAAGGTGGGATTCCGAAGGCTGTCTTGACAGGTGGTCGTCTGACACAACTGAAGAACAGAAGTTTGCATAATAGCTAAACCTAAACTCAAAGAAATCCAAATCCTAACAAGGGAGACGGCGGCTCCTTTATAGGGAGAACAACTAGAAGAGGCGTCCAAAGTGCATGCTCTAGGGTTACAAGGCCCATGGGCCCAATTGGTGGTGGCGCAGCACCCTTTTGACTCGGACTCAAAAACCAATGTGGATTGTTTTGATGATTGCAGCCGGCTCGGATGGAATTTGAAGATGAGGTTGGATCCGTTGGACAGTAGACTTCATAATCTTTCCATGAAGTACAAGAACGTCCCAAACGGAGTCTGTATGAGAAAGTTACGTCCGTTTAAACTTGCACCATTGCAGCAGTCCGAATCGGATTCCAGTACGGGTCCAACAAGGACTCTTTTGAATTGGTGTAAAAGTGACGTGGTGCTGTAAAAATATATATTTTCATTATTAGGTAGCATCATATTCTCATTTAAAAAATGTTGAGGCTCAAGAAACGAATTCACCTTTAGTTCAATCTTGATAATGGACGCTATTGTCGTATGTGTTTGTGGCGTGGTCATATTATCCTCCCCTTCTTGACAGAAAACCGTCTTCGGTTTTAACGTATGTGTAGCCTCACGTATTGCAAGATCTTGATCATAAATCTCGGTATATGATAACAAACGCAACAAACCCTCATTATGTAATATCATAAGTTCTTTATCAAGCAAATTAAAACCTCTTTTAAACGAGCTCACCTTATAATTTAAGCGATGCATAGGAGCTCTTCTAATTAGGACAACAAGCATAGCAAATATGGTTGTATCCATAGGGGTCATGTCCTCATCAGAAACTTTCGTCGTCGATGGGTTGCAATTAGTACTATAAGCTCCACGCGTTCGAAATCGTGGGACAATGGGAAACTGAGTACCAAACACCCTGAATGGACTTCATTAGCTCTCGAGGGCATGTTGGTATGCATTTTGATTCCAATCGAGTCAATGTGAAACATCATGACAGTCTCCAATAATAACTATGAGCTACACGAAAGCGAAATCAAGCCACGAATTAAGCTGAGTGTGACACACCTAGAATGGACCACATTTGCCCCCTATGTTATGTCAACATGTATTTTGAATCCATCTGAATCGGTGTGGAACTTTTCTCCACGACGAGTTCCAATATTTTTTATAAGCTGCATGAGTTGGAAATCAAGGAACCAAAAGAATCTGAGTGCCAATTCCCTGAATGAACTTCATTTGAGCCCCTGGTCATGTTGGCATGCATTTCGAATCCATCCGAATCGGTGTGAAACATTCCTCTACGACGGGTTCCAATAAGTTTTGAGTGCCCACGAAATCGAGGCATGAAATAAAATTAAGTACCAAACACCTCAAATGGACTTCATTTGCTGCTTAGGTCATGTCAGCGCACAACATGAATCCGACTAAATCGGTGTGAAACTGTCCACAATATCGAGTTCTGACGGTATGATAAGTCCCATTCATACGAAATCGAGGCACAAAATAAAACTAAGCGCCAACACCCCCAATGGACTTCATTTGTGCCCTTGCTCAAGTCTGCATTCATTTTGAATCTAAGTCGTTGTGAAACTATCTTCCACGACGGGTTCCAACTAGCACTATAAGCTCCACGCATGTACAAAATCTAGGGATGAAGTGAAACTAAGTACCAAATACCCTATATAGACTTCATTAGCACTCGAGGTCATGTCGATATGCATTTCATATTCATTCTAGTCAGTGTGAAACAATCCTCAATTCATTCTACAAGCATGATGCGCACAAAATTGAGGCACGAAACGAAACTGAGTACCAAACACCCAGAATAGACCTCATTCGTTCCCTTGGTCGTGTCGACGTACTTTTCAAATTCGTCTTAGTCAGTGTGAAACAATCCTCGACGACGTGTTCCAATTAGTACTATAAGCTCCACGCGTATGAAATAGAGGGATGAAGGCAAACTAAGTGTCGAACACCCAGCATGGACTTCATTTGCACCAGACGGTTGTCGGTATGCATTCTGAATCCGTTTGTGTCGGTGTGAAACACCCCCCTACGACGGGTTCGATTAAGTTCCATAACCTTCGACAAGCAAAATTGATCCACGAAATGATATTGTGCACCAAACACCCAGAATGGACCTTATTTGCACTGTAAGTCATGTCAACATCATTTTGAATCCATCCATGTCGGTGTGGGAATTTCCTCCATGACGTTTTCCAATATGTATTATATGCTCCATGCATAGGAAATCTACGCACGAAATGAAACTAAGCGGCAAATACCCTGAATGAACTTCATTTGCGCCGTTCGTCATGTTGGCATGCATTTCGAATCCGTCCGTGTCGGTGTGAAATTTTACTCAACGACGAGTTCCAATAAGTACAGAGTTCCCACGAACTCAAGGCATGAGTTGAAACTTAGTGCCAAACGCCCCGAATGGACTTCATTTGTTGCCTAATCATGTCGGCATGCATTTTGAAACCAAGTCAGTCTGAAACTTAGTGCCAAGGCATGAATTGAAGTCTTGGTTGGGTTCGGATGGCATGATAAGTTGTATTTGTATGATATTGATGCACAAAATAAAATTGAGTGTAAAACACCCCGAATGGACTTCGTTTGCTTTGTTGGTCATGTCCGTATGCATTTTTGAATCCGTTCAAGTTGGTGCGGAATCTCCATGATGAGTTCCAACTAGCACTACGTGTTCCATGCGTACAAAATCTAGGGACGAAGCGAAACTGAGAGCCAAACACCGTAAATAGACTTCAACACCGCCCAAGGTCATGTCGGTATGCATTTCGAATCCGTGCGAGACGGTGTGAAACATTCCTCCACGATGGTTTCCAATAAGTACTACAAGCTTAATGCGCATGAAACCGAGACACAGAATGAAACTGAGTACCAAATACCAAGAATAGACCTCATTCTTGGCGTTGGTCATGTCGGCATCCTCTCCGAATCCATCTGAGTTGGTGTTCAAATTTCCTCTACGACGTGTTCCAATAGTACAATAAGCTCCATGCGTATGAAATGGAGGGACGAAGGCACACTGAGTGTCGAACACACAAAATGGACTTCATTAGCACCTGAGGTTATGTCGGTATGCATTTTGAATATGTTGCGTCAATGTGAAACATCCTTCCACGACGGGTTCCAATGTGTTCTATAAGCTCCACGCAAGCGAAATTGTTCCACGAAATGACATTGACCTTATTTGCACTGTAAGATATGTCAACATGTGTCGTAGGGGTGGCCCCCACCTAAGCCCAGCAGGCTTGGAAGGAGATTATAAGGCCCAGAATAGGCCATGTGTAATGACATAACTGCCCCAGAGGGGATAACCAGATGTAAGGGCATAACTGTAAAAGCACTCCTCATGTGTATATATATATGAGTACAAGCCATGGGGAGGACCAGGCCATTACATTCATCTTCATCACTCTCCACTACCATCTCTCTCTCTCTGTTTGGTCTGTAGCCACAACAGTTGGCGCCGACCGTGGGGAGGACGAGGACAAGCCTGAAGGCCGAAGAAGAAGGATGGCACCGAAAAAAGCTTCACCAACGGCGGCGAAGGGAAAGAAGACGGCTGGGCCGGAGCGGCGCGTGAATACCAGGGCTTCGGCATCGGCCGCCGAAGGAGTCGGCGGCGGCGTAAGCGCAGTGGTCGCGGGCATCGACGCTCGCGCTACAACGACCGACCCCGCCAGCACCGCTACAACGACATCCAACCCCGTCGCGGGTACTGCGGTGACAGCCCCCGCCACCCACGTCGGTAGCGCGGATCAGACGGCGGGGGGTAACCGCAATGAACCATCCGACGGATTTGGAGCTCGTGAGGCGATGGTCCTTGCACCGACCCGTCCGCTGGGCGTTCCGGCGGACCCGGCAGCACCTGTGGTGGAAGGCGCCCTACTAGCAGCCCTCAGCGCGTTCCAGCGGGAACTAGGAGACCTTCGCGGAGCCGTCCGTGATATACAAGAGGCTCGGAGCCAGCAGGTCGCGCCAGTAATCGCACCCGAGCCCGCGCCGGAGAAGGCGGACAGCCGCGAAGCCCCCACGTCCAGCCGCGTGCCGTTGAGGCGCGTAGATCCGGAGTCCCTGTTTTCGGCGGGGCTGCAGCAGGCGGCGTGGCCCGAAGACATCAAGCTCCCTAGCGTCACCAACCCGTACAAAGGCGACACGGATCCTCGCGAGTTCGTGCGCGTGTACGAAATCGCGATCGAGGCCGCGGGCGGAGATGACACCACGAAGGCGAAGGGACTCCCCCTCGCACTGCAAGGAGCGGCCCTCTCTTGGTTTTTTGCCATAGAGCCGGGCTCCATCTACGCGTGGGAGCAGCTTCGCGACCGCCTTCAAAGCAACTTCCAAGGAAACTATGTCGAGCGAGTCCATGCGGACCGGCTCTTCGCTGTGAAGCAAGGACCCTCGGAGAAGCTCCGGGACTACTTCCAGCACTTCGCCAAGATTCGATGCCAGGTTAAAGACATTAATGAAACCACCGTCGTTAATGCAGCCATACAGGGCCTTCGTCCGGGCCCGATGGCCGAGTACAACGCGCGGAGGCCAATCAAGACAGTCGTCAAACTCTTCGACAAAATGGACGAGTATGCGCGGGCGGAGGAGGATGTGCGAAGACGCAGCACCACCGCCCTCGACCTCGTCCAGGGGGAGCGCCCCCCGCGCGAGGCGGGGGCGGGTGGGCCCCCATCGAAGCAGGGCCGCGGCCAAGAACCTCGCGGAGGCCCTCCCCGAGGCGGCGACACCGAGGTACAGGAAGGCTCTTCAAGGGGCGGGCGTAAGCCTCGGCGCCGCCAGCGCAGAACACAGGCGGCCCACCATGTCCGCGACACCGAGGGCACCCACCGAGGACTCGACCCCGCCTCACGGAGGGGGGACCGGGGGTCGGAAGGCGGACTCGATTACGGCGGTCAACCCCAAGCAGAACAAGAGCTCCTGCACTATGGCAAGTGGTGCGAGGTGCACGGCTACGGCGATCATTACACAAGGGCATGCGCTGCAGTCATGGAGCTGCGGGGGTGACGGCCGAATCTCGGGCTCCGCCCTCAACAGAGGGCGCGCAGCATCGCACCGTCAACGTCATCACCGGAGGCTCCCCCTTAAAAGCTCCCGGGGAGCAGCCGCAACTGTGGATGCCACCCCCCAACATCACCTTCGACTTGAACGACGCCCGGGGTGTGGAGTACCCTCACCAAGACCCCCTAGTCATCCAGGCCCACATAGCACGTTGTGACGTCAGGCGCGTCCTTGTTGACGGGGGAAGCTCCGCGAATATCTTGTTCGCAGAGGCCCTCGACCGTATGGGGATCCCACGAAGCCGGCTAGAGCAGCCAGGAGCTCCACTCCAAGGTTTCGGGGGTCAACCGCTACAGGCCTTGGGGCACGTGTCCCTTCCGGTCACTTTCCGTCAGGAGGGCAACAAGGGTAACATCCGGACCGAGCATGTCGTCTTCGACGTCGTCGATATCCCGCATCCCTACAACGCCATACTGGGTCGGCCCGCCATCAACTCTTTCGAGGCGATCCCACACTACGTGTTTTTGTGTGTGAAGCTCCCGGGCCCGGAGGGTGTTATCACCGTCTTCGGCAATCAGGACCTGGCCAGACGGGCCGAGGTCGGCAGCCGCATTCCGCATCGCCCTGTGCATGCCCTCTCCGGTGCGCGCGGCGACGGGCCCTCCGCCCCCGGATGGACGCCCAAGCCTCGGCCTGAGGGCGGAGTCAAGAGGGTGCCACTCCAAGCGGAGGGGCAGTTTGTGTCCATCGGCGAGGGGCTCCCACCAGGGGTCGAACGGGATCTGCTCCGAGTGCTTCAGAACAACGTTGACATTTTCGCATGGTCCCCGGAGGACATCAAGGGCGTAGATCGAGCAGTAATCAAGCATCGCTTGGCAGTCCGCCCCGACGCCAAGCCGGTCAAGCAAAGGCTTCGGCGTATGTCAATGGATCGGCAGCAGACGGCCAAAACCGAGGTCGCGAAGCTTCTTAGTGCTGGGGTCATCCGCGAGGTCCACCACCCAGAGTGGCTCGCTAACCCGGTGCTAGTCAAAAAGGACAGCGGGGCCTGGCGCATGTGCATCGACTTCACAGCACTCAGCTGGTCGACGCCACTGCGGGGTGCGAACTCATGAGTTTCCTGGACGCCTATTCTGGCTATCACCAGGTATACATGGCCGAAGACGACGAAGAGAAGACCAGTTTCATCACACCACTTGGAACGTTCTGCTTCGTCAGAATGCCCTTTGGCCTGAAGAACGCCGGCGCTACCTTCACCCGCCTCGTCGCTATTGCCCTGGCCGCCCAGCTCGGGAGGAACATCGAGGCTTATGTCGATGACATGGTGGTCAAAACCCGGCAGCTTGCTCTGCACGGCCGGGACCTCCAGGAGACCTTCGACAACCTCCGGAAGGCGGGCATCAAGCTCAACCCCGACAAATGTGTCTTCGGGGTGCAGGCGGGCAAGCTCCTGGGTTTCCTCGTCTCCGGACGGGGCATCCAGGCGAACCCTGACAAAGTAGACGCCATCCTGGGTATGGAGCCGCCCAAGACTACGCAGGAGGTCCAGAGGCTGGCGGGCCGCATGGCAGCACTAAGCTGCTTCCTATCCAGGGCGGCGGAACGGGGCTTGCCATTTTTCAAGATGCTCCGCGGGTGCGACGGATTTCGTTGGGACGGAGATTGCGCGAAGGCCTTCAACGAGCTCAAGGAGCACCTGGCCAGCCTCCCCACGCTGGTCGCCCCAGCACCAGAGGCTCCCCTCCTGCTCTATCTGGCCGCGTCAGCCACCGCGGTCAGCGCCGTCCTCGTCTTAGAGGAAGGCGCCATGCAGCGGCCCGTCTACTTTGTCTCCGAAGCCCTCCAAGGTGCCAAGACAAGATACACGGAACTTGAGAAGCTCGCCTACGCGCTGGTCATGGCCTCCAGGAAGCTTCGGCATTATTTCCTGGCCCACCCGATCACAGTGCCTTCCTCGTTCCCCCTGGCAGAGATGCTACACAATAAGGAGTCCACGGGGCGCATCGGCAAATGGGCTGCCGAGCTCGCTCCCTTCTCCTTGATGTATGCTTCGCGAATGGTAATCAAATCCCAAGTCCTTGCGGATTTTCTCGCCGAATGGACCCCGCCGGCCCAACCCGTCCAGACGCACGATGACCCCGTCTGGATACTCACCATCGACGGCGCTTACGGCGTCGCCGGCGCAGGCGTAGGGGCGGTGGTTGTCACACCCGAGGGGCAGCGTCTGTTATACTCGGCGCGCCTTGCCTTCCCCGCCACCAACAACACGGCTGAATACGAGGCGCTGCTCTTCGGCCTGGCAAAGCTCAAGGCAGTTGGCGCGAGACGGGTGCTAGTCCGCACCGACTCGCGCTTGGTGGCTGGTCATGTGGACAAGTCATATCAAGCCAAGGACCCTGAGTTGGCCAAGTACCTCGCGGCCGTGAGGGCGAGGGAAAGGCACTTTTTGGGCGTCACCGTCAAGGCCATCCCCCGCGCGGAGAACGAGCAGGCCGACGCCCTCGCTAAGGCGGCCAGCCAGCAACTGCCCCCTGAGGGGGCGTTTTACGAGATACTAGCGCGGGCGGCCATCGCGCAAGACAACCGGGACGCGGCACTCGTCCACCGCATCGACCGGCCAGGAGATTGGCGAGAGCCCATCTTCAATTTCTTGCAAGGCATCACCGAGCCCGACGACCCCGCCGAGCTTCGGCGCTTGCAGCACCGCGCAAGGTCTTTCCAGGTGTTCGAAGGGATACTCTACAAGAGGGGGGTTTGCGCACCGCTCCTGCGCTGCCTCTCGACGGAAGGGGGAAAGGAGCTCCTGGCAAAGATCCACGCGGGCGTGTGCGGATCCCACCTGGCGCCGAGGTCGTTGGTCGGCAAGGCGTTCAGGCAAGGCTTTTACTGGCCAACCGCCACCACCGACGCCCAGGACCTCGTCCGTCGGTGCCAAGGGTGCCAGTGGATGGCGCGCATCGTCCGCAGGCCCCCGACGAGCCTCAACCCCATTCCCCCGGTGTGGCCACTGGCACGCTGGGGCCTCGACATAGTAGGACCACTTGCCCGAGCTCCAGGGGACCTCCGGTTCGTGGTAGTCGCGCTGGAGTATTTCTCCAGATGGCCGGAAGCGGTTGCCCTGGCCAAAGTAACTTCCGCGGCCATACAACGCTTCCTATGGCAAAACATCATATGTCGCTTCGGCGTGCCCCGGGAGCTCATGGTCGACAATGGCCTGCAGTTCGACGCCACCCTTTTCAATGACTATTGTGAAAGCATGGGCATCACCCTCCGATTCGCCTCGGTAGGGCATCCCCAGTCCAACGGGGCGGTCGAACGGGCGAATGGCGCCATCTCCGCCGCCATCAAAAAGCGCCTGGTCGGATTGCCGAAGGGCAAGTGGCCAAGCGAGCTTCACAGCGTTCTGTGGTCGCTTCGAACAACGGTAACGCGCCCGACGGGATTTACGCCGTTCAAGCTCCTTTTCGGCGATGAGGCAGTGACGCCCGAGGAAATCAAGGCCAGCTCGCGGAGGGTCCTCGTCCAAGCACCCGAAGAGGAGCGCCATGTGTCCTTGGACCTCCTCGACGGGATACGGGCAGATGCAGCCCACCATGTTGAGAAGTACGCGCGACAGACAATACGTGCTCGGGACCGCTCCATATGCCCGCGGGGGTTCAAGCCTGGGGATCTAGTTCTCAGAGTAGCGCTCCAGGCGGAGACCGTTGGTAAGCTGGAGTCCAAGTGGGAAGGCCCGTACATCGTGATGGAGGCATTGCCGAAGGGGGCGTACCGTCTCGCCACGCTCGAAGGACAAGCCCTCCGGCACACATGGAACGTGGATAGGTTGCGGCGGTACTACGCCTAGAAGCAGGACAGCAAGCGTAGAGCCACCAGCCCTTTGTTATGCGATGCTCGCCCGCGCAAACGGGAGTTCAATAAAGGTTGCTGTTCCCAGAGCATCCCCTGTCCGCGCTGAGCAGAACAAAGTCCACGGACTCTAAATAAGACGTAGCGTCGAGCCTAGCTCCGCACGCGTGAGTCTACGGACTATAAATAAGACGTAGCGTCGAGCCTAGCTCCGCACGCGCGAGTCTACGGACTATAAATAAGACGTAGCGTCGAGCCTAGTTCCGCACGCACCAGTCCATGGACTCTAAATAAGACGTAGCGTCGAGCCTAGCTCCGCACGCGCGAGTCTACGGACTATAAATAAGACATAGCGTCGAGCCTAGCTCCGCACGCACAAGTCCACGGACTCTAAATAAGACGTAGCGTCGAGCCTAGCTCCGCACGCGCGAGTCTACGGACTATAAATAAGACGTAGCGTCGAGCCTAGCTCCGTCACGCACCAGTCTACGGACTTTAAATAAGACGTAGCGTCAAGCCTAGCTCCGCACGCGACAATCTACGGACTATAAATAAGACGTAGCGTCGAGGTCCGCCTCCGCACGCACTCTGCGGAGTATAAATAAGACGCAGCGGGGGGACGCCTCCGCGCGCACTCTACGGAGTATAAATAAGACGTAGTGTCGAGCCTGGCTCTGCACGCATTAGTCTACGAACTTTAAATAAGACGTAGCGTTGAGGTCCGCCTCCGCACACGCGAGTCTCCGGACTATAAAGGAAGTCGTAGCGTCGAGGTCCGCCTCCGCACGCACGAGTCTACGGACTTTAAGTAAGACGTAGCGTTGAGGTCCGCCTCCGCACGCGCGAGTCTCCGGACTATAAAGGAAGTCGTAGCGTCGAGGTCCGCCTCCGCACGCACCAGTCTACGGACTTTAAATAAGACGTAGCGTTGAGGTCCGCCTCCGCACGCGCGAGTCTCCGGACTATAAAGGAAGTCGTAGCGTCGAGGTTCGCCTCCGCGCGCACCAGTCTACGGACTTTAAACAAGCCGTAGCGTTGAGGTCCGCCTCCGCACGCGCAAGTCTCCGGACTTTGAATAAGACGCGGATGCCCTCCCTGCGCGCTCTACGGAGTATAAACAAGGTGCGGAGGTCTTCTCCCCTTCGCGTTCGACAGCAGGTAGCGCCAAGAATAAGGTACTACTCCGATTCATTGCAAAAGCAAAGGGGTTACATGGTTACAAGCGTACGAGCCAGTACATCATCCCCCTGCCCTACCCGATCAACCGCTCAGCCTTGGCGCGGTGCGGACGAACCCGTGCCGCCATCGCCGCGACGCTGAAGGACCCTTTCGAGCCACTTGAGGAGGTCCCCCTCCCCATGCAGCGTTTGCTGCATGGCGACCCTCGCTGCACCTTCCCCAAAGCCGCCCCAGATCCGTTGATGGAAGTTCTGCAGGCTAGGCCCGATGGAGCGGATGGCGTCCGACAGGACCTCTGGTCGGTCGGGAAGATCCAGTTGAGGATTTGCTGCTCATGGGTATGTCTACACCCACGAGTGTGAAGCAGGGCGAGGGCGAAGCACGCACCAACGTAGCCGCAGTGCTCGCCAAACGATCTGGCGCCACGAAGAGCAACGCCGGCCCCCTCCTCAATCAGCCTGAGCGTCTCCGACAGGGCCTCCGGCCCGTGCGTAGTGTCTGGCACTCTGATGCACAGATCTCGGAGGGCCTGGTTCAGAGACTCCATGGCCCGCCACGCCGACGTGGACGCATCTTCCAGGGCGCGGCTATTCTCGGCAGCAGACTCCACTAGCTGGGCGTTCTTCCTTTCCAGGACGGTGATCTGCTGTACGAAGGCGGCACGCTCCTCAGCCGCGGCACACTTGGCTTTCGTGGCCTCGAGTTCCGCGGCCGCCATGGCGCCCTCCAGCGCGCGAAGCTCTTCATCCTTCGCGGCGAGGGCATTACTTGCTTCACGAAGGCTGGCTTCCAGAGCCCTCCGCTCCCGAACCCGGGCCTCGTCAAAGGACCGGCTGAGGGCAAGTGTCTGGCAAAAACAACAAATCAGCAGGCGTCCAACAGTACCTTACAAAGCGGAAGCGCACATATCTCGGAGGCCTACAGCGCGAGCGCTAGGAGGTCCCCCTCGCATGATGACAACATCTCTCGGTCGAGGCCGTTGTTGGCCCGCTCTGCGGCTGCGGTGAGGTCGCAAAATATCTCCGAGCGAGGGAGGAAGTCCGAGCGAGCGAGCCCCGGCCCCAACGTGCCAGGATTTGCCGAGGCCACCGCCACATCAACAACAGCGGACACCTGCGGGACACCCTACACAAGGCTTCCGACTTCGCGCATACCTCCGCTGCTCGATCCTTCGCCGCGTCCGGGACACTTCGTCTCGTCTGATGTTGGCAGAATGAGCGAGCAGATCGGAGAAAGTCTCGCGAAGTCAAGTGAAGAAAGGGACTCACGCCTACCTCCTGCGCCCCTCGTCGCGGTAGGAAGTGGCGCTGGTTCGACCACCCAGGGGGAGGCGGGCACCTCGACGGTCGGGGAGCATGTCCTCTCGACCGCGCCAGATGCCGTAATCCCGCGGCAAGGCCCCGCAACGGCGTATCGACCCCTCGCTGGCGGAGGGGACTGAGTCCGAGGGCGTTTCGCCTGCGGTGGCACAGGCGATTCTTCCACGGCAGCACCAGCTCCGGTTACCGTTGCCCCCATGGTTTCCTCTGTAGGGGGCGTGCCCTCGTCGGCTGCGGCGGTTGATAATGCACCTTCAACCGTGGTTTTCTCGCCAGGAATGACGCCACCCCCCGGATTGACGAGTTCCAACTCAGCGATGGCCACGAGCCCGAGCACGGGCTCGTGGGCGTCGACAGAAGGTGCCGGGGGATCTGAGGCGGCACGCCCTTCCGAAGCAGTATGGCCAGGCCCACCGCCGGTCTCACGCCCCGTCTCAGCTACGCTAGCCGCCGGGGGGGGCTGCCGGGTCGCATACGGCAGCCGGGGAACGACCCCGGCGTCGTGAAGATAACACCCCCGTAGGGCTATCGCCGTCCTGAGCGCCCGGAGTCCCGGCGGGAAGCTCTTCCGGCATCGCGCGGTCGGGCACGGTAATGCCCACAGCCTCGCAGGTGCGGTTTACCCGCCCCTACTTAGCCGCCTTGACTGCGGCCTCCCGAGCCTGGTGCTCCTTAAGCGTGTATGGGCCGAGAAGCGCCGCAACCGCGCGCTCCGCATCCTCTAGTCGAGACACTGCGTAGGAGATCACGTCAGTCAGGTGGAAACCAAACAGACACAACGGCGCGCGTAAAGCGTGCTGGGCGACTTACCAGGAGCGGAGGGCGGAAGCAGGAGAGATACGGATGAATCAAACCCGTCCTCGCGGGGGCCGTTCTGTCCAACATACTTCCGCCGGGAGGAGAGTGGCGCCGCCCCATACATTGTGAACTCCTCGGCTAGGTCGCGCACGCTCATTCGACGGGCGACACCGACAAGACTCTGTAGCTTTCGCGTGTCATCGATCTCCGCCTTCAGACTTGGCGTACTGTTAAACAAGATCGGCCCACCTCGGCACTGCATTCCGCTCTTGTCGGTCACGGTGTAATAGAACCACCGCCGAGTCCAGCCGGACGCCCATTGCCCCGACGAGGCTGGCACAGGGAACAACGTCGCGCATGACGCTCGGAGCACGAAGTCCACACCGCCGAAGTTGGACATCGCCCCGTTAACCTTTCTGGGTCGACACTGCGCATCATGCAGGGTGGCGAATAAGCTCGCGCTGGGACGCCACCCCTCTGTCCGCATCGCCCACGTGAAGACAGCTAGGCGGAATATCGCGTGGGGCGTCAACTGGGCTAGCTCCAACTTGTAGGCCCGCAGGACTTCGCCCACGAACAACGTGCAGGGCATTCGAAGGCCGGCGTCGAAGAACGCGACAAAAACGATCGCTTCCATTGCCCCGGGCTTCGGCTCCGTCTTGTCCCGGCGGGGTAGGCGAGCCCCATTGCGATCCACGATCTTCCCCTCATCCACGAGTCGCTGCAGCATCTCCAGCACACGGGAGCAGCGGCCTCCCGAGTGCTCCATGGCGTTCCACCACTTGTTGGCGCGCGAGCTCCCCCGCGGCACCAGTTTGTACTCCTTGGGAGGATGGGACACCTCGCCCTGGCTGGGCAAGGAACCGCTGCAGGAATGGTAGGTGGCGTCGTCGTGGCTAGCCATCGCTCTTCGTGACAAGGGAAGAAGAAGCAGGGAAAGGAGCAACTGGCGCGACAATTAGCACGGGCGGAAGCAAGGCGGCAGATCAAAAAGCCAAGCAAGAAAGGGTGCCTCCACCTCAACACTAGCACCTTATAAAGGCCGCTCGCCTGTCACACGGCTCAACGCACAGACAGGTCAAATTCGCAGCGATTCGGGTGCCCAGGATTTGGAAACAAGAACCGCCGGGGCATAGAGGACCGCGCCGGGTAGGTGGCCAAGCAGCACACAACGCTCCCACGCCTTCAACACGCGTCCAACTTCTCGGGAGACGAGGCGAACGGCCGCGGTCACGCAACCGCCCACATCCCACAACGCACCAGTCGTGTGTCGCCACATGTCCCACCTGCAGAATGGCAGACTGCACGACGCGATAGCCTGACTTCTGCCAGGCCAGGCGTCGGCGTGATTCCAGCCGCCATTAAAAGCGCACTACCAGACTGCAAGGTCGCAACAGCCCCGGAGCGCAACCATACCGGCGCCAAGCTCCAATCTCAGCGCGGGGACGGAGCACGCGCGCGTCTACTTCGAGCTAGGCGCCAGCCTCCGCTGCCACCCGTTCGAAGGGTAGGGGACGGAGCGCGCGTGTGCCTCGGCATCGACTTAGGCACCAGCCTCCGCTGCCACCCAATCGAAGGGTAGGGGACGGAGCGCGCGCGACTACTTCGAGCTAGGCGCCAGCCTCCGCTGCCACCCGTTCGAGGGGTAGGGGACGGAGCGCGCGCGCGCCTCGGCTTCGACTTAGGCGCCAGCCTCCGCTGCCACCCGTTCGAAGGGTAGGGGACGGAGCGCGCGCGTCTACTTCGAGTTAGGCGCCAGCCTCTGCTGCCACCCATTCGAGGGGGAGGGGACGGAGCGCGCGTGCGCCTCGGCTTCGACTTAGGCGCCAGCCTCCGCTGCCACCCGTTCGAAGGGTAGGGGACGGAGCGCGCGCGTCTACTTCGAGCTAGGCGCCAGCCTCCGCTGCCACCCGTTCGAAGGGTAGGGGACGGAGCGCGCGCGCGCCTCGGCTTCGACTTAGGCGCCAGCCTCCGCTGCCACCCGTTCGAAGGGTAGGGGACGGAGCGCGCGCGTCTACTTCGAGCTCGGCACCAGCATCCGCTGCCACCCGTTCCAGGGGCAGGGGACGGAGCGCGCGCGCGCCTCGGCTTTGACTTAGGCGCCAGCCCCCGCTGCCACCCGTTCGAAGGGTAGGGGACGGAGCGCGCGCGTCTACTTCGAGCTAGGCGCTAGCCACCGCTGCCACCTGTTCGAAGGGTAGGGGACGGAGCACGTGCGCGCCTCGGCTTCGACTTAGGCGCCAGCCTCCGCTGCCACCCGTTCGAAGGGTAGGGAACGGAGCGCGCGCGCGCCTCGGCTTCGACTTAGGCGCCAGCCTCCGCTGCTACCCGTTCGAAGGGTAGGGGACGGAGCGCGCCCGTCTACTTTGAGCTCGGCACCAGCCTCCGTTGCCACCCGTTCGAGGGGTAGGGGACGGAGCGCGCGCGCCTCGGCTTCGACTTAGGCGCCAGCCTCCGCTGCCACCCGTTCGAAGGGTAGGGGACGGAGCGCGCGCATCTACTTCGAGCTAGGCGCCAGCCTCCGCTGCCACCCGTTCGAAGGGTAGGGGATGGAGCGCGCGCGCGCCTCGGCTTCGACTTAGGCGCCAGCCTCCGCTGCCACCCGTTCGAAGGGTAGGGGACGGAGCGCGCGCGTCTACTTCGAGCTCGGCACCAGCCTCCGCTGCCACCCGTTCAAGGGGTAGGGGACGGAGCACGCGCGCGCCTCGACTTCGACTTAGGCGCCAGCCTCCGCTGCCACCCGTTCGAAGGGTAGGGGACGGAGCGCGCGCGTCTACTTCGAGCTAGGCGCCAGCCTCCGCTGCACCTGTTCGAAGGGTAGGGGACGGAGCGCGCGTGCGCCTCGGCTTCAACTTAGGCGCCAGCCCCCGCTGCCACCCGTTCGAAGGGTAGGGGACGGAGCGCGCGCGCGCCTCGGCTTCGACTTAGGCGCCAGCCTCTGCTGCCACCCGTTCGAAGGGTAGGGGACGGAGCGCACGCGTCTACTTCGAGCTAGGCGCCAGTCTCCGCTGCCACCTGTTCGAAGGGTAGGGGATGGAGCGCGCGCGCACCTCGGCTTCGACTTAGGCGCCAGCCTCCGCTGCCACCCGTTCGAAGGGTAGGGGACGGAGCGCGCGCGTCTGCTGCAATAAGGCACCTTCCACCCCAGACCTCAGGCTCCCCAGCCACAAGCTTGACGAAATTCACAGGCCGCAGGGGACGGAGGGGGCCAAAGGACTCGGCAGCATGGCTTCGGCCCTGTGATGCCCTTCACCATGAGAGGCTCCTGTCGTAGGGGTGGCCCCCACCTAAGCCCAGCAGGCCTGGAAGGAGATTATAAGGCCCAGAATAGGCCATGTGTAATGACATAACTGCCCCCAGAGGGGATAACCAGATGTAAGGGCATAACTGTAAAAGCACTCCTCATGTGTATATATATATGAGTACAAGCCATGGGGAGGACCAGGCCATTACATTCATCTTCATCACTCTCCACTACCATCTCTCTCTCTCTGTTTGGTCTGTAGCCACAACAACATGCATTTTGAAACCATCCGAGTCGGTGTGGACTATCCTCCATGACGGGTTACAGTATGTACTAAAGCTTAATGCGTATGAATCATGGCAGAAATGAAACAGAGCAGCAAACACCCAGAATAGACCTCATTCATGCCCTTGGTCATGATGACGTGCATTTCAAATACATCCGAGTCGGTGTGAAACTTTCCATCACGATGGATTCCAATAAGTACTACAAGCTACATGTCTACAAAATCGAGGGACGAAGGCAAACTGAGTGCCGAACACCCAAAATGAACTTCATTAGCCCCTGAGGTCATGTCGGTATGCATTTCGAATCCGCTCGAGTCGGTGTGCAACATCCCTCCACGACGGCTTCCAACTAGTTCTATAAGCTCCACGCAAGCGAAATCGAGCCACAAAACAAAACTGAGTACCAAATACCCAGAATAGACCTCATTTGTGCCCCAAATTATGTTAACATGCATTTGAATCCATTCCAGTCAGCGTGGAGCTTTCCTCCAGGGCGTTCCATGTGTACTTTCGCCTCCATCCGTAGGAAAAATAGAAACAAAATGAAACTATGTGCCAAATAACCAAAACGGACTTCATTTGTACCCATGGTCATGTCGACATGCATTTCAAATCTGTTTGATTCAGTGTGGAATTTTCATCCAAGACGGATTAACAAGTGGTACAAGCTCTGTGCCTACGAAATCGAGACATGAAATGAAACTGATGCCAAACACCCCGAATGGACTTCATTCGTTGCCTAGTCATGTCGGCATGTATTTTGAATCCGACTAAGTTAGTCTGAAACTTTTCACCGCGTCGGGTTCTGACAGCATGATAAGTTTCATACATTCAAAATCACGGCACAAATTGAAACTGAGTACCACACACCTCGAATAGACTTCATTTGCGCCCTTGGCCATGTCTGCATGCATTTTGAAACTATCTGAGTCGGTGTGAAACTTTCGTCGTCGATGGGTTGCAATTAGTACTATAAGCTCCACGCGTACGAAATCGTGGGACAATGGGAAACTGAGTACCAAACACCTGAATGGACTTCATTAGCTCTCGAGGGCATGTTGGTATGCATTTTGATTCCAATCGAGTCAATCTGAAACATCACGACAGGCTCCAATAATAAGTATGAGCTACACGAAAGCGAAATCAAGCCACGGATTAAGCTGAGTGCCACACACCTAGAATGGACCACATTTGCCCCCTATGTTATGTCAACATGTATTTTGAATCCATCCGAATCGGTGTGGAACTTTTCTCCACGACGAGTTCCAATATGTTTTATAAGCTGCATGAGTTGGAAATCAAGGAACCAAAAGAATCTGAGTGCCAATTCCCTGAATGAACTTCATTTGAGCCCCCTGGTCATGTTGGCATGCATTTCGAATCCATCCGAATCGGTGTGAAACATTCCTCTAGACGGGTTCCAATAAGTTCTGAGTGCCCACGAAATCGAGGCATGAAATAAAATTAAGTACCAAACACCTCGAATGGACTTCATTTGCTGCTTAGGTCATGTCAGCGCACAACATGAATCCGACTAAATCGGTGTGAAACTGTCCACAATGTCGGGTTCTGACGGCATGATAAGTCCCATTCATACGAAATCGAGGCACAAAATAAAACTAAGCGCCAACACCCCCAATGGACTTCATTTGTGCCCTTGCTCAAGTCTGCATTCATTTTGAATCTATCTAAGTCGTTGTGAAACTATCTTCCACGACGGGTTCCAAGTAGCACTATAAGCTCCACACATGTACAAAATCTAAGGACGAAGTGAAACTAAGTACCAAATACCCTATATAGACTTCATTAGCACCCGAGGTCATGTCGATATGCATTTCATATTCATTCTAGTCAGTTTGAAACATTCCTCAATGATGGAAACCAATAATTACTACAAGCATGATGCGCACAAAATTGAGGCACGAAACGAAACTGAGTGCCAAACACCTAGAATAGACCTCATTCGTGCCCTTGGTCATGTCGACGTACTTTTCAAATTCGTCTTAGTCAGTGTGAAACAATCCTCGACGACGTGTTCCAATTAGTACTATAAGCACCACGCGTATGAAATAGAGGGATGAAGGCAAACTAATTGGCGAACACCCAGCATGGAATTCATTTGCACCAGACGGTTGTCGGTATGCATTCTGAATCCGTTTGTGTCGGTGTGAAACACCCCCCTACGACGGGTTCGATTAAGTTCCATAACCTTCGACAAGCAAAATTGATCCACGAAATGATATTGTGCGCCAAACACCCAGAATGGACCTTATTTGCACTGTAAGTTATGTGAACATCATTTTGAATCCATCCACGTCGGTGTGGGAATTTCCTCCATGACGTTTTCCAATATGTATTATATGCTCCATGCATAGGAAACCTACGCACGAAATGAAACTAAGCGGAAAATACCCTGAATGAACTTCATTTGCGTCGTTCGTCATGTTGGCATGCATTTCGAATCCGTCCGTGTCGGTGTGAAATTTTGCACTATGACGAGTTCCAATAAGTACAGAGTTCCCACGAACTCAAGGCATGAGTTGAAACTTAGTGCCAAACGCCCCGAATGGACTTCATTCGTTGCCTAATCATGTCGGCATGCATTTTGAATCCAAGTCAGTCTGAAACTTAGTGCCAAGGCATGAATTGAAGTCTTGGTTGGGTTCGGACGGCAAGATATGTTGTATTTGTACGATATTGATGCACAAAACAAAATTGAGTGTAAAACACCCCGAATTGACTTCGTTTGCATTGTTGGTCGTGTCCGTATGCATTTTTGAATCCGTCCAAGTTGGTGCGGAATCTCCATGATGAGTTCCAGCTAGCACTACATGTTCCATGCGTAGAAAATCTAGGGACGAAGCGAAACTGAGAACCAAACACCGTAAATAGACTTCAACACCGCCCAAGGTCATGTCGGTATGCATTTCGAATCCATGCGAGACGGTGTGAAGCATTCCTCCACGACGGATTCCAATAAGTACTACAAGCTTAATGCGCATGAAACCGAGATACGGAATGAAACTGAGTACCAAATACCCAGAATAGACCTCATTCATGCCCTTGGTCATGTCGACATCCTCTCGGAATCCATCTGAGTTGGTTTTCAAATTTCCACTACGACATGTTCCAATTAGTACAATAAGCTCCATGCGTATGAAATAGAGGGACGAAGGCAAACTGAGTGTCGAACACACAGAATGGACTTCATTAGCACCTGAGGTTATGTCGGTATGCATTTCGAATATGTTGCGTCAATGTGAAACATCCTTCCACGACAGGTTCCAATGTGTTCTATAAGCTCCACGCAAGCGAAATTGTTCCACGAAATGATATTGACCTCACTTGCACTGTAAGTTATGTCAACATGCATTTTGAAACCATCCGAGTCGGTGTGGACTATCCTCCATGTCGGGTTACAATAAGAACTAAAGCTTAATGCGTATGAAATCAAGGCACGAAATGAAACAGAGCACCAAACACCTAGAATAGACCTCATTCATGCCCTTGGTCATGATGACGTGCATTTCAAATACATCCGAGTCGGTGTGAAACTTTCCTCCACGATGGGTTCCAATTAGTACTACAAGCTACATGTGTACAAAATCGAGGGACGAAGGCAAACTGAGTGCCGAACACCCAAAATGAACTTCATTAGCCCCTGAGGTCATGTCGGTATGCATTTCGAATCCACTCGAGTCAGTGTGCAACATCCCTCCACGACGGCTTCCAACTTGTTCTATAAGCTCCACGCAAGCGAAATCGAGCCACAAAATAAAACTGAGTGCCAAATACCGAGAATAGACCTCATTTGTGCCCCAAATTATGTTAACATGCATTTGAATCCATTCCAGTTAGTGTGGAGCTTTCCTCCAGGGCGTTCCATGTGTACTTTCGCCTCCATCCGTAGAAAAAACAGAAACAAAATGAAACTATGTGCCAAATAACCAAAACGGACTTCATTTGTACCCTTGGTCATGTCGACAAGCATTTCAAATCCGTTCGATTCAGTGTGGAATTTTCCTCCAAGACGGATTAACAAGTGCTACAAGCTCTGTGCCTACGAAATCGAGACTTGAAATGAAACTGACTGCCAAACGCCCTGAATGGACTTCATTCGTTGCCTAGTCAGTCTGAAACTTTTCACCGTGTCGGCTTCTGACAGCATGATAAGTTTCATACATTCAAAATCACGGCACAAATTGAAACTGAGTGCCAAACACCTCGCATAGACTTCATTTGCGCCCTTGGCCATGTCTGCATGCATTTTGAATCTATCTGAGTCGGTGTGAAACTTTCGTCGTCGATGGGTTGCAATTAGTACTATAAGCTCCACGCGTACGAAATCGTGGGACAATGGGAAACTGAGTACAAAACACCTGAATGGACTTCATTAGCTCTCGAGGGCATGTTGGTATGCATTTTGATTCCAATCGAGTCAATCTGAAACATCATGACAGGCTCCAATAATAAGTATGAGCTACACGAAAGCGAAATCAAGCCACGGATTAAGCTGAGTGCCACACACCTAGAATGGACCACATTTGCCCCCTATGTTATGTCAACATGTATTTTGAATCCATCCGAATCGGTGTGGAACTTTTCTCCACGACGAGTTCCAATATGTTTTATAAGCTGCATGAGTTGGAAATCAAGGAACCAAAAGAATCTGAGTGCCAATTCCCTGAATGAACTTCATTTGAGCCCCCTGGTCATGTTGGCATGCATTTCGAATCCATCCGAATCGGTGTGAAACATTCCTCTAGACGGGTTCCAATAAGTTCTGAGTGCCCACGAAATCGAGGCATGAAATAAAATTAAGTACCAAACACCTCGAATGGACTTCATTTGCTGCTTAGGTCATGTCAGCGCACAACATGAATCCGACAAAATCGGTGTGAAACTGTCCACAATGTCGGGTTCTGACGGCATGATAAGTCCCATTCATACGAAATCGAGGCACAAAATAAAACTAAGCGCCAACACCCCCAATGGACTTCATTTGTGCCCTTGCTCAAGTCTGCATTCATTTTGAATCTATCTAAGTCGTTGTGAAACTATCTTCCACGACGGGTTCCAACTAGCACTACAAGCTCCACGCGTGTACAAAATATAGGGACGAAGTGAAACTAAGTACCAAATACCCTATATAGACTTCATTAGCACCCGAGGTCATGTCGATATGCATTTCATATTCATTCTAGTCAGTGTGAAACATTCCTCAATGATGGAAACCAATAATTACTACAAGCATGATGCGCACAAAATTGAGGCACGAAACGAAACTGAGTACCAAACACCCAGAATAGACCTCATTCGTGCCCTTGGTCATGTCGACGTACTTTTCAAATTCGTCTTAGTCAGTTTGAAACAATCCTCGACGACGTGTTCCAATTAGTACCATAGGCTCCACGCGTATGAAATAGAGGGATGAAGGAAAACTAAGTGCCGAACACCCAGCATGGACTTCATTTGCACCAGACAGTTGTCGGTATGCATTCTGAATCCCTTTGTGTCGGTGCGAAACAACCTCCTACGACGGGTTCGATTAAGTTCCGTAAGCTTCGCCAAGCAAAATTGATCCACGAAATGATATTGTGCGTCAAACACCCAGAATGGACCTTATTTGCACTGTACGTTATGTCAACATCATTTTGAATCCATCCATGTCGGTGTGGGAATTTCCTCCATGACGTTTTCCAGTATGTATTATATGCTCCATGCATAGGAAATCTAAGCACGAAATGAAACTAAGCGGCAAATACCCTGAATGAACTTCATTTGCGTCGTTCGTCATGTTGGCATGCATTTCGAATCCGTCCGTGTCGGTGTGAAATTTTGCTCTACGACGAGTTCCAATAAGTACAGAGTTCCCACGAACTCAAGGCATGAGTTGAAACTTAGTGCCAAACGCCCCGAATGGACTTCATTCGTTGCCTAATCTTGTCGGCTTGCATTTTGAAACCAAGTCAGTCTGAAACTTAGTGCCAAGGCACGAATTGAAGTCTTGGTTGGGTTCGGACGGCATGATAAGTTGCATTTGTACGATATTGATGAACAAAATAAAATTGAGTGTAAAACACCCCGAATGGACTTCGTTTGCATTGTTGGTCATGTCCGTATGCATATTTGAATCCGTCCAAGTTGGTGCGGAATCTCCATGATGAGTTCCAACTAGCACTACATGTTCCATGCGTACAAAATCTAGGGACGAAGCGAAACTGAGAGCCAAACACCGTAAATAGACTTCAACACCGCCCAAGGTCATGTCGGTATGCATTTCGAATCCGTGCGAGACGGTGTGAAACATTCCTCCACGATGGATTCCAATAAGTACTACAAGCTTAATGCGCATGAAACCGAGACACGGAATGAAACTGAGTACCAAATACCCAGAATAGACCTCATTCATGTCCTTGGTCATGTCGACATCCTCTCCGAATTCATCTGAGTTGGTGTTGAAATTTCCTCTACGATGTGGTCCAATTAGTACAATAAGCTCCATGCGTATGAAATGGAGGGACGAAGGCAAACTGTGTGTCGAACACACAGAATGGACCTCATTAGCACCTGAGGTTATGTCGGTATGCATTTTGAATATGTTGCGTCAATGTGAAACATCCTTCCACGACAGGTTTCAATGTGTTTTATAAGCTCCACGCAAGCGAAATTGTTCCACGAAATGATATTGACCTCACTTGCACTGTAAGTTATGTCAACATGCATTTTGAAACCCTCCGAGTCGGTGTGGACTATCCTCGATGACGGGTTACAATAAGTACTAAAGCTTAATGCGTATGAAATCAAGGCACGAAATGAAACAGAGCACCAAACACCCAGAATAGACCTCATTCATGCCCTTGGTCATGATGACGTGCGTTTCAAATACATCCGAGTCGGTGTGAAACTTTCCTCCACGATGGGTTCCAATTAGTAATACAAGCTACATGTATACAAGATCAGTTCGGATTCAGCACGACGGCTCAACTTCAAATGTGTATAACTTTCACATACGGAGTCCGTTTGAGGTCCACAAGTACTCGATGGAAATCTTTTCTCATCCTCTGTCCAATGGATCCAGCCTCATCTTCACATTTTTCCTGTGCTTGCCGTAATCACTCAAAGAAGGTGCTGCATCACCTATTTGGGTCAAATTGGGCCTTGTAATGTTTGGGCCCAAAGGGGAAGTGCTCCCCCACCTAGGCCCATAATGTTCACGGGTACTATTCGCATGAACAGTACCATGAATAGTACCACCCCCTTTTCCTTAGTTTTGTGTGGCTTCCCCACCCCTATTTAAGGAGGCTGCACCCTTCTAGTTTTCTTGGATTTCGTTTGATTAGTTTTTCCATGGTGAGAACTTTTGTTCTTCGCTTGTGTCGGCTAGACCAACCGTAAAGAACCTTCTACGGAATCCCACCTTTTGAGCTTAATATAAATATTTGCAATTTCAGATTGCTTGTTATCTTGTTCTTGCGTGTTCTTTGGTTGCATGCAGGAATAGACCTTCGTGGTCAGGTCAACCGCGTTCTTGGCACGGTTGATAACGACTTGGAGTGTGGTTCAGCGATTGCTAAGGCGCAAGCGACGTCGTACGGTTGTAGTCGGGTCGCAAGAGTCACCTCCGCCAAAATCGAAGTTATCATCCTATCGGAAGATCGGGACCCCATCACCTCATCAGTTGATATCAGAGCTTCAGTTGACCGGTAGGAATTCTTTGTATCCCTTGTTAGTAGATTGATTTTTATTTCCCATAGTCCAGAAAAATTGCCCCACAAAAGGAGTTAATTTCCGCTGTCCAAACCCCATTGTGCCTTTCAATCTGTTAATTTTTGTTTGCTAAATTGAATTTGTGTTTGTTTTAGCTTTGTCTAGTTGCTGGTCATATCCTTGATTCCATAAAAAATCCAAACAAAAAAAAATCCCCACCCCAAACCCTAATTCCAATTCGGCTGATTTTTCCTTCCTTTGCAGCCGCCACCAAAAAAACTATAACTTTTGATTCCGATCTTATTTGTGAGTGAAACCACCGCCATTAGATTTATCACTTCATTTTTCATCTATCTGTAAAATTTCACTTCATTCCAGCAAGGCAGTTAAGAGATATCTGCGGTGGAAGTTGACCTAAAATTCCAGATTGAATCTGCAACAGTCCGCACTTGTGAATTTTGTGCGAATTGTTTTGTCGGTTTCCAGAACTTGGCCCCAAAACAAATGTTGTAGAAAAAGCCGTCAGGAAACGTATAAAAAAAGAATCATTGAAAAAAAGGCAACGGAAAAAAAGTTACGGCCAAAATACCGACGTGCTGTCGAGTGGACAAAAATCTTCAGTTTTCAAGTTTTGGATCAATCCTTGTGTTCTTCAATTCTAGATTGCATTCGATTGAATTATCTTGTATTTACCACTCTCATACATTGCCATACACTTATTCTAGCCTTCTTCCATCTTTAGTTGATCAGCAACATAGGCTAAGTGCTAGATACGAACTATAATTCAATTCTGTGTAATTTCTGAAATTAATTGATTGTTTTCCTTTGCTACAAAATACATATCCTGTCCAAGCTCCACTTTTCTACTAACTGAACAGGTCTCGCTGTACCTTACAATTGCTTTACTAATCACTTGAGTTAGATTTATCACGAACCAGCCACCGGTTGCACCACCTGTTTGCTTTGGTAAGAACTTGTAAGAATTTGGTAAGAGCTTGAGAGATGCGTGACTTGATTTGAGCCTCCATATCGTAGTAGTTGATAGGAACATTCACTTGTAATTTGTTTCCTTGTTTTCTACTAACAATGACAGGCCTGAGAAAATTGGTAGATTATGATGTCATCGCGGGCAGATTTGAACTCGAAGGGAAACAATTACCGGTATATATCTTGCCACTCACCACTGAGAGTACGTCGTCGGACTACTTCTTGTGGGTTACTATGATGGATAGCTACTTTGAAAGACAAGATCTTGATCCTTATGAGAAGATGAGCATGCCAAGGACGGCACTGATTGGTGATGTTCAACATTGGTGGTCGAATCTTGAGTTCCATTATATATACACATGGGAGGAGATGAAAAAGAAATTGCGACATCGTTTTGTACCTCCAGCACCCACGGTCACAAGCAAGGTGCAATCTGAGGTAACTAAAAATGTTGATATTGTTTTGGCTCCTACTCCATCTACAGATACCACCGAGATACTTGAAGAGTTGAAGGATGATCTGGTGCATCTTATGCCATTAGAGGAGAAGTTTGAGGTACCTACAGTGTCTGATGAGGACGATAATGACAAAGGTACTGATTTGGTGTTACAACAAGACATAGAGCAACCTTGTGAGTATATACCTACTGTAGTGCAATCTTTTGATATTCCTTGTGTTGACTTGAATGAACCATGTGCTGATCTAAATTCTCATAATTTTGCACATGTCAAATTAATTACACATAAGGAAGTATTTAATAGAATATCCCCTGCTGATGCATTGTGCTATATCATGCTTAATGAGGCTGTTAGTTTGGATTATGCTATGGAGAAAGTTTCTGAACTTGCATGTTCGAAATTCTTGTTTAGTGCCTACACCCCTGGGTATAAGTTTAATTTGATTGGAGATTATGGTGTAGAAAATCAATTTCTTGTATATCAAATATGCATAACTTGTAATCACATGGATGAATTGAAGTTTGTTGTTTTGAACAACAACTCTTGTATGCTCAATCTTGTTCATTATGAAAGAAAAATAAAATTTAGTGATCATTCAATGCCGATGTGTTCTTCTCTTGTTGAACCATCTAACATTGACAATCTGAATAATGAAATTGATGTATGGAAGAACTTGCAAATCTTTTCACCCTTACTAGATGAATTTGCTATTGCTCAATTGAAATCTGATTATATGAAAGAACTTTGCTTGATTCCAAAAGTTGTAGCTTTGCCCATATGTGCCACCACTACAAGTATACAACTTCAAAGATTTGAATTACATAAATGCTTCACTTACATTTGCAAAACAAGTTGCAATAATTGCTATGTGAGAAATTTTGATTTGCTCATTAACATATATGATTACTTTTGGGTTAATAATATAATGAGCTTTTATGATCACTATTGTTTTATTACATTAATTGTGCAACAACAAAGAACTGTTAAAACGGATGACATATACATATATCATGCATACACTTTGGCTTCTTTGTTACCATACTTTCAGCTTATTAAAAGACGAGGACGGCTTTATTTTCAAGAAGGGGAGAATGATGAGAACACGTACCCTATGGATACAATCATATTTGCTATACTTTTTGTTCGAATTACAAGAGCTCCTACGCATCACTTAAATTATCAGGTGAGTTCGTTTCAAACAGGTTTCACTTTGTTTGACAAAGATCTTATGATATTACATAATGAAAGTTTGTTGCGTTTGTTATTATGTACCGATATTTATGATGAAGATCATGCATTACGTGAGGCTACACATATGCTAAAACCGAGGATGGTTTTCTATCAAGAAGGGGAGGATGATGTGACCACGCCACCAACACATATGACCCTAGCGCGCAATATCAAGATTGAACCAAAGGTGAATTCGTTTCTTCAGTTTCAACATATTTTAAATAAGAGTATGATGCTACCTAATGATGAAAATATATATTTTTGTAGCACCACATCATGTTTGCACCAATTCAAGCAAGAGTTCAACTTGGACACGTTTTGGAATCCAATTCGGCCTCCAGATCAGTTCGGATTCAGCACGACGGCTCAACTTCAAATGTGTATAACTATCACATACGGAGTCCGTTTGAGGTCCACAGGTACTTGATGGAAATCTTTTCTCGTCCTCTGTCCAATGGATCCAGCCTCATCTTCAAATTTCTCCTGTGCTTGCCGTAATCAATCAAAGAAGGTGCTGCATCACCTATTTGGGTCAAATTGGGCCTTGTAATGTTTGGGCCCAAAGGGGAGGTGCTCCCCCACCTAGGCCCATAATGTTCACGGGTACTATTCGCGTGAACAGTACCATGAATAGTACCACCCCTTTTTCCTTAGTTTTGTGTGGCTTCCCCACCCCTACTTAAGGAGGCTGCACCCTTCTAGTTTTCTTGGATTTTGTTTGATTAGTCTTTCCATGGTGAAAACTTTTGTTCTTCGCTTGTGTCGGCTAGACGAACCGTAAAGAACCTTCTGTGGAATCCCACCTTTTGAGCTTAATATAAATATTTGCAATTTCAGAGTACTTGTTATCTTGTTCTTGCGTGTTCTTCGGTTGCATGCAGGAATAGACCTTCGTGGTCAGGTCAACCACGTTCTTGGCACGGTTGATAACGACTTGGAGTGTGGTTCAGCGATTGCTAAGGTGCAAGCGACGTTGTACGGTTGTAGTCGGGTCGCAAGAGTCACCTCCGCCAAAATCGAAGTTATCATCCTATCGGAAGATCGGGACCCCATTGCCTCATCAATGAATCCGACTAAATTGGAGTGAAACTATCCACAATGTCGGGTTCTGACGGCATGATAAGTCCCATTCATACGAAATCGAGGCACAAAATAAAACTAAGCGCCAACACCCCCAATGGACTTCATTTGTGCCCTTGCTCAAGTCTGCATTCATTTTGAATCTATCTAAGTCGTTGTGAAACTATCTTCCACGACGGGTTCCAACTAGCACTACAAGCTCCACGCGTGTACAAAATATAGGGACGAAGTGAAACTAAGTACCAAATACCCTATATAGACTTCATTAGCACCCGAGGTCATGTCGATATGCATTTCATATTCATTCTAGTCAGTGTGAAACATTCCTCAATGATGGAAACCAATAATTACTACAAGCATGATGCGCACAAAATTGAGGCACGAAACGAAACCGAGTACCAAACACCCAGAATAGACCTCATTCGTGCCCTTGGTCATGTCGACATACTTTTGAAATTCGTCTTAGTCAGTGTGAAACAACCCCGACGACGTGTTCCAATTAGTTCCATAGGCTCCACGCGTATGAAATAGAGGGATGAAGGCAAACTAAGTGCCGAACACCCAGCATGGACTTCATTTGCACCAGACAGTTGTCGGTATGCATTCTAAATCTGTTTGTGTCGGTGCGAAACAAGCCCCTACGACGGTTTCGATTAAGTTCTGTAACCTTCGACAAGCAAAATTGATCCACGAAATGATATTGTGCGTCAAACACCCAGAATGGACCTTATTTGCACTGTAAGTTATGTCAACATCATTTTGAATCCATCCATGTCGGTGTGGGAATTTCCTCCATGACGTTTTCCAGTATGTATTATATGCTCCATGCATAGGAAATCTACGCACGAAATGAAACTAAGCGACAAATACCCTGAATGAACTTCATTTGCGCCGTTCGTCATGTTGGCGTGCATTTCGAATCCGTCCGTGTCGGTGTGAAATTTTGCTCTACGACGAGTTCCAATAAGTACAGAGTTCCCACGAACTCATGGCATGAGTTGAAACTTAGTGCCAAACGCCCCGAATGGACTTCATTCGTTGCCTAATCATGTCGGCATGCATTTTGAAACCAAGTCAGTCTGAAACTTAGTGCCAAGGCATGAATTGAAGTCTTGGTTGGGTTCGGACCTCATGATAAGTTGTATTTGTACGATATTGATGCACAAAATAAAATTGAGTGTAAAACACCCCGAATGGACTTCGTTTGCATTGTTGGTCATGTCCGTATGCATATTTGAATCCGTCCAAGTTGGTGCGGAATCTCCATGATGAGTTCCAACTAGCACTACATGTTCCATGCGTACAAAATCTTGGGACGAAGCGAAACTGAGAGCCAAACACCGTAAATAGACATCAACACCGCCCAAGGTCATGTCGGTATGCATTTCGAATCCGTGCGAGACGGTGTGAAACATTCCTCCACGATGGATTCCAAAAAGTACTACAAGCTTAATGCGCATGAAACCGAGACACGGAATGAAACTGAGTACCAAATACCCAGAACAGACCCCATTCGTGCCCTTGGTCATGTCGACATCCTCTCCGAATCCATCTGAGTTGGTGTTCAAATTTCCTCTACGACGTGTTCCAATTAGTACAATAAGCTCCATGCGTATGAAATGGAGGGACGAAGGCAAACTGAGTGTTGAACACACAGAATGGACTTCATTAGCACCTGAGGTTATGTCGGTATGCATTTTGAATATGTTGCGTCAATGTGAAACATCCCTCCACGACAGGTTCCAATGTGTTCTATAAGCTCCACGCAAGCGAAATTGTTCCACGAAATGATATTAACCTCACTTGCACTGTAAGTTATGTCAACATGCATTTTGAAACCATCCGAGTCAGTGTGGACTATCGAGTTGGTATGCATTTTGATTCCAATCGAGTCAATGTGAAACATCATGACAGGCTCCAATAATAACTATGAGCTATACGAAAGCGAAATCAAGCCACGAAATCAGCTGAGTGCCACACACCTAGAATGGACCACATTTGCCCCCTAAGTTATGTCAACATGTATTTTGAATCCATCCGAATCGGTGTGGAACTATTCTCCACAACGAGTTCCAATATGTTTTATAAGCTGCATGAGTTGGAAAACAAGGAACCAAAATAATCTGAGTGCCAATTCCCTGAATGAACTTCATTTGAGCCCCTGGTCATGTTGGCATGCATTTCGAATCCATCCGAATCGGTGTGAAACATTCCTCTACGACGGGTTCCAATAAGTTCTGAGTGCCCATGAAATCGAGGCATGAAATAAAATTGAGTACCAAACACCTCGAATGGACTTCATTTGCTGCTTAGGTCTTGTCAGCGCATAACATGAATCCGACTAAATCGGTGTGAAACTGTCCACAATGTCGGGTTCAGACGGCTTGATAAGTCCCATTCATACGAAATCGAGGCACAAAATAAAACTAAGCGCCAACACCCCCAATGGACTTCATTTGTGCTCTTGCTCAAGTCTGCATTCATTTTGAATCTATCTAAGTCGTTGTGAAACTATCTTCCACGACGGGTTCCAACTAGCACTACAAGCTCCACGCGTGTACAAAATATAGGGACGAAGTGAAACTAAGTACCAAATACCCTATATAGACTTCATTAGCACCCGAGGTCATGTCGATATGCATTTCATATTCATTCTAGTCAGTGTGAAACATTCCTCAATGATGGAAACCAATAATTACTACAAGCATGATGCGCACAAAATTGAGGCACGAAACGAAACCGAGTACCAAACACCCAGAATAGACCTCATTCGTGCCCTTGGTCATGTCAACATACTTTTGAAATTCGTCTTAGTCAGTGTGAAACAATCCCCGACGACGTGTTCCAATTAGTTCCATAGGCTCCACGCGTATGAAATAGAGGGATGAAGGCAAACTAAGTGCCGAACACCCAGCATGGACTTCATTTGCACCAGACGGTTGTCGGTATGCATTCTAAATCTGTTTGTGTCGGTGCAAAACAAGCCCCTACGACGGTTTCGATTAAGTTCTGTAACCTTCGACAAGCAAAATTGATCCACAAAATGATATTGTGCGTCAAACACCCAGAATGGACCTTATTTGCACTGTAAGTTATGTCAACATCATTTTGAATCCATCCATGTCGGTGTGGGAATTTCCTCCATGACGTTTTCCAGTATGTATTATATGCTCCATGCATAGGAAATCTACGCACGAAATGAAACTAAGCGGCAAATACCCTGAATGAACTTCATTTGCGCCGTTCGTCATGTTGGCGTGCATTTCGAATCCGTCCGTGTCGGTGTGAAATTTTGCTCTACGACGAGTTCCAATAAGTACAGAGTTCCCACGAACTCAAGGCATGAGTTGAAACTTAGTGCCAAACGCCCCGAATGGACTTCATTCGTTGCCTAATCATGTCGGCATGCATTTTGAAACCAAGTCAGTCTGAAACTTAGTGCCAAGGCATGAATTGAAGTCTTGGTTGGGTTCGGACCTCATGATAAGTTGTATTTGTACGATATTGATGCACAAAATAAAATTGAGTGTAAAGCAGCCCGAATGGACTTCGTTTGCTTTGTTGGTCATGTCCGTATGCATATTTGAATCCGTCCAAGTTGGTGCGCAATCTCCATGACGAGTTCCAACTAGCACTACATGTTCCATGCGTACAAAATCTAGGGACGAAGCGAAACTGAGAGCCAAACACCGTAAATAGACTTCAACACCGCCCAAGGTCATGTCGGTATGCATTTCGAATCCGTGCGAGACGGTGTGAAACATTCCTCCACGATGGATTCCAATAAGTACTACAAGCTTAATGCGCATGAAACCGAGACACGGAATGAAACTGAGTACCAAATACCCAGAACAGACCCCATTCGTGCCCTTGGTCATGTCGACATCCTCTCCGAATCCATCTGAGTTGGTGTTCAAATTTCCTCTACGACGTGTTCCAATTAGTACAATAAGCTCCATGCGTATGAAATGGAGGGACGAAGGCAAACTGAGTGTCGAACACACGGAATGGACTTCATTAGCACCTGAGGTTATGTCGGTATGCATTTTGAATATGTTGCGTCAATGTGAAACATCCTTCCACGACAGGTTCCAATGTGTTCTATAAGCTCCACGCAAGCGAAATTGTTCGACGAAATGATATTGACCTCACTTGCTCTGTAAGTTATGTCAACATGCATTTTGAAACCATCCGAGTCGGTGTGGACTATCCTCCATGACGGGTTACAATAAGTACTAAAGCTTAATGCGTATGAAATCGTGGCACGAAATGAAACAGAGCACCAAACACCCAGAATAGACCTCATTCATGCCCTTGGTCATGATGACGTGCATTTCAAATACATCCGAGTCGGTGTGAAACTTTCCTCCACGATGGGTTCCAATTAGTACTACAAGCTACATGTATACAAAATCGAGGGACGAAGGCAAACTGAGTGCCGAACACCCAAAATGAACTTCATTAGCCCCTGAGGTCATGTCGGTATGCATTTCGAATCCGCTCGAGTCGGTGTGCAACATCCCTCCACGACGGCTTTCAACTTGTTCCATAAGCTCCACGCAAGCGAAATCGAGCCACAAAATAAAACTGAGTGCCAAATACGCAGAATAGACCTCATTTGTGCCCCAAATTATGTTAACATGCATTGAATCCATTCCAGTCAGTGTGGAGCTTTCCTCCAGGGCGTTCCATATGTACTTTCGCCTCCATCCGTAGGAAAAACAGAAACAAAATGAAACTATGTGCCGAATAACCAAAACGGACTTCATTTGTACCCTTGGTCATGTCGACATGCATTTCAAATCCGTTCGATTCAGTGTGGAATTTTCCTCCAAGACGGATTAACAAGTGCTACAAGCTCTGTGCCTACGAAATCGAGACATGAAATGAAACTGAGTGCCAAACGCCCCGAATGGACTTCATTCGTTGCCTAGTCATGTCGGCATGTATTTTGAATCCGACTAAGTCAGTCTGAAACTTTTCACCGTGTCGGGTTCTGACAGCATGATAAGTTTCATACATTCAAAATCACGGCACAAATTGAAACTGAGTGCCAAACACCTCGAATAGACTTCATTTGCGCCCTTGGCCATGTCTGCATGCATTTTGAATCTATGTGAGTCGGTGTGAAACTTTCGTCGTCGATGGGTTGCAATTAGTACTATAAGCTCCACGCGTACGAAATCGTGAGACAATGGGAAACTGAGTACCAAACACCCTGAATGGACTTCATTAGCTCCCGAGGGCATGTTGGTATGCATTTTGATTCCAATCGAGTCAATGTGAAGCATCATGACAGGCTCCAATAATAACTATGAGCTACACGAGAGCGAAATCAAGCCACGAATTAAGCTGAGTGCCACACACCTAGAATGGACCACATTTGCCCCCTAAGTTATGTCAACATGTATTTTGAATCCATCCGAATCGGTGTGGAACTTTTCTCCACGACAAGTTCCAATATGTTTTATAAGCTGCATGAGTTGGAAATCAAGGAACCAAAATACCTTGAATGAACTTCATTTGAGCCCCCTGGTCATGTTGGCATGCATTTCGAATCCATCCGAATCGGTGTGAAACATTCCTCTACGACGGGTTCCAATAAGTTCTGAGTGCCCACGAAATCGAGGCATGAAATAAAATTAAGTACCAAACACCTCGATGGACTTCATTTGCTGCTTAGGTCATGTCAGCGCACAACATGAATCCGACTAAATCGGTGTGAAACTGTCCACAATGTCGGGTTCTGATGGCATGATAAGTCCCATTCATACGAAATCGAGGCACAAAATAAAACTAAGTGCCAACACCCCCAATGGACTTCATTTGTGCCCTTGCTCAAGTCTGCTTTCATTTTAAATCTATCTAAGTCGTTGTAAAACTATCTTCCACGATGGGTTCCAACTAGCACTATAAGCTCCACGCATGTACAAAATCTAGGGACGAAGTGAAACTAAGTACCAAATACCCTATATAGACTTCATTAGCACCCGAGGTCATGTTGGTATGCATTTCATATTCATTCTAGTCAGTGTGAAACATTCTTCAATGATGGAAACCAATAATTACTACAAGCATGATGCGCACAAAATTGAGGCACGAAACGAAACCGAGTACCAAACACCCAGAATAGACCTCATTCGTGCCCTTGGTCATGTCGACGTACTTTTGAAATTCGTCTTAGTCAGTGTGAAACAATCCCCGACGACGTGTTCCAATTAGTTCCATAGGCTCCACGCGTATGAAATAGAGGGATGAAGGCAAACTAAGTGCCGAACACCCAGCATGAACTTCATTTGCACCAGACGGTTGTCGGTATGCATTCTGAATCCGTTTGTGTCGGTGCGAAACAACCCCCTACAACGGGTTCGATTAAGTTCCCTAACCTTCGACAAGCAAAATTGATCCACGAAATGATATTGTGCGTCAAACACCCAGAATGGACCTTATTTGCACTGTAAGTTATGTCAACATCATTTTGAATCCATCCATGTCGGTGTGGGAATTTCCTCCATGACGTTTTCCAGTATGTATTATATGCTCCATGCATAGGAAATCTACGCACGAAATGAAACTAAGCGGCAAATACCCTGAATGAACTTCATTTGCGTCGTTCGCCATGTTGGCATGCATTTCAAATCCGTCAGTGTCGGTGTGAAATTTTGCTCTACGACGAGTTCCAATAAGTACAGAGTTCCCACGAACTCAAGGCATGAGTTGAAACTTAGTGCCAAACGCCCCGAATGGACTTCATTCGTTGCCTAATCATGTCGGCATGCATTTTGAAACCAAGTCAGTCTGAAACTTAGTGCCAAGGCATGAATTGAAGTCTTGGTTGGGTTCGGACCTCATGATAAGTTGTATTTGTACGATATTGATGCACAAAATAAAATTGAGTGTAAAACACCCCGAATGGACTTCGTTTGCATTGTTGGTCATGTCCGTATGCATTTTTGAATCCGTCCAAGTTGGTGCGGAATCGCCATGATGAGCTGCAATTAGCACTACAATTCTAGGCGTACAAAATCTAGGGACGAAGCGAAACTGAGAGCCAAACACCGTAAATAGACTTCAACACCGCCGAAGGTCATGTCCGTATGCATTTTGAATCCGTGCGAGACGGTGTGAAACATTCCTCCACGATGGATTCCAATAAGTGCTACAAGCTTAATGCGCATGAAACCGAGACACGGAATGAAACTGAGTACCAAATACCCAGAATAGACCTCATTCATGCCCTTGGTCATATTGACATCCTCTCCGAATCTGACGAGGACATCCTTTCCATGCATACAACCATGCCGACTCCATATCAAACTGAAACTATGATACAAGGACCAATGACTAGAGCGCGAGCACGTCAACTTAACCATCAGGTGAATGCGTTCCTAAGTTTGCATACAAATGTTTCAAAGAATGGAATACTACTTAATTCTTGTGATGATTTAATTGTCCTTAGGAACCATGGGGAAGAACCACATGAGCTCAAGTATAGAAGTGGAACCGTCAAGCGCAAACCATGTCCTGTTGACGAGTTTGACTCGGATTCGGCCTTGTTGACAGCACCTACTTCAAACGGCCTTAACTTTTGATTCAGAAGGTTTCTCGGGGCCTGTGAGTACTCGTTGGAAAGCTCTTGAAGTCTACTTTCCGATGGATCTGGCCTCACCTCCCAATTCCATCCGAGTCGACCAGAAACTGCAAAACAATTCACGTCGCTTTTCCAGTCCGAGTCAAAGTGGGCCTTGGGCCTTGTAATTCGAGTCCTATTCGGCTTCCTTGTATTTTGGCCGACCCTCCACCTTCCGTGACCCTTAAATAGGCAGCCGCACCCTCTTCTAGGGTTTGGGTTTTGTTTAGACTAAGTTAGCTTTTGCTACTTTGCCTTGTACTCGCGCGTGTCGGCTAGACCGCCCGAATACTTGTCTTCAGAACCCCACCGTTTTTCTGTTTTCGATTGAATCTTACATCGTTATTTGCAATTGAGTTGCTGTTTGTTGTGGCTACAGACCAAACAGAGAGAGAGGTGGTAGTGGAGAGCTGGGAGTGAATATAGTGGCCTGCCTCCTCTCCATGGCCTGTATTCATATATATATACACATGAGGAGTGCTTTTACAGTTATACCCTTACATCTGGCTATCCCCTCTGGGGGCAGTTATGCCATTACACATGGCCTATTCTGGGCCTTATAACCTCCTACCAGGCCTGCAGGGTTTAGGTGGGGGCCACCCCTACGACAGGAGCCTCTCATGGTAAAGGGCTTCACGAGGCCGAAGCCATGTTGCCGAGTCCTTTGGCCCCCTCCGTCCCCGCGGCCTGTGAATTTTTCCAAACTTGACCCGGGGGCTGCGCTGCAGCCAAAGCAGACGCGCGCCGGGGGCGTTGCACTGGCACGGGTCAGCGTAGCGGGCCCCCTGAGCCGCCGCATGAGCTTTAAGTGATAAGGGACGTGCTGCGATGCTCGGTCTTCCGGCCGTCCACGTGGTGAAGCATGCTTGGCGCGGTGCGGGCGTTTGAGGCGTCGTGACCATTAATATGACGGCGGACTCCCGGCAGTTGGACTTCTGCCGATTGGCCTTCCGCCGGTTGGCTCCCCTGCTGATGGGGCATATATATATATACAGCGCTGGTGCGGCGTTGCTCCTGCGTATATTGTGATAGAAGCTGCTCCCCTAAAATGGGCCCCTGCCGTGCATCAACATTCCTGGGTGACGCTGAACGACTTGGGGAATGTTGATGCACAGAAGGAGGTCCATTTTTCTTGGGAGCTTGGTCAGCGCCGGTTATCGACAGCCAGCCGCGCTTCCTGCCCCCGCACCGCGCTTCCGCAGGCGATAGCAAGGTCTGCCATGTTTTTCTTAACAGGCCTACCTACAGTCGGTGCCCCTGATGGAGCCCACCGGCATTACCTTTCATGTTGATGCACTGTAGGTGGTCTGTTAAGGAAAACGACGCAGACTTTGCGGGACAAGACCCCCGTCTTTGCGGCGCACCGCCGAACTAGGCGCACGGGCTCCGTCCTCCACCCTTCGAACGGGTGGTGGCGGAGCTGGCGCTCAGCCGAAGTAGATGCGCGCGCTCTGTCCCGTACCCTTCGAACGGGTGGCGGTGGAGCTGGCCCTCAGCCGAAGTAGACGCGCGCGCTCCGTCCCCTACCCTTCGAACGGGTGGCGGCGGAGCTGGCGCCCAGCCGAAGTGGACGCGCGCGCTCCGTCCCCTACCCTTCAAACGGGTGGTGGCGGAGCTGGCCCCCAGCCGAAGTAAAGGCGCGCCTTGCGTCGCGAATATCGCCACGCATGCGGTGACTTGAGATCCCGCAATGCGGTCTTGCGCTGTAAAGGTGCCTATACGGTGCAACCCGCCTCGGTGCGCACGGGGCACGTGGTGGCTTATGACTGGTGCGCGGCGGGGTGTGGACGGTTGCGTGCTCACGGCCGCTCGCCTCTTCCCTAGGCAAAGGGGACACGGGGCGGGCGACGAATGGTGCAGCGCCGATGCTGTTGTGATCCCCTGGCCCATTAGTCCGCCTTTAGTAGCGGCTAGGGAGCGTCGTGCTGTGACGACCCTTGGCGTTCGTGGTCGTGGCCTTTTAGCTTTGGGTATGGGGAACAGCGCTGGACAGGCGGTTGTACGACTGCGGTCGCGTCCTGCACGCGGGCCGACGCGACGCTTCGGTACTGGGGGGAGGTGGCTTAAAGTAGCCCCCGCGACCGCGCCCCCGCAGTTGTACGCCCCCTTCTTGCTTGCGCCGCCTTCCATACTCGCGTGGTATTTTTTGCCGCTGGCCTCCTTCCCGGGGAAGCAATGGCGTCTGATGGCAAGCGCGGTCAGGTGGGTGGTGTCTGCGGCATTCGCCGGCGGTCTTCGCTGTTGGAGGTGAAAATACACGCTCCAAGAGCGCGACCCGGCGGCGGCGGACAAGGAGCGGTTGGTGGGGGGAGGAAGGCACGTTCTCTGGCGAGCTAGGTCCCTCGCTCGTGACCAAGAAGACGATCCAAGGGCTTCTGCGCGCGGGGAAGTTGTTCGAGCGCCAGGAGGTGCGATTGCCCGCCGCCGATAAGACGGAACCGCATCCCGAGAGGTCGGAGGCGGTCGTGTTCGTTGCCTTTTTCGACGCGGGACTCCGCATCCCCGCAGCGGCTATCATGGGCGACGTGCTGCAGACCTTCGGGTTGGAGCTGGCGCAACTGACTCCGAACGCCGTGGCCCGGCTTGCGGTGTACAGCTGGGCCTTGCGCTCGGGGGCGTGTTGGCCCAGCGCCTCGCTGTTCGCCTATCTTCACGAGGCACGGTGCCAGCCCAAGGACCGGAAGGACGGGACGCTGTCAAGCTTCGGTAGCGTCACCTTTATTCTTCGTCCATTGTGCAAAAAGCTCTTCCCTGCGAACTCAACTCGCGGGAAGTGGGAGTCTTGCTGGATGAGGCGGTGGTTCTACCACCATGTGGAGAGCGGGAGCGGACTTGAGTGCACAGGCCGATCGATCGCGTTCAAGCCCTCGCCCGGCCGGACGCTCAGTGACGAGGACAGGCGGAGGGCTCGGCGGCTCGTAGGCGTGGCCGCCCGCCTCAACATGCGCGACCTCGCCGAAGAGTACGTAATGTACGGCGTGGCCCCGCTTGCCCGCGACTGGCGTCTTGCCACCGAGAGGCGTCGAGACGACAATGTTGCGCCATCGGTCTGCTCGCTGCCGGCACCCTCCAGTCTTCGTAAGCCTGGACCGCGTCTCTCCTTCGTTCACGCGAAATGCGCTATATGCTGATGCCATCTCCGTTGCTTCAGGGGTTTGCTTGGAGGAGGCGGAGCAAGCAGCGCGCGTGTTCCTAGGGCCGTACACCAACAGGGAGCACGAGCAGCGTGCGTCTGCTATCGCCGAGGCGGGGCTGGGGCGAATAAACCGCGTGTGCGAGGCCCTGGGCCTTGCCGTGCCGGACCGTGTCGCTCCAGACGACGGTGCGGCGAAGAAGAAGAAGAAGGCGCCGTCTCGGAAGAGGGGCCGCAGCGGGGCGCCTGCCGCGCTTGCCACGGCAGCTGCTACTGCTGCTGCTAGTGCTCCCGAGGGCGCGGCGGACGCGGAGTCGGACTCGGCGAGGTATGCCGGTTCAGGCTTGGGTGGCGCGGACGCCGAAGGCGAGGTATCTTCGGCGAGCGCCCCGGACGGCAGGCTTGCTGCGTGTAGCCGGAGGGGGGACGTCTTGCCGCCCACCGAAGTCGCCGGGGCGGAACCCGTGCGGACTGGCGTTGCTGAGGTGGAGCCTCCGGCCGTGGCCGCTGTGGTGCCGAAGGCGCCCTCCACGGGGGCGCGCGGAGCCATGCTGCTTTTACCGACAGCGGCAGAAACCGAGGTGCCCCCTGCGACAATTGCCGCCGCAGAACCTTCGCCCCCGGGTGTTGCAACCGCGGGGGCTTCCCCAGCCGTGACAGCGAGGGCAGTATCGCTGCCGGCAGCCCCGGCTAAACGGCCGTGTGTGCGGCCGGAGCTCCACCGGACACCGCGGGGATTCGTCATGGCCACGGGCGTCAGAAGCTTGTGGGACTCCAGTGCAAATGTCGGAGACCCTGCGGCATATGCGCCTTCCGCCCCTCTGGCCACGCCGCCCGTCGCGCAGGGACAGCCGCCACCTGCCCTGAACGCGGAGGCTTCTGCCCGCGGCGGGACCATTCCTTCTGCGGGGGCTTACGCCACCGCTGCCCCGCCCAGGGACGAGGGGGCGAGTCCCCGAGACCCTCCTTCTGCTACCGAAGGTAGGCTGGCTTAGCTTACTCTGGTGTATTCTTTCATGCCTTGCGGTGCTCACCTGCAGCCTTGTTTGCAGCGCTGCTCATTCCGGAGGGGGAGCACTTGGCGGACCACGGGACCTCCGCGCGCGTAAGCCCCGCGGACCTCGTGCCGCCCCTGGAGACGCTGAGGGCGTGGCGCGGGATTGTGAACGACGCGGCCACCAGCGTCGACCCGCAAATGCTGCAGGCCTATGGGGTCGGGCGCCTCGAAGACGCCTTCGAGGTGTCTGGGGTGAGGGTAAGTACTCATGCGACAACGCCTGTGCTGGCTGATCTTGCTAAGTCCTTCCCTTCTTCAGACACTTGTGCTGGGGCAGGCCTTGCAAGCGGCCTATGCTCGTGGCCGAAAGGCGCTCGAGGATAGGCTGTGGGCCGCCGAGGAGGAGCTACGCGAAGCTTCTGGAGCCCGCTGTGCCCAGGACGCCCGCATCCGCCAGCTGGAAATGGAATGCGCCGAAGCGAGGGCACGCGCTGAGGGACTTGTTGCGTCGGCGCGGGAGTCGGCCGCGGAAGCTGCGCAACAGAAGTTTGCGGCGGAGCGCGACGGGCTCCCGGAACAGGTCGCCTCGCTAGAGAAGGAAAAAGGCGAGCTTGCCTTGACTCTAGCGGAGCGTAACCAGACGCTTGGCGACGCCTCGGTGGTTGCGTGGGACACCCTGCAAATGCTGGAAGTCCACCTCCAAAGGCTTGTGGCTGGAGTGCCGGACCACGCCTTCGGGCCGGAGGAGTTGCTGCGGGCCCTTCGCTGGATCCATGACACCGCCGACGTTGCGCGCGGGGCTGCGACGACCTTTGGCGACCACTGTGCCTATGTGGCGTCGTGCTTGGTGTGCGCCCTCCTTCGGCACCGCGGTTGCACGCACATCGCCGAGCTGGAGAACCCTCAGCTGGAGATGCCTGGCGGGGCCGGAGTGATGTCCGGTGAAGTCCGTGCCGTTCACGGCCCCGTCAAATTCTTCTACGAGCGCATCTGGGACTACATCGGGATAGCCGCCACGGAGGTCGAGCTTCGGAAGTCCCTTCGTGGCGGGGGGAGCCTCGGCCAATTTCTGGATGAAGTCCTGCGGCGCGACGAGGGCGGCGCTGAGGTCCCGCGGCGCGACGAGGGTGTCGCAGAGGCCTCCGAAGATGCCGAAGGTTCACAGGTGCGGCGCCAACGCGGCTAGGTGTGGGCGTGCGTTGTAGCGTCTGCCCCTTAATTGAATGAATAAAGTGCGTGTTTGCTTCACGAACTGATTACTTGCCTTTATCCCGGGCAGCTTCCTTGCTGGGGGCGACTGCTCGCATCTGGCCTTGCGACCCGGCGGCGCCTTCGACGCTGGCAAAGGGCCGAGGAGTCGTTGAACTTTTGGGCAAGCCAGCCTTCTTCGAGCGAGGCCCCAGCTTTAGCGCGCGTTAAGGACGAGCCCGCAGGATAGCGGCTTAGAACGGCAAGGATGCTGCCGGACCTTTGTACTTGCGTGATTTGTCCGACATGCAAATTTTCTGTCGTCTTAAGATATGCGCTATGTGTTGATGCCGCTTCAGGTTCACCGGTACGCCACATGCTGCGCGGGGACGGGCTCTCCATGTTCGACGCGCGCCGTTGGCGAAGTAGTCGTGCAAGGGTTCCTTAGAACGGCGCTTGCGTGGGCAGTCCTTGGCGCCTCACCTTTTTACCGTCCATAGACGGGCGGGTGCGGAGGCAAACCTCGATGCTTCGCCTTTTTATAGTCCGTAGACTGGCGTGTGCGGAGGCGGACCTCGACGCTTCACCTTTTTATAATCCGTAGACTGGCGTGTGCGGAGGCGGACCTCGATGCTTCGCGTTTTTATTGTCCGTAGACTGGCGTGTGCGGAGGCGGACCTCGACGCTTCGCCTTTTTATAGTCCGTAGACTGGCGTGTGCGGAGGCGGACCTCGACGCTTCGCCTTTTTATAGTCCGTAGACTGGCGTGGGCGAGGGTGGAAGTGTGCGCACGTTCCGTTCCCCTTGCTCCTCCTGGCGGGGGTAGCCTCTGGCGCGCTGTGTCTTCGTCAACGCGCGCTGCGAACATGTGGGAGGCCTCCGTAGCATTATTTATGCTCCGCAGAATATACACAGGGACGAGGTTCCCAGCATGCGCGGAATTCGCGTCTTGTTTAGACTCCGTAGAGTGTGCAGGGAGAACATCCACGTCTTATTTAGAGTCCGTGGACTAGCGCGTGCGGAGGCGGACCTCGACGCTACGACTTCCTTTATAGTCCGCAGACTCGCGCGTGCGGAGGCAGGCCTCGACGCTACGTCTTATTTAGAGTCCGTGGACTAGTGCGTGCGGAGGCGGGCCTCGACGCTACGACTTCCTTTATAGTCCGGAGACTCGCGCGTGCGGAGGCAGGCCTCGACGCTACGTCTTATTTAGAGTCCGTGGACTAGTGCGTGCCGAGGCGGGCCTCGATGCTACGACTTCCTTTATAGTCTGGAGACTCGGGCGTGCGGAGGCTGGCCTCGACACTACGTCTTATTTAGAGTCCGTGGACTAGTGCGTGCGGAGGCGGACCTCGACGCTACGACTTCCTTTATAGTCCGGAGACTCGCGCGTGCGGAGGCGGACCTCGACGCTACGTCTTATTTAGAGTCCGTGGACTAGTGCGTGCGGAGGCGGACCTCGACGCTATAGCTTCCTTTATAGTCCGGAGACTCGCGCGTGCGGAGGCGGACCTCGACCCTATGTCTTATTTAGAGTCCGTGGACTAGTGCGTGCGGAGGCGGACCTCGATGCTACGACTTCCTTTATAGTCCGGAGACTCGCGCGTGCGGAGGCGGACCTCGACGCTACGTCTTATTTAAAGTCCGTAGACTGGTGCGTGCGGTGGCGGACCTCGACGCTACGTCTTATTTAAAGTCCGTAGACTGGTGCGTGCGGAGGCGGACCTCAATGCTACGTCTTATTTAAAGTCCGTAGACTGGTGCGTGCGGAGCCGGACCTCGACGCTACGTCTTATTTAAAGTCCGTAGACTGGTGCGTGCGGAGCCGGACCTCGACGCTACGTCTTATTTAAAGTCCGTAGACTGGTGCGTGCGGAGGCGGACCTCGACGCTACGCCTTATTTAAAGTCCGTAGACTGGTGCGTGCGGAGGCGGACCTCGACGCTACGCCTTATTTAAAGTCCGTAGACTGGTGCGTGCGGAGGCGGACCTCGACGCTACGTCTTATTTAAAGTCCGTAGACTGGTGCGCGCGAGGGCGTCCCCCCGTTGCGTCTTTTGTTTATACTCAGGCCCGTCACCCTTGGCTACGGCGAGTGCACACGCGGACGTGCGACTTCGATTTATACTCAGTCCCGTACCCCTGGCTACGGCAAGTGCACACGCGAACGTGCGTCTTTGTTTATACTCAGGCCGGTCACCTTTGGCTACGGCGAGTGCACACGCGAACGTGCGACTTCGATTTATACTCAGTCCCGTACCCCTGGCTACGGCGAGTGCACACGCGAACGTGCATCTTTGTTTATACTCAGGCCCGTCACCTTTGGCTACGGCGAGTGCACACGCGAACGTGCGACTTCGATTTATACTCAGTCCCGTACCCCTGGCTACGGCGAGTGCACACGCGAACGTGCGTCTTTGTTTATACTCAGGCTCGTCACCTTTGGCTACGGCGAGTGCACACGCGAACGTGCAACTTTGATTTATACTCAGTCCCGTACCCCTGGCTACGGCGAGTGCACACGCGAACGTGCGTCTTTGTTTATACTCAGGCCCGTCACCTTTGGCTACGGCGAGTGCACATGCGAACGTGCGACTTCGATTTATACTCAGTCCCGTACCCCTGGCTACGACGAGTGCACACGCGAACGTGCGTCGTTGTTTATACTGCGGGAACGCGCGCGCTGGCCAAGCTTGCGCGCGCCTCCGTCGCATACTTGCGCGTGATGAAGAAATGTTTTTGGCAAACGGCGATCTTCATTACATCCCCGTTTGCGCGGGTAAGCAATTACAGGGGGTGGATATACTAACCGTTTGTCCGTGGTGCGGCCGAAGCCTCTAGTCGCTAGACATCTGCAGGGCCCGCCAAGGCGCCTCTGAATGGCTCCGCGGACCCCCGCGCTGTGACACCAGCTCTACGAGCGCCGCAGGGCTTCGCGACGCGGGTACCTGGTACCTGGCTCGATGCGCCGGGCCATATCTTGGTCGCCTCGGACGGTGATGATGGTCCGGGGACCCGGGATCTTCATGCATAGATAGCCGTGATGTGGTACCACGCCGAAGGAGTTGAGGATTGGGCGCCCTAATATAGCATTGTAGGGGTACGGAAGGTCGACCACGTCGAAGGTGGCATCTTCGGCCCGCACATTGTTATCTTGGCCGAAGGAGACTTGAAGACCTATTTGGCCCAACGCCCGCAGGGGCTGTCCCCCGAAGGCCTGCAGTGGGATTCCTGAGGGCCCTAGGCGGCTTCGAGGGATCCCCATCTGGTCGAAGGCCGCCGCAAACAATATGTTCGCGGAGCTGCCGCCGTCCACCAAGGCACACCCCACGTCGCATCCCGCAATAGTGACCCGGATGACCAGGGGGTCCTGATGAGGGAAGTCCACGCCTTGGGCGTCGTCGGGTGTGAATGTGACTTCGTGCTGCGTCCAGTCCGGCGGTGCTTGCGCTGGGTATGCCACCACGTGATGTAGTCTTCGCGCATAGGCCTTCTGCTGCCGTGCCGAGGCGAATTCCAGCGCAGAGCCTCCGGATATGACGTTAATGACCCTTCGGTGGGTTGCCTCCGGGGCTTGCAGTGACAGGAGGCCCTCCCGATGCTGCTGTACGTGAGCTTGGATCCGTAAGGGGCCTTCCTGGGGTTGCATCCCTTGCGCTTGTACCTGCATGGGGGCCTCGTACGGGAATTGGACGTGGGCCACCGCAGGCGGACGTGTCTCCGGGTTCCTGTCCCTAGCGACGCTATCGCGGAGCGCCGCGATGGAGGTGCAGGTGCGGGTATCGTGGTTGCCGCGGCCGTGGACTACGCACCAGAGTCCCTGGTGCTGATCGTCATAATCTCCACGACTTTTATCTTCGCGGCCCCGGCCACGGCCGCGCCCCCGGCCACGGCGCCCCCGACCGCCTCGGCCCGCGGGAGCGCCTTCGTCGGAACCGCCTTCGATGTCGAGGATGTACCAGTTTCGCCTCGACCTTTGTTGGCCGCTCTTGGGCCGATCGGACGACTCCTTGTGCGAGGCGTCCCTGCGGTCGGGCGTATCCCTGGACGACTCCTGCTTACGTTTTCCCTTCGAAGAACCGTCCTTCGGCGGATCTTCGGCTTTTGCCGAGGCTCCGGCCTAGTTGGTGTCGGAGTCGTCACCTTGCCTTCGCCTCGCATCCTCTTCCGCCCTAGCGTATTCCTCCATTTTGTCGAAGAGCTTTGCCACCGTCTTGATTTGCTTTCGCGCATTGTACTCGGCCATCGAGCCCGGACGAAGGCCCTGTATGGCTGCATTAACGATGGTGGTTTCATTAACGTCCTTCACTTGGCATCGAATCTTGGCGAAGCGTTTGAAGTAGTCCCGGAGCTTCTCCGAGGGTTTTTGCTTCACAGCGAATAGTTGGTCCGCGTCGACTCGCTCGACATAGTTTCCTTGGAAGTTGTTGTGAAGGCGGTCGCGAAGCTGCTCCCACGCGTAGATGGAGCCTGGCTCTATGGTAAAGAACCAAGAGAGCGCCACCCCTTGCAGCGCGAGGGGGAGTCCCTTCGCCTTCCTGGTGTCGTCTCTGCCCGCGGCTTCGATCGCGGTTTCGTACACGCGCACGAACTCGCGGGGGTCCGTGTCGCCCTTGTACGGGTCGATGGCGCTAGAAACTTGAAGTCTTCAGGCCATGCCGCCTGCTGCAGCCCTGCCGAAAGTGGGGACTCCGGATCTACGCGCCGCAGCGGCGCACGGCTAGACGTGGGGGCTTCGCGACTGTCCGCCCTCTCCGGCGTGGGCTCGGGCGCGATTACTGGTGCGGCCTGCTGGCTCCGAGCCTCTTGCATATCGCGGACGGCTCCGCGAAGGTCCCCTAGCTCCCGCTGGAACACGTTGAGGGCTTCTAGTATAGCACTTTCCACCGCAGGCGCTGTCGGGGCCGCCGGAACACCCAGCGGACGGGTCAGTGCAGGGACCATCGCTTCACGATCTCCAGATCCACCGGATGCTTCATTGCGGCTACCCCCGGCCGCCTGATCTGTGCTGCCGGCGAGGGTGGCGGGGGCTGTCGTTGCAGTGCCAGCGACGGGGTTGGGTGTCGTTGTAGCAGCGCTGGCGGGGTCGGTCGCTGTGGTGCCAGCGACGGGGTTGGGTGTCCTTGTAGCGGCGCTGGCGGGGTCGGTCGCTGTGGTGCCAGCGTCGACGTCTGCGACCACGGCGCCTGCGCTGCCGCAAGCTCCTTCGGCGGCCGATGCCGAAGCCCTGGTATTCACGCACCGCTCCGACCCAGTCGTCTTCTTTCCCTTCGCCGCCGCTGATGAAGCTTTTTTCGGTGCCATCCTTCTTCTTCGGTCTTCGGGCTTGTCCTTGTCCTCCCCACGGACTGCGCCAACTGTTGTGGCTACAGACCAAACAGAGAGAGAGATGGTAGTGGAGAGGTGGGAGTGAATATAGTGGCCTGCCTCCTCCCCATGGCCTGTATTCACATATATATATACATATGAGGAGTGCTTTTACAGTTATACCCTTACATCTGGCTATCCCCTCTGGGGGCAGTTATGTCATTACACATGGCCTATTCTGGGCCTTATAACCTCCTACCAGGCCTGCTGGGTTTAGGTGGGGGCCACCCCTACGACAATGTTCATCTTGTTCTTGCTTGTTCTTCGATTGCTTGCAGGAACAAGAACCCTCGTGGTTAGGTTGATCGCGCGCCGACAAGGTCACGAACAATCTTTGGAGTTGGTGTATCGATTGCTAAGGCGCAACGTCCTTGGATGGTTGTAGTCGGGTCGTCAACGTCATCTCCTTCCCCAATCGAATCTACCACTCTCATCGAAAGATCGGGACCCTTAGTCCTATCAATTGGTATCAGAGCTCAAGGTTGATCGGTGAGAGATCTTATCTAGTCTTTGCATTTTTTTACCTACAGTCCAGAAAACGAAAAAAAATAGTAGATCTATTCCCCAAAATCCGAAACAATTTGAGCCTTTATCTATTGCTGCATAGTCTTTTGCATACGACCTCCGATTGAGGCGATTCTTGATCCGTTGGAAAGGAAATCGGAAGATAGAGTGAAAAAAAACTGGAGATTTCAGATTCGTGTAAGCCACCAGGTACACACGCGGCAGCTTCGACCCCAAAAAACTTCGTTTAGGGCCTCAAAACGGGCCCGCAAACTGAGGAAAAATCAAGTTTCTCAGAATTCACTCAAAATTGACAGAGCCCTTCTGCACGTGATTCTAAGGTTCCCTGTGAAGACGGCAACCTTTTTCGAGCTCCCGAACTCCGTGTGCAACATCATCTAGTTTCTTTCTGCACGGTGTGATTTCGTTTGTGTTCTAGGCTCGCGTCTCTAGTACGGTCTAGCCTAGGACCAGCACGGTGCCGTCGTTGAGCGATTATTCAACTTTCTTTGACTAATGTGGTTCTAGTTATCCTTTGTTCACTCTCAGCCCACGTATAGCTCCACAGATTTGGCTACCAGCTCATAGGGACTAGCGACCGAGGCAGCGATACACCCAATTTCCAGGAGATATTGTCTTGACTTGTCGGCTGCCATCACCTCCTGCTCGCTGTGGTAAGAACTTGTAAGAACAGGTTGAGAGTGTGCGACTTGATTTAACCACATCCCAGTAGTTGTGAGGGCATAACCTGCAGTTTTATTATTTTTCTCTTCTTGGTTTGTTTCTTGTGTTCTTCTAACAATGTCAGGAGAACCAGTGGACCTGCGGGCAGCGCCACATTCCCCTCGAACTAGGGGCATCATACAACACTTTGAGCACCAAATGAAGCTGCACACTGAAGGACTTGATGAGGATGTACGGGTCACCAACGAACGCCTTGGCCAATTGGAGGCCGCGCAGATCGACACCAACACTACGCTTGCAACATTGGAGGCTTCCATTGGCACTGTCAACACCTCACTTGCTGAGATTTTGAGACGTCTTGATGAGAGGGGTCGTGCATCTCCCGCTGCACCGACTCAGCGTACTCGTGCCAACATTGGTGTCTTGGGCAGCAGGGTGGACGAAAATGGTGGAGACGAATATGCGGCTGACACTGAGATTGATGATGATGAGGACGCTCACCGTCAACGTCAACCACGCCGGACTGAGGTACGTGAGAATGATGAATCGCTTGGTAAGATTAAGTTCACTATGCCACTTTTTGATGGAAAATATAACCCTGATGCTTATATCACTTGGGAATTGGCTGTTGATCAGAAATTTGCTTGTCATGCATTTCCTGAAAACAAAAGGGTTAGGGCTGCTACTAGTGAGTTTACTGATTTTGCGTCTGTTTGGTGGAGTGAATATTGTAAGAAAAATCCTTTCACCATACCACAAACTTGGGATGCATTAAAAAGAATCATGCGAGCTAGATTTGTTCCCTCATATTATGCACGTGATTTGTTACATAAGTTGCAACAATTGAGGCAAGGTAGTAAAAGCGTAGAGGAATATTTTCAAGAATTGCAAACAGGCATGCTGCGTTGTGACTTAGAGGAAACTGAGGAAGCCGCTATGGCTAGGTTTATGGGTGGTTTGAATCGGGAAATTCAGGATATCTTAGCTTACAAGGAATATAATTCTATCACTCGTTTATTTCATCTTGCTTGTAAAGCTGAAAGAGAAGTACAGGGATGACGCGCGAGCACTAGGACTAACGTTTCTGCAGGTCGTGGAAACATTTGGTCTCAACGTGCATCTGCCGCACCATCAAGCCAACCCCCTGCACCTTCTTCCTCCAACAGCAAGCCACGGTTTTCATCATCAAATTCGGCATCTCGGGCATCCGAAGCAACAAAGGGGACAGCCCATGCACATGCAAAGAGCTCTTCGTCCGTTGCATCTACGGGACGAACGAGGGATATCCAATGTCATCAATGCAAGGGGTATGGCCATGTGAGGAGTGAGTGCCCAACCAAGCGTGTTCTGATTGTGAGAGATGATGGTGAGTATTCTTCTGCTAGTGATTTGGATGAGGATACATATGCTATGCTTGCAGCTGACCATGCAGGTAGTGGGAAGGAGCAAGAAGAAAAGCACATTGGTGCTGAAGATGCAGAGCGCTATGAGAGCCTCATTGTGCAGCGTGTGTTGAGTGCACAAATGGAGAGGGCGGAGCAAAATCAGCGGCACATCCTTTTCCAAACAAAGTGCGTCGTGAAGGAACGCTCATGCCGAGTGATAATTGATGGAGGGAGCTGCAACAACTTGGTGAGCTCCGATATGGTGGAGAAGCTTGCGTTGAACACCAAACCTCACCCACAACCTTACTACATTCAATGGTTCAATAACAGCGGCAAGGTGAAGGTAACACGAATGGTGAGAGTAAATTTTGCTATTGGTTCTTATCACGATGTTGTAGAATGCGATGTTGTACCTATGCAAGCATGCTCTATGCTATTAGGTAGACCGTGGCAATATGATAAAGATTCACTGCATCATGGTAAGACAAACCAATATTCTTTTGTGCATCATGACAAGAAAATTGTGTTACATCCTATGTCTCCTGAAGCTATTTTCAAAGATGACATTGCTAGAGCTAGTAGAGAGAAAAATCAGGAGCATAATAGGAGTGAAAATCAGATTGTTGCAAGCGAACTTGAGCAACATAAAAAGAAAAACTCTAAGTCTGTTCATGAGATGAAAAATGAGATTAAATTGAAATGTGCATGTTTTCTTGCTACTAAGTCTGATGTGAATGAGCTGGATGCTAGTACTTCTATTTGCTATGCCTTACTTTGCAAACAAGCTTTATTTTCATTCGAGGAGGTACCTTCTTCTGTGCCTCCTGCTGTCACTAATCTTTTGCAGGAGTACATGGATGTCTTTCCAAAGGACGTGCCACCAGGGCTACCACCAGTGCGAGGGATTGAGCACCAGATTGATTTGATTCCCGGGGCATCTTTGCCCAATCGTGCGCCATACAGGACCAATCCGGAAGAAACTAAGGAGATTCAGCGTCAGGTTCAAGAATTGCTTGATAAAGGTTATGTGCATGAGTCTCTTAGTCCTTGTGCTGTTCCGGTAATTTTAGTGCCTAAGAAAGATGGATCATGGCGTATGTGTGTGGACTGTAGAGCGATCAATAACATTACCATTAGATATCGTCACCCTATTCCTAGGTTAGATGATATGCTTGATGAATTAAGTGGCTCTATTGTCTTCTCTAAAGTTGATTTGCGTAGTGGGTACCACCAAATTCGCATGAAATTGGGAGATGAATGGAAAACAGCATTTAAAACTAAGTTCGGTTTGTATGAGTGGTTAGTGATGCCATTTGGTTTAACTAATGCACCTAGCACATTCATGAGATTAATGAACGAGGTTTTGCGTGCTTTCATTGGTAAATTTGTAGTGGTCTATTTTGATGATATATTGATATATAGCAGATCACTAGAGGAACACCTTTGCCATTTACGTGCTGTTTTTGATGCTTTACGTAATGCACGTTTATTTGGTAATGTTGAGAAGTGCACATTTTGCACGGATCGTGTCTCTTTTCTTGGCTATGTTGTTACTCCACAGGGCATTGAAGTTGATCAAGCCAAGGTTGAGGCAATACAGAGTTGGCCGACTCCTAAAACGGTCACACAGGTGCGAAGTTTTCTAGGACTTGCTAGATTCTATCATCGTTTTGTGAAAGATTTCAGCACCATCGCTGCACCATTGAATGAGCTCACTAAAAAGGGGGTGCCGTTTACTTGGGGGAATGCACAGGAAGACGCCTTCAACACATTGAAAGATAAGTTAACACATGCACCATTACTCCAACTTCCAGATTTTAGTAAGACTTTTGAGCTAGAATGTGATGCTAGTGGAATTGGATTGGGTGGTGTGCTGTTGCAAGAAGGTAAACCTGTGGCATACTTTAGTGAAAAATTGAGTGGGCCTAGTTTGAACTATTCTACTTATGATAAGGAATTATATGCTCTAGTTCGAACTTTAGAGACATGGCAACATTATTTATGGCCCAAAGAATTTGTCATTCATTCTGATCATGAGTCATTGAAGCATATTAGAAGTCAAGCAAAATTGAACCGTAGGCATGCAAAGTGGGTTGAATTCATAGAGTCTTTTCCTTATGTCATAAAACACAAAAAGGGAAAGGAGAATGTTATTGCTGATGCATTGTCTAGGAGATATACCATGCTCTCACAACTTGACTTCAAAATTTTTGGATTGGAAACAATTAAGGAGCATTATGTTCATGATGATGATTTTAAAGACGTGTTGCTGAATTGCAAAGAGGGAAAAACGTGGAATAAATTTGTTCTAAATGATGGATTTGTGTTTAGAGCTAACAAACTATGCATTCCAGCTAGCTCCGTTCGTTTGTTGTTGTTACAGGAAGCGCATGGAGTGGGCTGATGGGGCATTTTGGAGTGAAGAAGACGGAAGACATACTTGCTAGTCATTTCTTTTGGCCAAAGATGAGACGTGATGTGGAACGTTTTGTTGCTCGCTGCACTACGTGTCAAAAGGCTAAGTTACGACTTAATCCTCACGGTTTGTATATGCCTCTACCTGTTCCTAGTGTGCCTTGGGAAGATATTTCTATGGACTTTGTTTTAGGACTGCCTAGGACAAAGAAGGGGAGGGATAGCATATTTGTTGTTGTGGATAGATTTTCTAAGATGGCACACTTCATACCATGTCATAAAAGTGATGATGCTACCAATATTGCTGATTTGTTCTTTCGTGAAGTTGTTCGTTTGCATGGTGTGCCAAATACAATAGTTTCCGATCGTGACACTAAATTCCTTAGCCATTTTTGGAGAACTTTATGGGCTAAATTGGGGACTAAGCTGTTATTTTCGACTACGTGTCATCCCCAAACTGATGGGCAAACTGAAGTTGTGAATTGAACTTTATCTACCATGCTTAGGGCTGTTTTGAAAAAGAACATTAACATGTGGGAAGAATGCTTGCCTCATATTGAATTTGCTTATAATCGTTCGCTGCATTCTACTACCAAGTTGTGCCCTTTTAAGATCGTCTATGGCTTTGTGCCTCGTGCTCCTATTGATTTGCTACCACTTCCATCTTCGGAGAAGTTAAATTTTGATGCTAAACAGCGTGCTGACTTGATGTTGAAATTGCATGAGACAACCAAAGAAAATATTGAACGCACGAATGATAAATATAAACTTGCTGGTAGTAAAGGAAGGAGGCATTTAACTTTTCAACCGGGTGATTTAGTTTGGTTGCATTTGAGAAAAGAAAGATTTCCTGAATTGAGGAGGTCTAAGTTGATGCCTAGAGCTGATGGTCCTTTCAAAGTGTTGGAAAAGATTAATGACAATGCATATAAACTTGAGTTGCCTGCAGATTTTGGGGTTAGTCCCACCTTTAACATTGCAGATTTGAAGCCATACTTGGGAGAAGAAGATGAGCTTGAGTCGCGGACGACTCAAATGCAAGAAGGGGAGGATGATGAGGACATCCTTTCCATGCATACAACCATGCCGACTCCATATCAAACTGAAACTATGATACAAGGAACAATGACTAGAGCGCGAGCACGTCAACTTAACCATCAGGTGAATGCGTTCCTAAGTTTGCATACAAATATTTCAAAGAATGGAATACTACTTAATTCTTGTGATGATTTAATTGTCCTTAGGAACCATGGGGAAGAACCACATGAGCTCAAGTATAAAAGTGGAACCGTCAAGCGCAAACCAAGTCCTGTTGACGAGTTTGACTCGGATTCGGCCTTGTTGATAGCACCTACTTCAAACAGCCTTAACTTTTGATCCAGAAGGTTTATCGGGGCCCGTGAGTACTCGATGGAAAGCTATTGAAGTCTACTTTCAGATGGATCTGGCCTCACCTCCAAATTTCATCCGAGTCGACCAGAAACTGCAAAACAATTCATGTTGCTTTTCCAGTCCGAGTCAAAGTGGGCCTTGGGCCTTGTAATTCGAGTCCTATTCGGCTTCCTTGTGTTTTGGCCGACCCTCCACCTTTCGTGACCCTTAAATAGGCAGCCGCACCCTCTTCTAGGGTTTGGGTTTTGTTTAGACTAAGTTAGCTTTTGCTACTTTGCCATGTACTCGCGCGTGTCGGTTAGACCGCCCGAATACTTGTCTTCGGAACCCCACCGTTTTTCTGTTTTCGATTGAATCTTACATCGTTATTTGCAATTGAGTTGCTGTTCATCTTGTTCTTGCTTGTTCTTCGATTGCTTGCAGGAACAAGAACCCTCGTGGTTAGGTTGATCGCGCGCCGACAAGGTCACGAACAATCTCTGGAGTTGGTGTATCGATCGCTAAGGCGCAACGTCCTTGGACGGTTGTAGTCGGGTCGTCAACGTCATCTCCTTCCACAATCGAATCTACCACTCTCATCGAAAGATCGGGACCCTTAGTCCTATCAGAATCCATCTGAGTTGGTGTTCAAATTTCCTCTACGACGTGTTCCAATTAGTACAATAAGCTCCACGCATATGAAATGGAGGGACCAAGGCAAACTGAGTGTCGAACATACAGAATGGACTTCATTAGCACCTGAGGTTATGTCGGTATGCATTTTGAATTTGTTGCGTCAATGTGAAACATCCTTCCACGACAGGTTCCAATGTGCTCTATAATCTCCACGCAAGCGAAATTATTTCACGAAATGATATTGACCTCACTTGCACTGTAAGTTATGTCAACATACATTTTGAAACCATCCGAGTCGGTGTGCACTATCCTCCATGACGGGTTACAAAAAGTACTAAAGCTTAATGCGTATGAAATCAAGGCACGAAATGAAACAGAGCAACAAACACCCAGAATAGACCTCATTCATGCCCTTGGTCATGATGACGTGCATTTCAAATACATCCGAGTCAGTGTGAACCTTTCCTCCACGATGGGTTCCAATTAGTAATACAAGCTATATGTGTACAAAATAGAGGGACGAAGGCAAACTGAGTGCCGAACACCCAAAATGAACTTCATTAGCCCCTGAGGTCATGTCGGTAAGCATTTCGAATCCGCTCGAGTCAGTGTGCAACATCCCTCCACGACGGCTTCCAACTTGTTCTATAAGCTCCACGCAAGCGAAATCGAGCCACAAAATAAAACTAAGTGCCAAATACCCAGAATAGACCTCATTTGTGCCCGAAATTATGTTAACATGCATTTGAACCCATTCCAGTCAGTGTGGAGCTTTCCTCCAGGGCGTTCCATGTGTACTTTCGCCTACATCCGTAGGAAAAACAGAAACAAAATGAAACTATGTGCCAAATAACCAAAACGGACTTCATTTGTACCCTTGGTCATGTGGACATGCATTTCAAATCCGTTCGATTCAGTGTGGAATTTTCCTCCAAGACGGATTAACAAGTGCTACAAGCTCTGTGCCTACGAAATCGAGACATGAAATGAAACTGAGTGCCAAACGCCGCAACATGACAACATGACAAACGACGCAAATGAAGTTCATTCAAGGTATTTGCCGCTTAGTTTAATTTCGTGCGTAGATTTCCTATGCATGGAGCATATAATACATATTGGAAAACGTCATGGAGGAAATTCCCACACCGACATGGATGGATTCAAAATGATGTTGACATAACTTACAGTGCAAATAAGGTCCATTCTGGGTGTTTGGCGCACGATATCATTTTGTGGATCAATTTTGCTTGTCGTATGTTATGGAACTTAATCAAACCCGTCGCAGGGGGATGTTTCACACCGACACAAAACGGATTTAGAATGCATACCGACAACTGTCTGGTGCAAATGAAGTCCATGCTGGGTGTTCGACACATAGTTTGCCTTCATCACTCTATTTCATACGCGTGGAGCTTATAGTACTAATTGGAACACGTCGTCGAGGATTGTTTCACACTGACTAAGACAAATTTGAAAAGTACGTCGATATGACCAAGGGCACGAATGAGGTCAATTCTGGGTGTTTGGTACTCAGTTTCGTTTCGTGCCTCAATTTTGTACGCATCATGCTTGCAGTAATTATTGGATTCCATCATTCAGGAATGTTTCACACTGACTAGAATGAATATGAAATGCATATCGACTCGACCTCGGGCGCTAATGAAGTCTATATAGAGTATTTGCTACTTAGTTTCACTTCGTCCCTATATTTTGTACACACGTGGAGCTTGTAGTGCTAGTTGGAACCCGTCGTGGAAGATAGTTTCACAACGACTTAGATAGATTCAAAATGAATGCAAACTTGACCAAGGGGACAAATGAAGTCCATTGGGGGTGTTGGCGCTTAGTTTTGTTTTGTGCCACCATTTCGTATGAATGGAACATATCATGCCGTCAGAACCCGACATTGTGGACAGTTTCACACCGATTTAGTCGGATTCATGTTGTGTGCTGACATGACCTAAGCAGCAAATGAAGTCCATTCGAGGTGTTTGGTACTTAATTTTAATTCATGCCTCGATTTCGTGGGCACTCAGAAATTATTGGAACCCGAAATGCATGCCAACATGACCAGGTGGCACAAATGAAGTTCACTCAGGGAATTGGCACTTAGATTCTTTTGGTTCCTTGATTTCCAACTCATGTTGCTTATAAAACATATTGGAACTCGTCGTGGAGAAAAGTTCCACACTGATTCGGATGGATTCAAAATGCATGTTGACATAACTTAGGGGGCAAATGTGGTCCATTCAAGGTGTGTGGCACTTAGCTTAATTCGTGGCTTGATTTCGCTCTCGTGTAGCTCATAGTTATTATTGGAGCCTGTCATGATGTTTCACATTGACTCGATTGGAATCAAAGTGCATACCAACATGCCCTCGGGAGCTAATGAAGTTCATTCAGGGTGTTTGGTACTCAGTTTCCCATTGTCCCACGATTTTGTACGCGTGGAGCTTATAGTACTAATTGCAACCCATCGACGACGAAAGTTTCACACCGACTCAGATAGATTCAAAATGCATGCAGACATGGCCAAGGGTGCAAAAGAAGTCTATTTGAGGTGTTTGGCACTCAGTTTCAATTTGTGCCGTGATTTTGAATGTATGAAACTTATCATGCTGTCAGAACCCGACACGGTGAAAAGTTTCAGACTGACTTAGTCGGATTAAAAATACATGCCGACATGACTAGGCGCCAATGATGTGACGATGGCCCGATCTTCCGAGTGGTACTGATAAGTCGATTGTGGAGATCTCGACATTGATGATCCAAAGGCTCCGACCAAAACAGATCGAACCCCTCGCAATCACTACACCACTGCTCCGTTGGTTATCAACCGTGCCGAACACGATTGACCTCGCCAAGAAGGCTATCTCCTGCAAGCGAATCGAGAACACAAGCAAGAGAGTACAAGATGCAATCTAAAATTGCGAATAAATATTAAGTTCACAAGTTGGGGTCTCGCAAACCGATGAACGGCGAAACTGTTCAAAGACAGATTAATCTAAGCAAAACCCAAGGAAAACTAAAGGGGTGTGGCCTCCTTAAATAGGGGAGGGGGAAGCCACACTTATCTAATGAAAATGGATATGGTACTATTCCTAGTTACTGTTCACGTGCGTGGTACTGTTCATGTGAACAGTACCGGCCCAAATAGCCCAAGTTACAAGGCCCTCGGCCCACTTTGAGTCGGACTGGAAAAGTAACGTGGCTTGTTTCGCAGTTTCTGATCTGCTCGAGTGGAGTTTGGAGGTGAGACTAGATCCATCTGAAAGTAGACTCCAAGATCTTTCCAACGAGTACTCACGGGCCCCGAGAAGCCTTCTGGATCAAAAGTTATGGCCGTTTGAAGTTGGCTTGTCAAGCTGAATCCGAATTGATCTGGAGGCCGAATTGGATTCCAAAACCTGTCCAAGTTGAACCCTTGCTTCAATTGGTTCCAAAGTGATGTGGTGCTACAAATATATATATTTTCATCATTAGGTAGCATCATATTCTCATTTAAAATATGTTGAAGTTGAAGAAACGAATTCACCTTTAGTTCATTCTTGATATTGGCCGCTATGGTCGTACGTGTTGGTGGCGTGGTCACATCATCCTCCCCTTCTTGATGGAAAACTATCCTCGGTTTTAACATATGTGTAGTGTCACGTATTGCATGATCTTGATCATAATTCTTGGTGTATGATAGCAAACGCAACAAACTCTCATTACGTAATATCATAAGTTCTTTATCAAATAAAGTAAAATCTCTTTGAAACGAGCTCACCTCATAATTTAAGTGATGCGTAGGAGCTCTTGTAATTGTAACAAGTAGAGCAAATATGGTTGTATCCATAGGGTTCATGTTCTTATCATCCTCCCCTTCTTGCAAACAAAGCCGTCCTCGGCTTTTGATAAGCTGAAAAAAATGGTAACAAAGAAGCCAAGGTGTATGCATGGTATATGTATATGTCATCCGTTTTAACCGTTCTTCGTTGTTGCACAATTAATGTTATAAAACAGCAATGATCATAAAAGCTCGTTGTATTATTAACCCAAAAGTAATCATATATGTTAATGAGCAATTCAAAATTTCTCACACAGTAATTATTGCAACTTGTTTTGCAAATGTAAGTGAAGCATTTATGCAATTCAAATCTTTGAATTTGTAAACTTGTAGTGGTGGCACATATGGGCAAAACTACAACTTTTGGAATCAAGCAAAGTTCATCTATATAATCATATCTCAATCGAACAATAGCAAATTCATCTAGTAAGAGTGAAGAGCTTTGTATGTTCGGCCATAATTCATCATCTTTATTCAGATTGTCTATACTAGATGGTGCAAAAAGAGATGAACACATAGGCATTGAATGAGTACTAAATTTTACTTCCCTCTCACATTCAACATGATTCAGCATACAAGAATTGTTGTCCCAAACAACAAGTTTCAATTCATCTATGTGATCACAAGTTATGCATATTCGATATACAAGAAATTGATTTTCCACACCATAATCTCCAATCAAATTAAACTTATATCCAGGGGTGTAGGTACTAAATAAGAATTTCGAACATGCAAGTTCAGAAACTTTCTCCACAGCATGTGACAATTTCATAGGTAGATCCAACATGATGTAACACAATGAATTAGCAGGAGAAATTCTAGTCAAAACTTCTTTATGTGTTATTAATTTAACATGTGCAAAATTATGAGAATTTAGATCAGCACATGGTTTATTTAAGTCAACAGAAGGAATATCAAAAGATTGCACTACAACAGGTATATACTCACAAGGTTGCTCTATGTCTTGTTGTAGCACCAAATCAATACCGTGAGCGATGATAGTACCATGTTCTTTACCTTTTTGGCTCTCCTCAGATGATGTAAGTGCATCCATCTCCTTATCTTCATTCTCAACCAATGGGGTCAGTGATTCAATCAGCTCATGCTCTTCTTTGGCATGGTTCTCAACTACCTGCAAGTTGTTAGTCACAGAAAATGGCACAAACACATGTTTGTTCTCATGTTCATCACCACTACCTGCAAGGTTAGCTGCAAGAGCATATTCATCCTCAACATCACTAGCACTTACATAAACACCATCTTCTGTCGTAATGTACGCCCGCTGACTTGTGCAATCTCTCATGACGTGGCCCATCCCTTTACAACGGTGGCACACAATGCCCGTTGTACGGCCCGTGGAAGCAATCGATGAAGAGCTCTTTGCTGGTGCTTGCACACTAGTAGATTTGCTTGTCTCGGGTGCGTGTGATGGTGGCGGCAGTGTTGCTGAACGCGCCCTACTCACAGAGGGGGCAGCAGCTCGACAAATAGGTGGTGGGGCTATCTTGGCTCGCCCAGGCGTTGATCTCGATGTAGATATACCTCCAAAGTTGCTCCTTGTCCTTTGTTGCCTACCCTGCAATTCTTTTTCTGCAAGCACAGCAAGCTGGAACAACTGGTTGATAGTAGTAAAATCTTTATAATAAACAATGTCCTGAAGTTCACGCCGTAACCCCCCGTAAAAACGACAAATCTTATCCTCCTCATCTTCTACAACATTACAACGCAACATGCCTATTTGTAGTTCTTGATAATATTCCTCGACAGATTTATTACCTTGGTCTAAGCACTGCAATTTCTTTTGCATTTCATGTTTAAAAGCAGGAGGAACAAATCTAGCACGCATAGCTTCTTTTAACCGCTTCCATGTATTAGGTTGTAAGCGCATGGTACCCATATCATTCCACCAGATAATAGCAAAGTCCTTAAACTCACTAGTAGCTTGTCTAACTCTATGTTGCTCAGGAACCAAGTGAGAATTAAACTTCTGCTCTACCGTCATCTCCCAATCAAGATATATTTCAGCATCATAAAGACCAGAAAAAGATGGAATGATAAATTTGACTTTAGCAAAAGGGTCATGATTAGAACGATCATTATGGTGCTGAAAATTATTACCTCCCATACCGTGACGGTTTTGATGTAGGCGGTGTCGTGGGCGTGCATCTTGGGCAGCAAATGAAGCACTTGCGTCGCGGTTTTGTCTCTCATTATCATCAGACAACCCACCTGTCATGGTTAGTAGAAAACAAAAGACAACACAAAGGTATTATCCCTATGCACTACTAGGTGGTGGAAGGTGGAATCACATATTCTCAAGCGTCTTACTACACTCTTACAAGTGTTCTTACCGATGCAGCAGGTGGTACAACCGGTGGCTGGTTCGTGATACCGTGTCGAGCGTGGGTACGATTGCAAGAGGGAACCTGTTCTGATCAAGAGTAGGTGTAGCTTGGAAGGCACAATATGGTAGCAATGGAGAACAATCAGTTAATTTCAGAATTGCATAGAATTGAATTATAGTCCGTATCTAACACTTAGCCTATGTTGCTGATCAACCAAGAATGGAAGAAGGCTAAAATCAAGTGTATGGCAATGTGTATGAGTGGTAAATACAAGATAATTCAATCCAATGCAATCTGGAATTGAAGAACACAAGGATTGACCCAAAACTGAAAACTGAAGATTTCTGTCCACTGGACAGTATGTCGGTATTTTGGCCGTAACTTTTTGTCAGATGCCTTTTTTCCACTGATTCTTTTTTTTCTCTGTTTTCTGATGGATTTTTATACAGATTTTCTTTTGGGGCCAACTTCCAAAACCCGACGCAGAAATTCGCACAAAAATCACAACTGCTGACTGTTGCAGATTCAAAACAGATAACTGGGTCAACTTTCACCGCATATATCTCTTAACTGCCTTGCTGGAATGACGTGAAATTTTACAGATAGATGGATAAGGAATTTTTGAATCTAATGGCGGTGGTCTCACTCAAAAATAATCTCGGAATCAAAAGATATGGCGTTTTTGGTGGCGGCTGCAGAGAAAGGAAAAATCAGCCGAATTTGGAAATTAGGGTTTGGGGTGGGGAATTTTTCTTTTGTTTGGATTTTTAATGGAACAAAGATATGACCAGCAACTAGACAATGCTAATATGGACACAAATTCAATTTAGCAAACCAAAACTAACAGATTGAAAGGCACAACGGGGTTTGGACAGCGGAATTAATTCTTTTTGTGGGGCAATATTTTTTTCTGGACTATAGGAAATAAAAACCAATCTACTAACTAGGGATACAAGAATTACCTCACGGGCAACCGTTGCTCTGATACCAACTGATGTGACGATGGCCCGATCTTCCGAGAGGTACTGATAAGTCGATTGTGGAGATCTCGACGTTGATGATCCAAAGGCTCCGACCAAACAGATCGAACCCCTCGCAATCACTATACCACTGCTCCGTTGGTTATCAACCGTGCCGAACACGATTGACCTCGCCAAGAAGGCTATCTCCTGCAAGCGAATCGAGAACACAAGCAAGAGAGTACAAGATGCAATCTGAAATTGCGAATAAATATTAAGTTCACAAGTTGGGGTCTCGCAAACCGATGAACGGCGAAACTGTTCAAAGACAGATTAATCTAAGCAAAACCCAAGGAAAACTAAAGGGTGTGGCCTCCTTAAATAGGGGAGGGGGAAGCCACACTTATCTAATGAAAATGGATATGGTACTATTCCTAGTTACTGTTCACGTGCGTGGTACTGTTCATGTGAACAGTACCGGCCCAAATAGCCCAAGTTACAAGGCCCTCGGCCCACTTTGAGTCGGACTGGAAAAGTAACGTGGCTTGTTTCGCAGTTTCTGATCTGCTCGAGCGGATTTTGGAGGTGAGACCAGATCCATATGAAAGTAGACTCCAAGATCTTTCCAACGAGTACTCACGGGCCCCGAGAAGCCTTCTGGATCAAAAGTTATGGCCGTTTGAAGTTGGCTTGTCAAGCTGAATCCGAATTGATCTGGAGGCCGAATTGGATTCCAAAACCTGTCCAAGTTGAACCCTTGCTTCAATTGGTTCCAAAGTGATGTGGTGCTATAAATATATATATTTTCATCATTAGATAGCATCATATTCTCATTTAAAATATGTTGAAGTTGAAGAAACGAATTCACCTTTAGTTCATTCTTGATATTGGCCGCTATGGTCGTACGTGTTGGTGGTGTGGTCACATCAGCCAACACCCCCAATGGACTTCATTTGTGCGCTTGGTCAAGTCTGCATTCATTTTGAATCTACCTAAGTTGTTGTGAAACTATCTTCCACGACGGGTTCCAACTAGCACTATAAGCTCCACGCGTGTACAAATCTAGGGACGAAGTGAAACTAAGTAGCAAATACACTATATAGACTTCATTAGCGCCCGAGGTCATGTCGATATGCATTTCATATTCATTCTAGTCAGTGTGAAACATTTCTCAATGATGGAATCCAATAATTACTACAACGTGATGCGTACAAAATTGAGGCACGAAACGAAACTGAGTACCAAACACCTAGATAGACCTCATTCGTGCCCTTGGTCATGTCGACGTACTTTTCAAATTCGTCTGAGTCAGTGTGAAACATTCCTCGACGACGTGTTCCAATTAGTACTATAAGCTCCACGCGTATGAAATAGAGGGATGAAGGGAAACTAAGTGTCGAACACCCAGCATGGACTTCATTAGCACCAGACGTTTGTCGGTATGCATTCTTAATCCGTTTGTGTCGGTGTGAAACATCCCCCTACGACGGGTTCGATTAAGGTCCATAACCTCCGACAAGCAAAATTGATCCACAAAATGATATTGTGCGTCAAACACCCAGAATAGACCTTATTTGCACTGTAAGCTATGTCAACATCATTTTGAATCCATCCATGTCGGTGTGGGAATTTCTCCATGACATTTTCCAATATGTATTATATGCTCCATGCATAGGAAATCTACGCACGAAATGAAATTAAGCGGCAAATACCCTGAATGAACTTCATTTCCACCGTTTGTCATGTTGGCATGCATTTCGAATCCGTCCGTGTTGGTGTGAAATTTTGCTCTGTGACGAGTTCCAATAAGTACAGAGTTCCCACGAACTCAAGACATGAGTTGAAACTTAGTGCCAAACGTCCCGAATGGACTTCATTCGTTGCCTAATCATGTCGGCATGCATTTTGAAACCAGGTCAGTCTGAAACTTAGTGCCAAGGCATGAATTGAAGTCTTGGTTGGGTTCGGACGGCATGATAAGTTCTATTTGTACGATATTGGTGCACAAAATAAAATTGAGTGTAAAACACCCCGAATGGACTTCATTTGCATTGTTGGTCATGTCCGTATGCATTTTTGAATCCATCCAAGTTGGTGTGGAATCTCCATGATGAGTTCCAACTAGCACTACAAGTTCCATGCGTACAAAATCTAGGGACGAAGCGAAACTGAGAGCCAAACACCGTAAACGGATTTCAACACCGCCCAAGGTCATGTCGGTATGCATTTCGAATCCGTGTGAGACGGTGTGAAACATTCTGATGAGGACATCCTTTCCATGCATACAACCATGCCGACTCCTTATCAAACTGAAACTATGATACAAGGACCAATGACTAGAGCGCGAGCACGTCAACTTAACCATCAGGTGAATGCGTTCCTAAGTTTGCATACAAATGTTTCAAAGAATGGAATACTAATTAATTCTTGTGATGATTTAATTGTCCTTAGGAACCATGGGGAAGAACCATATGAGCTCAAGTATAGAAGTGGAACCGTCAAGCGCAAACCAAGTCCTGTTCACGAGTTTGACACGGATTCGGCCTTGTTGACAGCGCCTAATTCAAATGGACGTAACTTTTGATCCAGAAGGTTTCTCGTTGCCCGTGAGTACTCGTTGGAAAGCTCTTGAAGTGTACTTTCAGATGGATCCGGCCTCACCTCCAAATGCCATTCGAGTCGACCAGAAACTGCAAAATAATTCATGTCGCTTTTCCAATCTGAGTCAAAGTGGGCCTTGGGCCTTGTAATTCGAGTCCTATTCGGCTTCCTTGTGTTTTGGCCGACCCTCCACCTTCTGTGACCCTTAAATAGGCAGCCGCACCCTCTTCTAGGGTTTGGGTTTTGTTTAGACTAAGTTAGCTTTTGCTGCTTTGCCTTGTGCTCGCGCGTGTCGGCTAGACCGCACGAATACTTGTCTTCGGAACCCCACCGTTTTCTGTTTTCGATTGAATCTTACATCGTTATTTGCAATTGAGTTGTTGTTCATCTTGTTCTTGCTTGTTCTTCGATTGCTTGCAGGAACAAGAACCCTCGTGGTTAGGTTGATCATGCGCCGACAAGGTCACGAACAATTTCTGGAGTTGGTGTATCGATCGCTAAGGCGCAGCGTCCTTGGATGGTTGTAGTCAGGTCGTCAACGTCATCACCTTCCTCAATCGAATCTACCACTCTCATCGAAAGATCGGGACCCCTAGTGCTATCACATTCCTCCACGATGGATTCCAATAAGTACTACAAGCTTAATGCGCATGAAACCGAGACACGGAATGAAACTGAGTACTAAATACCCTGATGAGGACATCGCTAGTAATGCCAAAGCTAGTAATGAGACTTCACTAACAGGACCAATAACAAGAGCACGAGCCAAGAAACTACAATCTCAGGTGAACCTGCTCCTTAATGAATATGTCATTAATTTTAATGAGAATTGTATACTACCTAAAAACAATGTTTTACTTGTGCTCAGGTTTGAAGAGTCAGCGATGAATGGAGATCAAGGACAGCATGAACAATGATCAGCCCATGAATAGTGCAATGCGTGAACAGTACCAGGCCCGTGCTACAGTACGTGTGCTATAGTGCTTGCGGGCCGTGAACAGTACCAGGCCCATGCTACAGTGCCGTGCTACAGTGCTTGCGCGTGAATAGTACCACATGAAAAATTTAGTGTTAAGTAGTCTTAGTCTGAGACTATATATTGAGGGGTAGACCTCCATTGTAAAGGGGAACCACTTTTTATATTAAAAATACTCTTGTTCTTTCTGTTGTCCAAACAACATTGAAGGAATTGGGAGTAAGTCAAAAATCAAGATCGTTCAACCTTTCCGCTGGGAATTGGGAGCGCGATAGAACTTCATCTGGTGGTTGTGAAGTTCAACACGTGTGATTGGGTGAATTATAGAGTGCTAACTCTTGCATTGGCAACGGGGGATCACTACGATTCATCAATTCCATGTGAGTATCCAGATCCTACGTCGAGAAGATCGGGCGACCCCGTATCATCTTGGTATCAGAGCGCGGTTTACTCGGTAGGATTATTTACCCTTACTTTTAGATTGATTTATTTTTTGTCCTATAGTCCATTAAACTGAAAATTGCAACAAAAATTAACCAAACCCTAGTTTTTGCATCTGTTAATTTTGTGAGTTTTGTTAGGTTTTGATCCATTAGAATTTTTGTTTAGGTGCTGATCATTCGTGTTTATTTGTGTAGCCTAATCTTTGTGTCCAATCCAAAATCCAAAAAAAAATCTTGCTGATATTCTTTTCATCAGTTGAGACTAGCTGTTGAATATTGCATCTAGGGCTGCTCTTGAGTACTTTACACCTTGCTGAATATTTGTGACCTGTGCAAAACTAAAAGAACAATTAAACCTAGTTTGGCCTTTGAAAGAAAAAAAAAGAAGTTGAGCAAAAAAACAGTGGAGGAAAGAAAGAAAGAAAGAAAAAAAAGCATTGGCCGAATTGGGTGAGTTCTTAATCCATAAATTCAGATTGTCTAATTTAATCTCTTGAGCAATCTCGTGCCCTTACATTCATATCATTGCAATTGGCTAGCGTCTCTCCTAGTACTTGGTGCAAAACTAGCTATCTAATCTTTAATTTCAGATTGCCTCTAGTTAGCTCATTCCTTTGTTTGCATCGAGTCACATTAATCTTTGCGTGTGCGTTCATATACTTCACTTAAATCTTTTGGATCAGCACTTAGGCAAAGTATTCTAGCTTGGATTATTACTTAACTTTACAACATCAAGAATTTCAGATTGCTAGGATATACACTCCCATGCCAAGCTCCACCATATAACCATTGTGTGCAAGTAGTGAACACTCTTAAATTCGCTTGATCATCACTGTGCTGTTGTCACTTCTACCAGGTGTAAGTTTTTATTGGCTTTAATTCACTTCGGAAGGGTAAGAACTTTACTTGGGAGAGAAAACAGTGAGATTGAGTGATTTCCATAAAGCATTATTCTACATAGCTATTGGTTTCTTGCATAGTTAACCATGTCAGGTGGAGGAGAACACCATGATGAGAGTGGTGAGACAAATGAAACTCAACATTCGTCAAGCAGTATCAATTTGGAGCACTCCGTGAACACTTTCAACGTGAACTACGCCAAGGGCTCGATCAACTCCATGAGGAACATGATGCTTTTGCTGATCAAATTGCAAGGGATATGCAAAATATGGAGATACAAGCTGATGAAAATGTGCGCCAATTGCGGGAGGACATTGGAGCCCTCACTAGGCTCACACAAGCTCGCAATGGTGGCGATGAAGCAAGTGTTCAAGGAGGAGAAGCTGCTGCACATGTACCTCCTGCACCGCAACACCGAGTGGCGGCCAATGTGGTGCGTCCACCACAACTAGGAGGACGAGGAGGAGCCCATGGAGGGCGTGGCCAGGGTCTAGGTGGTGGCCGTGGTGGGCGTGGTGGTGCTGCTCATGCGATGGAAGAGGATGGTGATTTTGCTTTGCATTACAATGACCATTATCGTCGTCCATGCAATGAAGATGATGGATTGGGCAAGCTCAAGTTTTCCATGCCCAAGTTTGCAGGTGGGACTGATCCCGAGGAGTATCTCACTTGGGAATTGAAGGTTGACAAAATATTTCGTATGCATCACTATACGGATGAGAGAAAGATACGGTTGGCATCACTTGAGTTTGAAGGTTATGCTTTGGATTGGTGGGAACAAGTCATTGCTCAAAGAGCTGAGAATGAAGAAAACCCTGTTGCAACATGGCAAGAGATGAAGCGGGAAATGAGAGCCCGTTTTGTTCCTCGTCATTACAAGCGTGATCTATTTGATAAATTGCAAAATATGAAACAGGGAGCACATTCTGTGGAGGAGTACTACAAGGAGATGGAGCTAGCCATGATTCGAGCCAAGGTTCAAGAACAAGAAGAGCAAACCATGGCACGCTTCCTCTCAGGTTTGAACCATCAAGTCAAAAGAATTGTCAATTTTCAATCTTATAACAATCTTTATGAGTTAGTGCATCAAGCTACTAAGGCAGAATGACAATTGCAAGAGGATGCTAAGTTTGCAAGATCAACGTCCTTTGCTGGCCGTACACCGTCCAGTGGAGGAAGATATGGTTCCAAATCACAAATAAGCCAAAGAACAGCTCCAAGTGGTGGTTCAAGTTTTCGCCCATCATCTAGCAAGAAGGAAGAAGCCACTCCAAGTGCAAGGAAGCTATCAAATCCAGCTGCTAGTGGTGTTTCTTCTGTGGGTTCTACAGCGAAGAGTAGCGGCATACAATGCTTCAAGTGCCTTGGCCGTGGTCATATGCAAAAGGATTGCCCAAATAACAAGACGATGTTGATATTAGAGAATGGGGAATATGATTCTGCAAGTGAAGAAGAGAATGATCACCATGCTGATTTGGGGACATATATGATGATGCACATGAGGAGGAGCAAGACAAAGAATATTGTGATCCCGGTGTTGGTCCTATACTTGTGTGTGCGCCGACAGTGTTGAGTGTGCAACCAAAACCTTCCCATGAACAGCGCTGCAATTTATTCCACACAAGAGTTCAAGTTAGTAAAGATGGCAAATTTTGCAAGGTAATCATCGATGGTGGGAGTTGTCATAATTTGGCTAGCAAGGAGCTTTGCAATAAACTTGGTTTGAAGTACATGAAACATCCACATCCATATCAGATCCAGTGGTTGCATGAGAAAGGCTCGTTGAATGTGGGATACACCGTGGATGTTGAATTTGAAATTGGTACCTATCGTGATACGGTGGAGTGTGATGTTGTGCCTATGGATGTATGTCACTTACTGCTAGGAAGGCCATGGCAATATGATCGTGCTGTGCTTCATGATGGAAGAACTAATCAATACAAGTTTTGGTGGAACAACAAACAAGTGGTGCTGTGACCGTTGACTCCTTCTCAAATTGTAAATGATACTGTACAAAAGATTGAAGTGCAAGTTGAGAGTGAGAAAGGGAGAGAACAAAAGAGTGTGATTCCACAAAAAGTGAGTGAGAGCCACAAACCAAACCCGAGAGGTAAAGGCAAGAGTGAGGGAGAGAAAAACTTAGTCATGATAGCCACCAAATCTGATCTGAGAGAGATGAAAGATGACCCCACTTTGATGCACCTTGTATTGTTGTACAACGATGCATTGCTTTCTACTAATGATTTAACCTCTCTTCCTAGTGCTGTTTCTGAAGTTTTGCAGACTTACGATGATGTGTTTCCGGAGGAGGTGCCCGCTGGTCTTCCACCTATTCGAGGTATTGAGCATCAAATTGACTTAGTCCCGGGAGCCCCTCTTCCCAACCGGCCGCCGTACCGCACAAATCCAGAAGAAACAAAGGAGATTCAGCGTCAAGTGCAAGCACTTTTGGACAAAGGGTACGTACGTGAGAGTCTTAGTCCCTGTGCTGTTCCTGTTATTCTTGTTCCTAAGAAAGATGGTACTTGGAGAATGTGCGTAGACTGTAGAGCTATTAACAACATAACTGTTCGCTATCGTCATCCTATTCCTAGGTTAGATGATATGCTTGATGAGTTAAGTGGTTCTGCTATCTTTTCTAAGATTGACTTGCGTAGTGGCTACCATCAAATAAGAATGAAACATGGTGATGAATGGAAAATTGCGTTTAAAACAAAATTTGGCTTGTATGAATGGTTAGTGATGCCTTTTGGATTGTCCAATGCTCCTAGTACAGTCATGCGCTTAATGAACCATGTTTTGAGACACTTCATTGGAAAATTTGTGGTAGTTTACTTTGATGATATTCTGATATATAGCCGCTGTTTGGAAGATCATATTGAACACATCAAACAAGTGCTAGAAGTGCTTAGGAAAGAATGCTTGTATGCCAATCTTGAGAAGTGTACTTTTTGCACTAGTAAGGTTGTGTTTCTAGGCTACGTTGTTTCAGCTCATGGTATTGAAGTGGATGAATCTAAAATTGAAGCTATTAAAAATTGGCCAATTCCTGTGAATGTTAGTCAAATTCGTAGCTTCCATGGGCTTGCTAGTTTCTATCGGCGATTTGTGAAAGATTTCAGCACCATTGTTGCCCCATTAAATGAGTTAACTAAAAAGGGAGTGATTTCTGAGTGGGGAGAAAAACAAGACAAATCTTTTGCTGAATTAAAGAAATGTTTGACTGAAGCACCATTGCTTGCTTTACCTGATTTCACAAAAACTTTTGAGATTGAATGTGATGCTAGTGGAATAGGTATTGGTGGTGTTTTGATGCAAGAAAGAAAACCTGTTGCATATTTCAGTGAGAAACTTCATGGAGCACAATTGAATTATCCTGTTTATGATAAAGAACTATATGCTCTTGTGCGTGTGTTGGAAACTTGGCAACATTATCTTTGGCCTAAGGAATTCATAATACATTCTGATCATGAATCTTTGAAATATTTAAAGGGCCAAGCGAAATTGAATCATAGACATGCTAAGTGGGTAGAATTCATTGAGACCTTTCCATACATTATCAAATATAAGAAAGGCAAAGAGAATGTGGTAGCTGATGCTTTGTCTAGAAAACATGTGCTGTTGACTCAGTTGGAAGTAAAGGTACCAGGGTTGGAAAGTTTGAAAGATTTATATGCTTCCGATCATGAATTTGCAGCTCCATATTCTAATTGCAAAGATGGGAAAGGGTGGGATAAGTTTCATATTCATGATGGTTTTCTCTTTCGCATGAATAAGCTATGTGTTCCGGATTCCTCTGTGCGTTTGTTATTGTTGCAGGAATCTCATGCAGGAGGATTGATGGGGCATTTTGGGAGAGAGAAGACTTACATGATGTTGGCTGATAACTTCTATTGGCCAAAGATGAGGCGGACGTCGAGAGGTTTGTTCAAAGATGCATCACATGCCACAAGGCGAAGTCAAAACTCAATCCACATGGTTTGTATACTCCACTTCCTGTTCCTAGTGCTCCTTGGGAAGATATTAGCATGGATTTTGTATTAGGACTGCCTAGGACCAAGAGGGGAAGGGATTCAATCTTTGTTGTTGTGGATAGGTTCTCTAAAATGACACATTTTATTCCCTGTCATAAGAGCGACGATGCGTCGCATGTAGCAGATTTGTTTTTCAGGGAGATTGTGAGATTGCATGGAATACCAAGAACCATTGTTTCAGATCGCGACGTCAAGTTCATGAGCTACTTTTGGAAGACTTTGTGGGCCAAGCTTGGGACAAAATTGTTGTTTTCAACGACTTGTCACCCACAAACAGATGGACAAACGGAGGTGGTGAACCGCACACTTTCAACGTTGCTACGTACCATGATAAAGAAGAACTTGAAAGAGTGGGAAGATTGTCTACCACATGTGGAGTTTGCATATAACAGGGCGGTACATTCTACAACTCAATTGAGTCCATTCAAGGTGGTGTACGGCTTCAAACCAATCACACCTCTTGATTTACTTCCTCTCCTACTACAAGAACGTGCAAATATGGAGGCTTCTAAACGTGCTGATTTTGTGAAAAAACTCCATGCCACAACAAAATAGTTAATTGAAAAGAAGGTATGTGCTTATGCTTCCAAAGCTAATAAATCTAGAAAGAAAATGCTATTTGAACCAGGTGATTTAGTGTGGGTACACCTTCGCAAAGATCGCTTTCCGCAGAAGCGTAGATCCAAATTGATGCCCCGTGGAGATGGACCTTTTAAAGTTCTTGCCAAGATCAATGACAATGCATACAAGATTGAGCTTCCCGGTGATGACTATGGGGTAAGTTCTACATTTAATGTTGCTGATCTATCACCCTTCTTTGGACAAGATTGTATAGAGTCGAGGTCGACTCCTTTTCAAGAAGGGGAGGATGATGAGGACATCGCTAGTAATGCCAAAGCTAGTAATGAGACTTCAATAACAGGACCAATAACAAGGGCACGAGCCAAGAAACTACAATCTCAGGTGAACCTGCTCCTTAATGAACATGTCATTAATTTTAATGAGAATTGTACACTACCTAAAAACAATGTTTTACTTGTGCTCAGGTTTGAAGAGTCAGTGATGAATGGAGATCAAGGACAGCATGAACAATGATCAGCCGATGAATAGTGCAATGCATGAACAGTACCAGGCCCGTGCTACAGTACGCGTGCTACAGTGCTTGCGGGCCACGAACAGTGCCAGGCCCATGCTAGAGTACCGTGCTACAGTGCCTACGCGTGGATAGTACCACATGGAAAATTTAGTGTTGAGTAGTCTTAGCCTGAGACTATATATTGAGGGGTAGACCTCCATTGTAAAGGGGAACCACTTTTGATATTAAAAATACTCTTGTTCTTTTTGTTGTCCAAACAACATTGAAGGAATTGGGATTTAGTCAAAAATCAAGATCGTTCAACCTTTCCGCTGGGAATTGGGAGCGCGATAGAACTTCATCTGGTGGTTGTGAAGTTCAACACGTGTGATTGGGCGAATTATAGAGTGCTAACTCTTGCATTGGCAACGGGGGATCACTACGATTCATCAATTCCATGTGAGTATCCAGATCCTACGTCGAGAAGATCGGGCGACCCCGTATCATACCCAGAATAGACCTCATTCATGCCCTCGGTCATGTCGACATCCTCTCCGAATCCATCTGAGTTGGTGTTAAAATTTCCTCTACGGCGTGCTCCAATTAGTACAATAAGCTTCAGCACGGTATGAAATGGAGGGACGATGGCAAACTGAGTGTCGAACACACAGAATGGACTTCATTAGCACCTGAGGTTATGTCGGTATGCATTTTGAATATGTTGCGTCAATGTGAAACATCCTTCCACGACGGGTTCCAATGTGTTCTATAAGCTCCACGCAAGCGAAATTGTTCCACGAAATGATATTGACCTTATTTGCACCATAAGTTATGTCAACATGCATTTTGAAACCATCCAAGTCGGTGTGGACTATCCTCCATGACGGGTTACAGTATGTACTAAAGCTTAATGCGTATGAAATCAAGGCAGAAATGAAACAGAGCAGCAAACACCCAGAATAGACCTCATTCACGCCCTTGGTCATGATGACGTGCATTTCAAATACATCCGAGTCGGTGTGAAACTTTCCCCCACGATGGGTTCCAATTAGTACTACACGCTCCATGTGTACAAAATCGAGGGACGAAGGCAAACTGAGTGCCGAACACCCAAAATGAACTCCATTAGCCCCTGAGGTCATGTCGGTGTGCATTTCGAATCCGCTCGAGTCGGTGTGCAACATCCCTCCACGACGGCTTCCAACTTGTTCTGTAAGCTCCACGCAAGCGAAATCGAGCCACAAAATAAAACTGAGTGCCAAATACCCAGAATAGACCTCATTTGTGCCCCAGATTATGTTAACGTGCATTTGAATCCATTCCAGTCAGTGTGGAGCTTTCCTCCAGGGCGTTCCGTGTGTACTTTCGCCTCCATCCGTAGGAAAAACAGAAACAAAATGAAACTATGTGCCAAATAACCAAAATGGACTTCATTTGTACCCTTGGTCATGTCGACATGCATTTCAAATCCGTTCGATTCAGTGTGGAATTTTCCTCCAAGACGGATTAACAAGTGCTACAAGCTCTGTGCCTACGAAATCGAGAATGAAATGAAACTGAGTGACAAACGCCCCGAATGGACTTCATTCGTTGCCTAGTCATGTCGGCATGTATTTTGAAACCGACTAAGTCAGTCTGAAACTTTTCACCGTGTCGGGTTCTGACAGCACGATAAGTTCCATACATTCAAAATCACGACACGGCACAAATTGAAGCTGGGTGCCAAACACCTCGAATAGACTTCTTTTGCACTCTTGGCCATGTCTGCATGCATTTTGAATCTATCAGAGTCGGTGTGAAACTTTCGTCGTCGATGGGATGCAATTAGTACTATAAGCTCCACGCGTACGAAATCGTGGGACAATGGGAATCTGAGTACCAAACACCCTGAATGGACTTCATTAGCTCCCGAGGGTATGTTGGTATGCATTTTGATTCCAATCGAGTCAATGTGAAACATCATGACAGGCTCCAATAATAACTATGAGCTCCACGAAAGTGAAATCAAACCACGAATTAAGCTGAGCACCGCACATCTAGAATGGACCACATTTTCCCCCCAAGTTATGTCAACATGCATTTTGAATCCATCCCAATCGGTGTTGAACTTTTCTCCACGACGAGTTCCAATATGTTTTATAAGCTGCATGACTTGGAAATCAAGGAACCAAAAGAATCTGAGTGCCAATTCCCTGAATGAACTTCATTTGTGCCACCTGGTCATGTTGGCGTGCATTTCGAATCCATCCGAATCGATGTGAAACTTTCCTCCGCGACGGGTTCCAATAAGTTCTGAGTGCCCACGAAATCGAGGCATGAATTAAAATTAAGTACCAAACACCTCGAATGGACTTCATTTGCTGCTTAGGGCATGTCAGCACACAACATGATTCCGACTAAATCGTTGTGAAACTGTCCACAATGTCGGGTTCTGACGGCATGATAAGTTCCATTCATACGAAATCGAAGCACAAAATAAAACTAAGCGCCAACACCCCCAATGGGCTTCATTTGTGCCCTTGGTCAAGTCTGCATTCATTTTGAATCTACCTAAGTTGTTGTGTAACTATCTTCCACGACGGGTTCCAACTAGCACTATAAGCTCCACGCGTGTACAAAATCTAGGGACGAAGTGAAACTAAGTAGCAAATACACTATATAGAGTTCATTAGCACCCGAGGTCATGTCGAATGCATTTCATATTCATTCTAGTCTGTGTGAAACATTCCTCAATGATGGAATCCAATAATTACTACAAGCGTGATGCGTACAAAATTGAGGCACAAAACGAAACTGAGTACCAAACACCCAGAATAGACCTCATTCGTGCCCTTGGTCATGTCGACGTACTTTTCAAATTCGTCTGAGTCAGTGTGAAACATTCCTCGACGACGTGTTCCAATTAGTACTATAAGCTCCACGCGTATGAAATAGAGGGATGAAGGCAAACTAAGTGTCGAACACCCAGCATGGACTTCATTAGCACCAGCCGTTTGTCGGTATGCATTCTGAATCCGTTTGTGTCGGTGTGAAACATCCCCCTACGACGGGTCCGATTAAGGTCCATAACCTCCGACAAGCAAAATTGATCCACGAAATGATATTGTGCGCCAAACACCCAGAATGGACCTTACTTGCACTGCAAGCTATGTCAACATCATTTTGAATCCATCCATGTCGGTGTGGGAATTTCTCCATGACGTTTTCCAATATGTATTATATGCTCCATGCATACGAAATCTACGCACGAAATGAAACTAAGCGGCAAATACCCTGAATGAACTTCATTTCCGCCGTTTGTCATGTTGGCATGCATTTCGAATCCGTCCGTGTCGGTGTGAAAGTTTGCTCTACGACGAGTTCCAATAAGTACAGAGTACCCACGAACTCAAGGCATGAGTTGAAACTTAGTGCCAAACGCCCCGAATGGACTTCATTCGTTGCCTAATCATGTCGGCATGCATTTTGAAACCAGGTCAGTCTGAAACTTAGTGCCAAGGCATGAATTGAAGTCTTGGTTGGGTTCGGACGGCATGATAAGTTCTATTTGTACGATATTGATGCACAAAATAAAATTGAGTGTAAGACACCCCGACTGGACTTCATTTGCATTGTTGGTCATGTCCGTATGCATTTTTGAATCCGTCCAAGTTGGTGTGGAATCTCCATGATGTGTTCCAACTAGCACTACAAGTTCCATGCGTACAAAATCTAGGGACGAAGCGAAACTGAGAGCCAAACACTGTAAACGGACTTCAACTGATGTGACCACGCCACAAACACATACGACAATAGCGCCCAATATCAAGATTGAACTAAAGGTGAATTCGTTTCTTCAGCCTTCATATGTTACTAAGAATAGACCGCTACCTAACGCAAGTGATTTAATTGTGCTTAGGAACTTGGGAAAGGATGAAGGAAAGGGATATGGAGTCCTGGACATGCATGGAAGGAATAATGGAGGTCACCACGTCACTTTGGGACCAAGTCAAGCACGAATTCGAGTTGGACACGTTTTGGAATCAGACTCGGACTGCTGCGATGGTACCAAGTTCAAACGGGCATAACTTCCTCATACGGACTCCGTTTGGGACGTTCTTGTACTTCATGGAAAGCTTATCAAGTCTACTTTCCAATGGAGCCAACCTAATCTTCAAATTCCATCCGAGCCGGCCGGAATCATCAAAACAATTCACGTAGGTTTCTGAGTCCGAGTCAAAAGGGTGCTGCGCCACCTCCACTTGGGCCCATGGGCCTTGTAACCCTAGGGTGTACCCTTTGGGATGCCTCCCCTGGTTGTTTTCACTATATAGGAGCCGCCGCCTTCGTTTCTAGGACTTAGGTTTTGTTTAGATCAGTTTAGCCCCTTGTGCAAACTCCACGTTCTCTTGTGTCGGCTAGACCAACAGATTCGTGTTACAGAACCTCAACTATCCTTGTGCGACTTTTATATCTAGCAAATTCAGGTTGCTCACTATCCTTGTTATTGCTTGTTCTTCGATTGCATGCAGGAATAGACCTTCGTGGTCAGGTCAACCGCGTTCTTGGCACGGTTGATAACATCTTGGGGTTGGTTCAGCAATTGCTAAGGCGCAAGTGACGTCTCGTACGGTTGTAGTCGGATCGCAAGAGTCATCTCCACCGAAATCGATAGTTATCATCCTATCGGAAGATCGGGACCCCATCGCCTCATCATCAACACTGCCCAAGGTCATGTCGGCATGCATTTCGAATCCGTGCGAGTCGGTGTGAAACATTCCTCCACGACGGATTCCAATAAGTACTACAAGCTTAATGCGCAAGAAACCGAGACACGAATGAAACTGAGTACCAACCCAGAATAGACCTCATTCATGCCCTTGGTCATGTCGACATCCTCTCCGAATCCATCTGAGTTGGTGTTAAAATTTCCTCTACGGCGTGTTCCAATTAGCACAATAAGCTCCATGCATATGAAATGGAGGGACGATGTCAAACTGAGTGACGAACACACAGAATGGACTTCATTAGCACCTGAGGTTATGTCGGTATGCATTTTGAATATGTTGCGTCAATGTGAAACATCCTTCCACGACGGGTTCCAACGTGTTCTATAAGCTCCACGCAAGCGAAATTGTTCCACGAAATGATATTGACCTTATTTGCACCGTAAGTTATGTCAACATGCATTTTGAAACCATCCGAGTCAGAGTGGACTATCCTCCATGATGGGTTACAGTATGTACTAAAGCTTAATGCGTATGAAATCAAGGCACGAAATGAAACAGAGCAGCAAACACTCAGAATAGACCTCATTCATGCCCTTGGTCATGATGACGTGCATTTCAAATACATCCGAGTCGGTGTGAAATTTTCCCCCACGATGGGTTCCAATTAGTACTACAAGCTCCATGTGTACAAAATCGAGGGACGAAGGCAAACTGAGTGCCGAACACCCAAAATGAACTTCATTTGCCCCTGAGGTCATGTCGGTATGCATTTCGAATCCGCTCGAGTCGGTGTGCAACATCCCTCCACGACGGCATCCAACTTGTTCTGTAAGCTCCACGCATGCGAAATCGTGCCACAAAATAAAACTGAGTGCCAAATACCCAGAATAGACCTTATTTGTGCCCCAGATTATGTTAACGTGCATTTGAATCCATTCCAGTCAGTGTGGAGCTTTCCTCCCGGGCGTTCCGTGTGTACTTTCGCCTCCATCCGTAGGAAAAACAGAAACAAAATGAAACTACGTGCCAAATAACCAAAATGGACTTCATTTGTACCCTTGGTCATGTCAACATGCATTTCAAATCCGTTCGATTCAGTGTGGAATTTTCCTCCAAGACGGATTAACAAGTGCTACAAGCTCTGTGCCTACGAAATCGAGAATGAAATGAAACCGTGTGCCAAATGCCCCGAATGGACTTCATTCGTTGCCTAGTCATGTCGGCATGTATTTTGAAACCAACTAAGTCAGTCTGAAACTTTTCACCGTGTCGGGTTCTGACAGCATGATAAGTTCCACACATTCAAAATCACGGCACAACACAAATTGAAACTGAGTGCCAAACACCTTGAATAGACTTCTTTTGCACTCTTGGCCATGTCTGCATGCATTTTGAATGTATCTGAGTCGGTGTGAAACTTTCGTCGTCGATGGGATGCAATTAGCACTATAAGCTCCACGCGTACGAAATCGTGGGACAATGGGAAACTGAGTACCAAACACCCTGAATGGACTTCATTAGCTCCCGAGGGCATGTTGGTATGCATTTTGATTCCAATCGAGTCAATGTGAAACATCATGACAGGCTCCAATAATAACTATGAGCTCCACGAAAGCAAAATCAAACCACGAATTAAGCTGAGTACCACACACCTAGAATGGACCACATTTTCCCCCTAAGTTATGTCAACATGCATTTTGAATCCATCCCAATCGGTGTTGAACTTTTCTCCACGACGAGTTCCAATATGTTTTATAAGCTGCATGACTTGGAAATCAAGGAACCAAAAGAATCTGAGTGCCAATTCCCTGAATGAACTTCATTTGTGCCACCTGGTCATGTTGGCATGCATTTCGAATCCATCCGAATCGATGTGAAACTTTCCTCCGCGACGGGTTCCAATAAGTTCTGAGTGCCCATGAAATCGAGGCATGAATTAAAATTAAGTACCAAACACCTCGAATGGACTTCATTTGCTGCTTAGGGCATGTCAGCACACAACATGATTCCGACTAAATCGTTGTGAAACTGTCCACAATGTCGGGTTCTGACGGCATGATAAGTTCCATTCATACGAAATCGAAGCACAAAATAAAACTAAGCGCCAACACCCCCAATGGGCTTCATTTGTGCCCTTGGTAAAGTCTGCATTCATTTTGAATCTACCTAAGTTGTTGTGAAACTACCTTCCACGACGGGTTCCAACTAGCACTATAAGCTCCACGTGTGTACAAAATCTAGGGACGAGTGAAACTAAGTAGCAAATACACTATATAGAGTTCATTAGCGCCCGAGGTCATGTCGATATGCATTTCATATTCATTCTAGTTAGTGTGAAACATTCCTCAATGATGGAATCCAATAATTACTACAAGCGTGATGCGTACAAAATTGAGGCACGAAATGAAACTGAGTACCAAACACCCAGGATAGACCTCATTCGTGCCCTTGGTCATGTCGACGTACTTTTCAAATTCGTCTGAGTCAATGTGAAACATTCCTCGACGACGTGTTCCAATTAGTACTATAAGCTCCACGCGTATGAAATAGAGGGATGAAGGCAAACTATGTGTCGAACACCCAGCATGGACTTCATTAGCACCAGACGTTTGTCGGTATGCATTCTAAATCCGTTTGGGTCGGTGTGCAACATCCCCCTACGACGGGTTCGATTAAGGTCCATAACCTCCGACAAGCAAAATTGATCCACGAAATGATATTGTGCGCCAAACACCCAGAATGGACCTTATTTGCACTGTAAGCTATGTCAACATCATTTTGAATCCATCCATGTCGGTGTGGGAATTTCTCCATGACGTTTTCCAATATGTATTATATGCTCCATGCATAGGAAATCTACGCACAAATGAAACTAAGCGGCAAATACCCTGAATGAACATCATTTCTGCCGTTTGTCATGTTGGCATGCATTTCGAATCCGTCCGTGTCGGTGTGAAAGTTTGCTCTACGACGAGTTCCAATAAGTACAGAGTTCCCACGAACTCAAGGCATGGGTTGAAACTTAGTGCCAAATGCCCCGAATGGACTTCATTCGTTGCCTAATCTTGTCGGCATGCATTTTTAAACCAGGTCAGTCTGAAACTTAGTGCCAAGGCATGAATTGAAGTCTTGGTTGGGTTCGGACAGCATGATAAGTTCTATTTGTGCGATATTGGTGCACAAAATAAAATTGAGTGTAAAACACCCCGAATGGACTTCATTTGCATTGTTGGTCATGTCCGTATGCATTTTTGAATCCATCCAAGTTGGTGTTGAATCTCCATAATGAGTTCCAACTAGCACTACAAGTTACATGCGTACAAAATCTAGGGACGAAGCGAAACTGAGAGCCAAACACCGTAAACGGACTTCAACACCGCCCAAGGTCATGTCGGTATGCACTTCGAATCTGTGCGAGGCGGTGTGAAACATTCCTCCACGACGGATTCCAATAAGTACTACAAGCTTAATGCGCATGAAACCGAGACACGAATGAAACTGAGTACCAAATACCCAGAATAGACCTCATTCATGCCCTTGGTCATGTCGACATCCTCTCCGAATCCATCTGAGTTGGTGTTAAAATTTCCTCTACGGCGTGTTCCAATTAGCACAATAAGCTCCATGCGTATGAAATGGAGGGACGATGTCAAACCGAGTGTCGAACACACAGAATGGACTTCATTAGCACATGAGGTTATGTTGATATGCATTTTGAATATGTTGCGTCAATGTGAAACATCCTTCCACGACGGGTTCCAACGTGTTCTGTAAGCTCCACGCAAGCGAAATTGTTCCACGAAATGATATTGACCTTATTTGCACCGTAAGTTATGTCAACATGCATTTTGAAACCATTCGGGTCGGTGTGGACTATCCTCCATGATGGGTTACAGTATGTACTAAAGCTTAATGCGTATAAAATCAAGGCACGAAATGAAACAGAGCAGCAAACACTCAGAATAGACCTCATTCATGCCCTTGGTCATGATGACGTGCATTTCAAATACATCCGAGTCGGTGTGAAATTTTCCCCCACGATGGGTTCCAATTAGTACTACAAGCTCCATGTGTACAAAATCGAGGGACGAAGGCAAACTGAGTGCCGAACACCCAAAATGAACATCATTTGCCCCTAAGGTCATGTCGGTATGCATTTCGAATCCGCTCGAGTCGGTGTGCAACATCCCTCCACGACGGCATCCATCTTGTTCTGTAAGCTCCACGCATGCGAAATCGAGCCACAAAATAAAACTGAGTGCCAAATACCCAGAATAGACCTCATTTGTGCCCCAGATTATGTTAACGTGCATTTGAATCCATTCCAGTCAGTGTGGAGCTTTCCTCCAGGGCGTTCCGTGTGTACTTTCGCCTCCATACGTAGGAAAAACAGAAACAAAATGAAACTATGTGCCAAATAACCAAAATGGACTTCATTTGTACCCTTGGTCATGTCAACATGCATTTCAAATCCGTTCGATTCAGTGTGGAATTTTCCTCCAAGACGGATTAACAAGTGCTACAAGCTCTGTGCCTACGAAATCGAGAATGAAATGAAACCGAGTCCCAAATGCCCCGAATGGACTTCATTCGTAGCCTAGTCATGTCGGCATGTATTTTGAAACCAACTAGGTCAATCTGAAACTTTTCACCGTGTCGGGTTCTGACAGCATCATAAGTTCCACACATTCAAAATCACGGCACGACACAAATTGAAACTGAGTGCCAAACACCTCGAATAGACTTCTTTTGCACTCTTGGCCATGTCTGCATGCATTTTGAATGTATCTGAGTCGGTGTGAAACTTTCGTCGTCGATGGGATGCAATTAGTACTATAAGCTCCACGCGTACGAAATCGTGGGACAACGGGAAACTGAGTACCAAACACCCTGAATGGACTTCATTAGCTCCCGAGGGCATGTTGGTATGCATTTTGATTCCAATCGAGTCAATGTGAAACATCACGACAGGCTCCAATAATAACTATGAGCTCCACGAAAGCGAAATCAAACCACGAATTATGCTGAGTACCACACACCTAGAATGGACCACATTTGCCCCCTAAGTTATGTCAACATGCATATTGAATCCATCCCAATCGGTGTGGAACTTTTCTCCACGATGAGTTCCAATATGTTTTATAAGCTGCATGACTTGGAAATCAAGGAACCAAAAGAATCTGAGTGCCAATTCCCTGAGTGAACTTCATTTGTGCCACCTGGTCATGTTGGCATGCATTTCGAATCCATCCGAATCGGTGTGAAACTTTCCTCCACGACGGGTTCCAACTAGCACTATAAGCTCCACGCGTGTACAAAATCTAGGGACGAAGTGAAACTAAGTAGCAAATACACTATATAGAGTTCATTAGCGCCCGAGGTCATGTCGATATGCATTTCATATTCATTCTAGTCAGTATGAAACATTCCTCAATGATGGAATCCAATAATTACTACAACCGTGATGCGTACAAAATTGAGGCACGAAACGAAACTGAGTACCAAACACCCAGAATAGACCTCATTCGTGCCCTTGGTCATGTCGACGTACTTTTAAAATTCGTCTGAGTCAGTGTGAAACATTCCTCGACGACGTGTTCCAATTAGTACTATAAGCTCCACGCGTATGAAATAGAGGGATGAAGGCAAACTAAGTGTCGAACACCCAGCATGGACTTCATTAGCACCAGACGTTTGTCGGTATGCATTCTGAATCCGTTTGTGTCGGTGTGAAACATCTCCCTACGACGGGTTCGATTAAGGTCCATAACCTCCGACAAGCAAAATTGATCCACGAAATGATATTGTGCGCCAAACACCCAGAATGGACCTTATTTGCACTGTAAGCTATGTCAACATCATTTTGAATCCATCCATATCGGTGTGGGAATTTCTCTATGACGTTTTCCAATATGTATTATATGCTCCATGCATAGGAAATCTACGCACGAAATGAAACTAAGCGGCAAATACCCTGAATGAACTTCATTTCCGCCATTTGTCATGTTGGCATGCATTTCGAATCCGTCCGTGTCGGTGTGAAAGTTTGCTCTACGACGAGTTCCAATAAGTACAGAGTTCCCACGAACTCAAGGCATGAGTTGAAACTTAGTGCCAAACGCCCCGAATGGACTTCATTCGTTGCCTAATCTTGTCGGCATGCATTTTGAAACCAGGTCAGTCTGAAACTTAGTGCCAATGCATGAGTTGAAGTCTTGGTTGGGTTCGGACGGCATGATAAGTTCTATTTGTACGATATTGGTGCACAAAATAAAATTGAGTGTAAAACACCCCGAATGGACTTCATTTGCATTGTTGGTCATGTCTGTATGCATTTTTGAATCCGTCCAAGTTGGTGTGGAATCTCCATAATGAGTTCCAACTTGCACTACAAGTTCCATGCGTACAAAATCTAGGGACGAAGCGAAACTGAGAGCCAAACACCGTAAACGGACTTCAACACCGCCCAAGGTCATGTCGGTATGCATTTCGAATCCGTGCGAGACGGTGTGAAACATTCCTTCACGACAGATTCCAATAAGTACTACAAGCTTAATGCGCATGAAACCGAGACACGAATGAAACTGAGTACCAAATACCCAGAATAGACCTCATTCATGCCCTTGGTCATGTCGACATCCTCTCCGAATCCATCTGAGTTGGTGCTAAAATTTCCTCTACGGCATGTTCCAATTAGCACAATAAGCTCCATGCGTATGAAATGGAGGGACGATGTCAAACTGAGTGTCGAACACACAGAATGGACTTCATTAGCACCTGAGGTTATGTCGGTATGCATTTTGAATATGTTGCGTCAATGTGAAACATCCTTCCACGACGGGTTCCAACGTGTTCTATAAGCTCCACGCAAGCGAAATTGTTCCACGAAATGATATTGACCTTATTTGCACCGTAAGTTATGTCAACATGCATTTTGAAACCATCGGAGTCGGTGTGGACTATCCTCCATGATGGGTTACAGTATGTACTAAAGCTTAATGCGTATGAAATCAAGGCAAGAAAAGAAACAGAGCAGCAAACACTCAGAATAGACCTCATTCATGCTCTTGGTCATGATGACGTGCATTTCAAATACATCCGAGTCGGTGTGAAATTTTCCCCCACGATGGGTTCCAATTAGTACTACAAGCTCCATGTGTACAAAATCGAGGGACGAAGGCAAACTGAGTGCCGAACACCCAAAATGAACTTCATTTGCCCCTGAGGTCATGTCGGTATGCATTTCGAATCCGCTCGAGTCGGTGTGCAACATCCGTCCACGACGGCATCCAACTTGTTCTGTAAGCTCCACGCATGCGAAATCGAGCCACAAAATAAAACTGAGTGCCAAATACCGAGAATAGACCTCATTTGTGCCCCAGATTATGTTAACGTGCATTTGAATCCATTCCAGTCAGTGTGGAGCTTTCCTCCAGGGCGTTCCGTGTGTACTTTCGCCTCCATCCGTAGGAAAAACAGAAACAAAATGAAACTATGTGCCAAATAACCAAAATGGACTTCATTTGTACCCTTGGTCATGTCAACATGCATTTCAAATCCGTTCGATTCAGTGTGGAATTTTCCTCCAAGACGGATTAACAAGTGCTACAAGCTCTGTGCCTACGAAATCGAGAATGAAATGAAACCGAGTGCCAAACGCCCCGAATGGACTTCACTCGTTGCCTAGTCATGTCGGCATGTATTTTGAAACCAACTAAGTCAGTCTGAAACTTTTCACCGTGTCGGGTTCTGACAGCATGATAAGTTCCACACATTCAAAATCACGGCACGACACAAATTGAAACTGAGTGCCAAACACCTCGAATAGACTTCTTTTGCACTCTTGGCCATGTCTGCATGCATTTTGAATGTATCTGAGTCGGTGTGAAACTTTCGTCGTCGATGGGACGCAATTAGTACTATAAGCTCCACGCGTACGAAATCGTGGGATAATGGGAAACTGAGTACCAAACACCCTGAATGGACTTCATTAGCTCCCGAGGGCATGTTGGTATGCATTTTGATTCCAATCGAGTCAATGTGAAACATCATGACAGGCTCCAATAATAACTATGAGCTCCACGAAAGCGAAATCAAACCATGAATTATGCTGAGTACCACACACCTAGAATGGACCACATTTGCCCCCTAAGTTATGTCAACATGCATATTGAATCCATCCCAATCGGTGTGGAACTTTTCTCCACGATGAGTTCCAATATGTTTTATAAGCTGCATGACTTGGAAATCAAGGAACCAAAAGAATCTGAGTGCCAATTCCCTGAGTGAACTTCATTTGTGCCACCTGGTCATGTTGGCATGCATTTCGAATCCATCCGAATCGATGTGAAACTTTCCTCTACGACGGCTTCCAATAAGTTCTGAGTGCCCACGAAATCGAGGCATGAATTAAAATTAAGTACCAAACACCTCGAATGGACTTCATTTGCTGCTTAGGGCATGTCAGCACACAACATGATTCCGACTAAATCGGTGTGAAACTGTCCACAATGTCGGGTTCTAACGGCATGATAAGTTCCATTTATACGAAATCGAAGCACAAACTAAAACTAAGCGCCAACACCCCCAATGGGCTTCATTTGTGCCCTTGGTAAAGTCTGCATTCATTTTGAATCTACCTAAGTTGTTGTGAAACTATCTTCCACGACGGGTTCCAACTAGCACTATAAGCTCCACGCGTGTACAAAATCAAGGGACGAAGTGAAACTAAGTAGCAAATACACTATATAGAGTTCATTAGCGCCCGAGGTCATGTCGATATGCATTTCATATTCATTCTAGTCAGTGTGAAACATTCCTCAATGATGGAATCCAATAATTACTACAAGCGTGATGCGTACAAAATTGAGGCACGAAATGAAACTGAGTACCAAACACCCAGGATAGACCTCATTCGTGCCCTTGGTCATGTCGACGTACTTTTCAAATTCGTCTGAGTCAATGTGAAACATTCCTCGACGACGTGTTCCAATTAGTACTATAAGCTCCACGCGTATGAAATAGAGGGATGAAGGCAAACTAAGTGTCGAACACCCAGCATGGACTTCATTAGCACCAGACGTTTGTCGGTATGCATTCTGAATCCGTTTGGGTCGGTGTGCAACATCCCCCTACGACGGGTTCGATTAAGGTCCATAACCTCCGACAAGCAAAATTGATCCACGAAATGATATTGTGCGCCAAACACCCAGAATGGACCTTATTTGCACTCTAAGCTATGTCAACATCATTTTGAATCCATCCATGTCGGTGTGGGAATTTCTCCATGACGTTTTCCAATATGTATTATATGCTCCATGCATAGGAAATCTACGCACAAATGAAACTAAGCGGCAAATACCCTGAATGAACATCATTTCTGCCGTTTGTCATGTTGGCATGCATTTCGAATCCGTCCGTGTCGGTGTGAAAGTTTGCTCTACGACGAGTTCCAATAAGTACAGAGTTCCCACGAACTCAAGGCATGGGTTGAAACTTAGTGCCAAACGCCCCGAATGGACTTCATTCGTTGCCTAATCTTGTCGGCATGCATTTTTAAACCAGGTCAGTCTGAAACTTAGTGCCAAGGCATGAATTGAAGTCTTGGTTGGGTTCGGACAGCATGATAAGTTCTATTTGTGCGATATTGGTGCACAAAATAAAATTGAGTGTAAAACACCCCGAATGGACTTCATTTGCATTATTGGTCATGTCCGTATGCATTTTTGAATCCATCCAAGTTGGTGTGGAATCTCCATGATGAGTTCCAACTAGCACTACAAGTTACATGCGTACAAAATCTAGGGACGAAGCGAAACTGAGAGCCAAACACCGTAAACGGACTTCAACACCGCCCAAGGTCATGTCGGTATGCACTTCGAATCTGTGCGAGGCGGTGTGAAACATTCCTCCACGACGGATTCCAATAAGTACTACAAGCTTAATGCGCATGAAACCGAGACACGAATGAAACTAAGTACCAAATACCCAGAATAGACCTCATTCATGCCCTTGGTCATGTCGACATCCTCTCCGAATCCATCTGAGTTGGTGTTAAAATTTCCTCTACGGCGTGTTCCAATTAGCACAATAAGCTCCATGCGTATGAAATGGAGGGACGATGTCAAACCGAGTGTCGAACACAGAATGGACTTCATTAGCACCTGAGGTTATGTTGATATGCATTTTGAATATGTTGCGTCAATGTGAAACATCCTTCCACGACGGGTTCCAACGTGTTCTGTAAGCTCCACGCAAGCGAAAATGTTCCACGAAATGATATTGACCTTATTTGCACCGTAAGTTATGTCAACATGCATTTTGAAACCATCCGGGTCGGTGTGGACTATCCTCCATGATGGGTTACAGTATGTACTAAAGCTTAATGCGTATAAAATCAAGGCACGAAATGAAACAGAGCAGCAAACACTCAGAATAGACCTCATTCATGCCCTTGGTCATGATGACGTGCATTTCAAATACATCCGAGTCGGTGTGAAATTTTCCCCCCACGATGGGTTCCAATTAGTACTACAAGCTCCATGTGTACAAAATCGAGGGACGAAGGCAAACTGAGTGCCGAACACCCAAAATGAACATCATTTGCCCCTGAGGTCATGTCGGTATGCATTTCGAATCCGCTCGAGTCGGTGTGCAACATCCCTCCACGACGGCATCCAACTTGTTCTGTAAGCTCCACGCATGCGAAATCGAGCCACAAAATAAAACTGAGTGCCAAATACCCAGAATAGACCTCATTTGTGCCCCAGATTATGTTAACCTGCATTTGAATCCATTCCAGTCAGTGTGGAGCTTTCCTCCAGGGCGTTCCGTGTGTACTTTCGCCTCCATCCGTAGGAAAAACAGAAACAAAATGAAACTATGTGCCAAATAACCAAAATGGACTTCATTTGTACCCTTGGTCATGTCAACATGCATTTCAAATCCGTTCGATTCAGTGTGGAATTTTCCTCCAAGACGGATTAACAAGTGCTACAAGCTCTGTGCCTACGAAATCGAGAATGAAATGAAACCGAGTCCCAAATGCCCCGAATGGACTTCATTCGTAGCCTAGTCATGTCGGCATGTATTTTGAAACCAACTAGGTCAATCTGAAACTTTTCACCGTGTCGGGTTCTGACAGCATCATAAGTTCCACACATTCAAAATCACGGCACGACACAAATTGAAACTGAGTGCCAAACACCTCGAATAGACTTCTTTTGCACTCTTGGCCATGTCTGCATGCATTTTGAATGTATCTGAGTCGGTGTGAAACTTTCGTCGTCGATGGGATGCAATTAGTACTATAAGCTCCACGCGTACGAAATCGTGGGACAACGGGAAACTGAGTACCAAACACCCTGAATGGACTTCATTAGCTCCCGAGGGCATGTTGGTATGCATTTTGATTCCAATCGAGTCAATGTGAAACATCACGACAGGCTCCAATAATAACTATGAGCTCCACGAAAGCGAAATCAAACCACGAATTATGCTGAGTACCACACACCTAGAATGGACCACATTTGCCCCCTAAGTTATGTCAACATGCATATTGAATCCATCCCAATCGGTGTGGAACTTTTCTCCACGATGAGTTCCAATATGTTTTATAAGCTGCATGACTTGGAAATCAAGGAACCAAAAGAATCTGAGTGCCAATTCCCTGAGTGAACTTCATTTGTGCCACCTGGTCATGTTGGCGTGCATTTCGAATCCATCCGAATCGGTGTGAAACTTTCCTCCACGACGGGTTCCAACTAGCACTATAAGCTCCACGCGTGTACAAAATCTAGGGACGAAGTGAAACTAAGTAGCAAATACACTATATAGAGTTCATTAGCGCCCGAGGTCATGTCGATATGCATTTCATATTCATTCTAGTCAGTATGAAACATTCCTCAATGATGGAATCCAATAATTACTACAACCGTGATGCGTACAAAATTGAGGCACGAAACGAAACTGAGTACCAAACACCCAGAATAGACCTCATTCGTGCCCTTGGTCATGTCGACGTACTTTTAAAATTCGTCTGAGTCAGTGTGAAACATTCCTCGACGACGTGTTCCAATTAGTACTATAAGCTCCACGCGTATGAAATAGAGGGATGAAGGCAAACTAAGTGTCGAACACCCAGCATGGACTTCATTAGCACCAGACGTTTGTCGGTATGCATTCTGAATCCGTTTGTATCGGTGTGAAACATCTCCCTACGACGGGTTCGATTAAGGTCCATAACCTCCGACAAGCAAAATTGATCCACGAAATGATATTGTGCGCCAAACACCCAGAATGGACCTTATTTGCACTGTAAGCTATGTCAACATCATTTTGAATCCATCCATATCGGTGTGGGAATTTCTCTATGACGTTTTCCAATATGTATTATATGCTCCATGCATAGGAAATCTACGCACGAAATGAAACTAAGCGGCAAATACCCTGAATGAACTTCATTTCCGCCATTTGTCATGTTGGCATGCATTTCGAATCCGTCCGTGTCGGTGTGAAAGTTTGCTCTACGACGAGTTCCAATAAGTACAGAGTTCCCACGAACTCAAGGCATGAGTTGAAACTTAGTGCCAAACGCCCCGAATGGACTTCATTCGTTGCCTAATCTTGTCGGCATGCATTTTGAAACCAGGTCAGTCTGAAACTTAGTGCCAATGCATGAGTTGAAGTCTTGGTTGGGTTCGGACGGCATGATAAGTTCTATTTGTACGATATTGGTGCACAAAATAAAATTGAGTGTAAAACACCCCGAATGGACTTCATTTGCATTGTTGGTCATGTCTGTATGCATTTTTGAATCCGTCCAAGTTGGTGTGGAATCTCCATAATGAGTTCCAACTTGCACTACAAGTTCCATGCGTACAAAATCTAGGGACGAAGCGAAACTGAGAGCCAAACACCGTAAACGGACTTCAACACCGCCCAAGGTCATGTCGGTATGCATTTCGAATCCGTGCGAGACGGTGTGAAACATTCCTTCACGACAGATTCCAATAAGTACTACAAGCTTAATGCGCATGAAACCGAGACACGAATGAAACTGAGTACCAAATACCCAGAATAGACCTCATTCATGCCCTTGGTCATGTCGACATCCTCTCCGAATCCATCTGAGTTGGTGCTAAAATTTCCTCTACGGCATGTTCCAATTAGCACAATAAGCTCCATGCGTATGAAATGGAGGGACGATGTCAAACTGAGTGTCGAACACACAGAATGGACTTCATTAGCACCTGAGGTTATGTCGGTATGCATTTTGAATATGTTGCGTCAATGTGAAACATCCTTCCACGATGGGTTCCAACGTGTTCTATAAGCTCCACGCAAGCGAAATTGTTCCACGAAATGATATTGACCTTATTTGCACCGTAAGTTATGTCAACATGCATTTTGAAACCATCGGAGTCGGTGTGGACTATCCTCCATGATGGGTTACAGTATGTACTAAAGCTTAATGCGTATGAAATCAAGGCAAGAAAAGAAACAGAGCAGCAAACACTCAGAATAGACCTCATTCATGCTCTTGGTCATGATGACGTGCATTTCAAATACATCCGAGTCGGTGTGAAATTTTCCCCCACGATGGGTTCCAATTAGTACTACAAGCTCCATGTGTACAAAATCGAGGGACGAAGGCAAACTGAGTGCCGAACACCCAAAATGAACTTCATTTGCCCCTGAGGTCATGTCGGTATGCATTTCGAATCCGCTCGAGTCGGTGTGCAACATCCGTCCACGACGGCATCCAACTTGTTCTGTAAGCTCCACGCATGCGAAATCGAGCCACAAAATAAAACTGAGTGCCAAATACCCAGAATAGACCTCATTTGTGCCCCAGATTATGTTAACGTGCATTTGAATCCATTCCAGTCAGTGTGGAGCTTTCCTCCAGGGCGTTCCGTGTGTACTTTCGCCTCCATCCGTAGGAAAAACAGAAACAAAATGAAACTATGTGCCAAATAACCAAAATGGACTTCATTTGTACCCTTGGTCATGTCAACATGCATTTCAAATCCGTTCGATTCAGTGTGGAATTTTCCTCCAAGACGGATTAACAAGTGCTACAAGCTCTGTGCCTACGAAATCGAGAATGAAATGAAACCGAGTGCCAAACGCCCCGAATGGACTTCACTCGTTGCCTAGTCATGTCGGCATGTATTTTGAAACCAACTAAGTCAGTCTGAAACTTTTCACCGTGTCGGGTTCTGACAGCATGATAAGTTCCACACATTCAAAATCACGGCACGACACAAATTGAAACTGAGTGCCAAACACCTCGAATAGACTTCTTTTGCACTCTTGGCCATGTCTGCATGCATTTTGAATGTATCTGAGTCGGTGTGAAACTTTCGTCGTCGATGGGATGCAATTAGTACTATAAGCTCCACGCGTACGAAATCGTGGGATAATGGGAAACTGAGTACCAAACACCCTGAATGGACTTCATTAGCTCCCGAGGGCATGTTGGTATGCATTTTGATTCCAATCGAGTCAATGTGAAACATCATGACAGGCTCCAATAATAACTATGAGCTCCACGAAAGCGAAATCAAACCACGAATTATGCTGAGTACCACACACCTAGAATGGACCACATTTGCCCCCTAAGTTATGTCAACATGCATATTGAATCCATCCCAATCGGTGTGGAACTTTTCTCCACGATGAGTTCCAATATGTTTTATAAGCTGCATGACTTGGAAATCAAGGAACCAAAAGAATCTGAGTGCCAATTCCCTGAGTGAACTTCATTTGTGCCACCTGGTCATGTTGGCATGCATTTCGAATCCATCCGAATCGATGTGAAACTTTCCTCTACGACGGCTTCCAATAAGTTCTGAGTGCCCACGAAATCGAGGCATGAATTAAAATTAAGTACCAAACACCTCGAATGGACTTCATTTGCTGCTTAGGGCATGTCAGCACACAACATGATTCCGACTAAATCGGTGTGAAACTGTCCACAATGTCGGGTTCTA